>ML685969.1:2103731-2177680 GCA_007922175.1 Pelusios castaneus
CCACTCACAGTGTAACCATATCCATATATGCATGATAGATCCCCACAACACCCCCCTAGGGGATCACACCTCCCAGTTTGGGAACCACTGATCTACCCCTTCTCAAGAGTCCCTTCCAAATACATGCGAGGCTTTTCCATGGCAGAGTGCACACCCATTCAAATTGAGAAAATAAAAGAAGGCCATCACATCCTCCACACAGGCAAACTGCCTGGAGAGGACAGATTCCCTTTAGAGTTTTACAACTAATATACCAATCAAGTCTGCCCTATATTGACCCAAAGCTTTGAAGAAACAGAAGATAAAGGCTTCCTTGCCCAAAATATCTAACATTTATTTCAATTATTCCTGTGACCATAATGCAATCTTTTTTTTACCAGGTGCAGGCCTACCTCTTTAATCAATATAATGTTCCAAATATAAGATAAAATACTGGACTTTCCAACAGGATGATAACTGAAGACATGTATGCCACCCAACTCTCCAGTGACAAGAGGTACACAAGTGCTTAGACAGATTTGTGACACACAAAAGATTAACACCACTCTGCCCATCCAGCCATACCTCTGAATGAAGTGGAATTATACAATCTCCGTTCTAGACTCTCAGAATGTTCAGTTTGGGCTCTTCCTTTATGGACAGAATCAGACTTATCTAGAGTAGTTACTATGTGGCTATATGCAATGGTACTACTTCCAATAAATTAATGTTAAATGTCTCCAGTCCTCTTACATCTTGTTCTGAGCCAAATACCTGGGTATCCATAAGTCACTAGGAATCACAGGTAGACTAATACAATATACTCAGCTGAACACATGGAATTTTTCCATGTTAAATGTTCTTATTCTCAGTTGTAATAATCCAACTTCCTATACTGGCTCTTTAATGTGATTAAAGAGCAGTGTTTCTCTTACAGTTTATCCTCACACAGAAAGCTCTATATATACACACATCATCGAGACAGGGTGCTGGGGGTGAACCCACTGGTTAGCCCCCGGCCATGCTAGCATAAGGGCAGCAGAGCAGGTAGCCTCAGGGGCGGATTAACTGGCCTGGGAGCCCCAGGCTTCCCTCCCCACATCCCCCCCACTTGGGGCCTGCTGCAAGGCCCCCACCTCCCAGCATGGTGGCCTGTGGGCAGGCATCGCTGGGGGGGCCACAGGGCGGTCCTGCCCTGGCCCTGCTCCAGCCAGGCTGCCCCTGGAGGTGTGGGGAGGAGATGGCTGGCATGCCCTGGAAGGCTGCGCTGGAATGGAGGTGGTGCTTCATGCCAGCTGGCCCTGCCACCTTGGCAGAGCAAACAGGTACTGGCCCACCCTGCTCCGCCCCCGGGGGCAGACCAGCCAGCTCAGGGATGGGGCAGGAGCGTAGAGCCGGGCTTCTGGCTTCAGGGCCCCACCCCCCAGTGACAGCAGGGCAGGAGCACTCCCAGTGCTCCCCTAAGCCCTGCCGGCACTGACCAGGTGAGGGGGAGAGGGGGAAGGGGGGGGGGGGGTGGATCAGGTAAGGGTTTTAGGGGATGGAGCCCGGGGCTCCCCCTTCAGATGGGCTACAGCCCCTGCAATAATTCAGCCCTGGGTAGACTGCGCTAAGGGTGGTTGCCTGAGGGGAGGCAGATGGGCAGAAGCACAGGCTGAGCAGCCTCCCACAGGTTTAATTAGCCCATAAGCTGCTGGCCCTAGAACAGGGGCAGACCATCCGGCCTGTGACTGACCCTCTGCTGGACCACACTCTCTCCCTAACAAAGGCTATGTCTTGGAAATTTAAGTCGACTTTATACTTATTCCAATTTATACTTGGAAATTTAAGTCGACTTTAACTAAGTCGACTTCCAAAGGGGTAGCCGTGTTAGTCTATTGTAGAAAGACAACAGAGTCCTGTGGCACTTTTAAAGACTAACAGATTTATTTATCGCATGAGCTTTCGTGGGAGAAAATCCCACTTCGTCAGACTTCGTCAGATTTTCTCCCACGAATGCTCATGTGATAAATAAATCTGTTAGTCTTTAAAAGTGCCACAGGACTCTGTTGTCTAAGTCGACTTAGTGAGTCTACACTTAAAATTTAAGTCGATTTTGGGGGGAACTTACAAAGTCAACCTAGAGCGTCCACACTGGATGCCTAGGTCGACTTCTAGAGGCTAGGGGGACCTAGGGCAGGTTCACAGGGGCAGGGGGGGCACCCCTTGCCCAGCGCCAGGGGGCTCAGCCTTTGCCCCATTGTACATAGCTACAATGGGGCAAAAGGGGACAGGGACCCTGGCAGGGCATAGGGGCAGGGCTCTGCCCTGCCCTGTGGGGGGGCATGCCAGGCTCCCCCTGTGCCCCTCCCCCCCGGCAGGGAGGGCATTGGTGTAGTCCTGGGGTAGCCCTAAGTCGACTTAGGGCTACCCCACATCTACACTGTTTAATTTGACTTTAAAAAGTCGACTTAAGGCTTAAGTAGAAGTAATTCTAGGTTTAATAAAGTCGACTTAATTTTCATTAAGTTGACTTTATTTTCCTTAAGTCGACTTAAGCAAGCTGCTTAAGTCGACTTAAGAAAACTGTAGTGTAGACGCAGGGTAAATTAAGTCGACTTAAGCAAGCTTAAGTCGACTTAATTTACAAGTGTAGACGCAGCCAAAGAGAGAGTAGTCTTGCATACCCAGCGCTCTGCAATGCCACAAAAGTCTCAGGTCTCGTGACATCATGGAGCTCTGGGTAAGCGAGAATGTGCTCTACGAGACAACAGTCTCTTCCTAACAGAGAAAGAGAGAGAGTGGTATCGCGGAGCACAGTTTTTGCATACACAACACTCTGCAGTGCTGCGAGAGTGCCGTAGTATTTTGATTTATGGTATGTACGGCCCACTTGAAGTACATTTATGTCAAATCCGGCCCGCCATAGCAAATGAGTTTGACACCCCTGCCCTAGAAGGTTTCCAGGTAAGAGGATTCGAGAGGGCAGAGAGGAAAGGGTTGGGGGGAAGAACAGAGGGATTGCCTATCTGCCTAGCCCTGAACAGCCCTGCTAGCAGTGGCTCAGGCAGAGCACTGTATGGTGGTAGGTTGGTACTTTAAGACACAAGCTCTAAATAAATCACAGGCAATTACAAATCTGTGCTCCCAAGCATCCTGGCCCAGAGAGAGATGGAAGAGCAGGGCGGAGCAGCAGACCTGCTACAATCAGCTAAAAGATTTTAGTCACACAGTTCAGCATTTCCCTCCCACTTTCATCCCTTCAAAAGATAAAGCTTTATTACCTGAAAAGATCTTTTCTGTTTCTTTATAGCTAACACATTGCACCAAAGGGTTATTTCCTTCTGTCACAATCTTAACGGGCAGCACAAATATCTAAATGAAGTGCTGAATTCTTTGGCATCTCCTACTTTCTTAGGAAACAAAGATCTAAATAAATTATCTTTCTACAGTTGTGAATTTCTTAACACTCAAAAAACCTGAAAAAAACCTAAATATAGTAGGTCATGACTAAGCAAATCAATTATACACATTATTGCATGTACCCAAAATGCTAATTTTCAGGGTCAGGCGTATCAGAGTTATGACTGAAAATACATCGAAGATGCCTTTCAGATGTAATCAACTGCTATATTCTGTATTTTGATTACTGATGGTATTTAAATATTAAACTACATACCTAGCTAGAAAGGGCAGAAGAAAGTCAAGAAGGCACCACTGCTCCAAGAAAGCAACACACGAAGAGTATGTCCAGAAAGGACAAGATATCCAACTTGTAAAGTCTGGTGAACACCTGAAGAAAAAGCCAAATATCTACCCTACAGATTTTTAATACAAATCTTTCAGTTAATAAAAATTCAATCCATTTAATAGAATTCACTTTGAATTAGTATCTGTTGAATTGGGTAGACTTCAGAGACATACAAGGAAGTCTAATGGTACATTTACATGCCCTATCTCCATTTTAATGATATTAAAGTACCACAAGCACTTGCACTTTCTAGTAAACAGACCAGGGCAGAAACTGGGAAGACCAATCTCTTAGGTAAATTGGAACAGAAACAAAACTTTCATGGCAAGAGGTGACAGGCCTAAGGATCTGTTTTTTATCAAGACAGAGTGGACGAAAATTTATAGGATATAGCAGCTGGGTTACTAAGTGATCCAGCAGAAAGAGTGACAGCTAAGTAACTGATAGCATGATTCCTGAAGATTAAGATGGCCTCTATTGACTAAGTTTAGGGAGCAGGACAGCTGGTGTGAAAAGTGACTACCTTGTCTGCATTAAAAACAAAAAAGATTAATGACTCCTGTCCCCTTTTTTAAAAACAAAAAGCTCAGTGTCCCTGTAAAATCTATTTCAATGAATGTAGAGATCATTCTCATTCCATCAAAGTGAGTTTGCTTTCCTGACCATATGAAAAGGCCTTTTATTACAGCTCACCAAAATGGAGGTTGGTCCTTAAGAACCAATCTTCCTTATGAACTGATTTCATGCCCCATCCCCTTCCTCTGCTCATAGACACTACATGGAATTACAGTTTAGCCCTCTAATGACAAAAGCAGGTAGAATTTCCTGTATTTTCTTAATTCCAGCAAGATGATGCACAGATTCTACTTGCTTTCAGAACATTTGCTTTGCACTAGAAAGTGCTCTGTGTGCACCCCTGAATTCTGCAGATTTTATCTGCAAGAACCTTTCATGTGTGTTCTTGATGTCACACCTTTCTGAAAACAATCTTTACTCCACCATTTGAAGGTGGACGAAAACTGTCTGAAGCAGATAGGATAAAACAGAAGTTGTCCGAGATGCAAGCTCCCTTTGTTGGACATTGGCCCATGGGGCCTTTGCCCTGAATGTTTGGCCCAGTGCCTCGAGCCCCAGCGCTAGCAGCCTGCCTGGGCTAAAACAGGCAGGCTGCTCTGCTCAGCCCCATGTACTTGGAAGCTGGGGCAGGGCAGGGCCTTTTTAAATATCCTGCCCTACCCAGGCACATGGCCTAGGGCTGGAGATGTAAAACGGCCCGTGGGCCTGGCCAGGAGTGGCTTCCAGCAGTCTGGGACCATCTAAAGTAAGTGACCAACCCCACAGTGAAGTGTGAAGCACGCATGGGATCGGGAGTTGGGGCCCCTGGAGCGGAGGTGGGCCAGGCCAAGCCCCCGAAGAGGTGCAGTGTGCCGAGCCAGTCACAGGGCCCTTGGGGAGCCCCGGGGCCAAGTCAATCCTCAAGATAAAGTTGGAGAGAACTAGGATGGAAAAGATAAAGACTGCTATTAACAAAATTACTAAGTAATTTTCCCCTGCTGACAACAGAGGACATGTGTCCCCAAGGGGACTTTGGCATGAGCCCATCATATTTGCATTGGGGGAAGATGGCACTGGAAGGGCATCTACAGCTGAGAGTAGAACTGGGGATTTCACCCTGGTGCTGAGCACTAAGGTATTTGTGTTGATCAAAAGCAAGAGTGAACAATGTCATCAGGTGCACTGCAGTATACTATGACAATGTATTCAAATCGTATCTGGGCTCTCCGCCAGTCCACCAAAACTACAACCTGGAATGGTGCAATTCTTCACAGGCAAGTTCATCAGGTCACTTTATTACACAAAATGGTCCATCCTGGCATATCAATCAGAGGCCTAGTGGAAGCAAGGTTGATGCCATAAGGTGGAAGATTCACTACTTCTGTATTCCAGTGGTCCCAAACACTTACATGGGGTATCACTACTGTGAGGAGAGGTCAAGTAAGTGCTCCTTGATAACCTGGACACCTGTGACTTCTTGCTGATGTTTATGACATGCCATGTCACCTCAATATTATAGCAGTCTATGCGCTAACAAAGGAATCTGTTAATTTAGTCAAAGGTCATTTTTAAGATCATGTACCATCCCTTCACATGATAATTTCATGACCCTGGCTGTCCAAAATGGAGTTACTGGCTCCCTGCGAGTTGGGCTTGAACAAGCCATTGGCCATTACCGTTCAAGTACACCCAATGTGACAAAGCTTCTCCTCTACTGTGGTGGATCCTGTGCTTCCCTCTAGCGGTGGGTCAGAAAACTGCTTCACTCCTGAGTGTTCTTGTAGGCCCTTCCTGTTTTGTACTCAAAGACAAAGCTGAAAATTGTAGGATCAGGTCTTCCCATGACTCCAATCTCTTTGAATAATGAAACTGTAGAAGCAATCGCTAGCTTCTTCTCTTTGGGTTTTATACTCACCCCTTCCTCCAACTGTCACATGGAGGTTTTCCACTGGATGGAAATGGCAGGATTTGCAATGGGTCATTTATAATGAATATAGAATCATCATAATCATGGTACGACAACCAAGCTCAGGATCTTTTCAAGCTGCATCCTCTCCATCCTGTTGTACAGTTGTGAAACATGGACACTTTCAGCTCAGATTGGGCAAAACTGGAGGCTTTCCACCCAAAATGCCAATGTCATATATTGGGCATAAAGTGGGATAACTTCATTTGTAATGCAGATCTTTATGGTCACTCCATTCTACAGATTACTGGGGCCACTGTCCACAGACAGCTGTCATGAGAAAGCCACAAGATATTCTGGCAAATGCCATTCTGGTGACTTGTAACATCTAAGATAAAATTCCACTGAACAAGGGTGGAGGCAGCTTAGAGGCAGACCCTGTTACATGGGTTCATCAAGTTTTTTCTGTTGTTGGTCTCTTGGCCTGTCAAACTCTTGCAGCTGCACAGAAATGGACCAAATGGCGAATGATCACTATGGCTGAATGTTGGGCTAGACATTGAAGAAGAAGAGAATTTTCCTCCGAGCTACATCTCCTTTTATTCCTTTCTACAACAGATTGTTTTTACTATACAGATGTAAGTAGTGAAACTCTGACTTTGCTTACATAGGCAGTTTGGTTCTCATCGAGTTGATTCACACTAGTTGGTGCACCATACGTAAACTGTACTAATAACGTGCACACAGGATGACTGTGCCCTCTTTCAATTTGCATAATTGTGTACTTTCATTTTGGACTTTGACTGCCACACCACTGAACAGATGATGTGGCAGCAGCAGGGGAAGGATGAAAGTCAAGAATTCCACATAGCAATTCTTATTACATCTGCTTCAAACAATGTAGCACCATTTCTGAGCTTGGGAAACAAATGGTGATTTGTGGGAAAGGATTTGTGTACAGTCCTGCCATGGTCGGCACTGACAAAAGAATTTCAGGATGGCAAAGGCAACCTTTTTTGAGATCTGTGCTGAAGTAGCTCTAATGTAGCAGCTGCAGCATACAATGTGTGGTGCTCATTACCCATTGTGAAGCAGGACAACACTGTTCTCTGCTGTCTGGCCGATCCTGAATGTTGCCAGTGTGTAAACAACCAATCGACTATTGGGAGCACTGTAATGCAGGTGCGTGATGCCATACCCTAATGAATATAGGAGACTTTGCCCCCAGGATCACCATGGATATTAATGGTAGGGAAAATGCTCCAGTTATCCGGAAAGACCTGGCTTTATTCTCTGCCTCCCTGGCTGAGGAAGCCATTCAGACTACTTGAAAAGAAGGAAGAAACTATTTAACTATCACCATAGTAGCTGCAGAATGACAGCGGAATATGCACTGGCCATCCTAAAGGAAAGTGGCATTATTTATGGGCTATGCTGAAAGCTGCAGAATTTTTTGCTTAAAATTATAGCTGCATGTTATGTTTTGCATAACGTTTATAAAAGTAAGTGAGAAAATCTTAATGATGGATGGGAGGCTGAGGTGTAGAAACTTGCTAAGCAGTTTAAGCAGTCAGCAAGACATCCATGAGAAAATGGAAACATTCACAAAAACACTGTCAGAATGCAGTCAAAGGCTGACTGGCGCTTTAAGGCAGCCTTGTCCATAATAGCTACTGGGGCAATTAGTGATCTCAGACGGGTGTAACTGAGTTAGTGACTGACCCCAGCTTCAGAGGATTACTTAAATAGAGGTGAGAACAGTCTATGGAGAATAGACTGTAGAGAAGACAGGACCCTCCTTCCTTTCTGTGGAAAGGAGAATCCATAGGGCACAGGATAAGCTTCTGAAAATGAGGGTGAGAAAAACCCTGAGACAGGGCTTGAAGGATATGTCTACTCAGCAATTAAACATCCTTGGCTGCCGTGGGTCATGGACATGAGCTGGGGAGGTAAAACTGCAGAGCAGATGTTCAGGCACAGGCTGGAGCCTGAGATCTGGGATCCCGCAAGGGGGGAGGGTCCCAGAGCTCTGGCTCCAGTCCAAGCTTGATTTTTTACACAACAATTTTTAAACCTGCAAACCTGACTCAGTTGTCCAGTGCCACAGGTCTTTTATTTCATTGTAGACATATTTGTACCAGCTGGAAATCAGGTAGGAGAACCCATCCTGAAGCAGAGTAGATTCCTGTGGAGGAGCCCTAAGGCAGGGCCTACAAAGATCAGGAAGATTCTTAAAGGATGCTGCCAGAATCCCAGGAAGAAGGGAGATAAAAGAAGCTCTGCCTTGACCAAGAAAAGGGTCCAAGAAGCAGAGGACTTCAGTAGACACTGCATGACAGGATTTGGCTTTTCAGTTGGAAGGCACTGAATTTTGTGTGACTTGGCTGGAGAGCTGTGGAAGACCTGGCAAGAAGCAGACAGCCAGGAGGCAGTGCCAGAAAAAGGGACCCCTTGCAGCATTGAACAGACACAAGGGGGGTACTACTCATGGTTAGTACACTACTTTACAGATATCTATTGCTTTTACCCTGAAAATGTCCTGCTGAACATCCAACTGTTACCCTGGGGAAGCCGAGGACATGGACTGCGAGCTCTGCAGTGTCTTTTATGGGTGGTAGAAGTGGCACAATGTGCCAATCCTTACATTACCTTGTGTCTCTAACGTTAAACTTTTGTAAAAAGCCACTGACTTTTGCTAAATGTACAGTTTTTCTGTGTACCATGGACTGCAGATTCTTTATGACTGTATTTTAAAAATATTTGTATTATTAAACAATGTCAAGAACCCGAAACAAACCTTTAATTAAAACTTCAATGAAACAACTTTAAAGTGACACAGTGCCATGGGGAGTAATGCACAACAATGGGGAAGGAAGAGGACCTCCAATTCACAGGTGTGTATGTCTTGCCTCTGCTTGTTCTTATTCTTGGACATTCTGGTGTTGAGCATCAGGGCTCAATGTTATCGGGAGCATTTAAGGGCTTGAATGAGCAGGGCCCTCAGGTTTAATTCTTCTTGATGCCCTGAACTTGGGCCAGGGATAGGAATGGTATCTCAGAGCACAGCTGTGGGAGTACACTGGGAAATATGTGCTGGTGTTCCTAGTACCTGGGAGAGTGGGCTGGTGTGTCCTATAAGGTTTCAATATGTCACCAAGTGTGTCGCGTCCTGCAAAAGGTTGAGAACCATTGCTCTAAAGGGATCAGGCACCCAGGCTACCTCTGACAAAATCCACAAGGGGGAATGGCAGTGGTTAACTCGCTGAGTAACTGGGAGGCAGTTAACTAGGCAGGTGAAGGAAGCACCTAAACATGATAAAAGGCTAAGGATTGCAGTTAGACGAGGACTCCTGAGGAGAAGGAAAGAAAGCTCCAGAGGAGGGGAGCTGCCAAGTTAGGCAAAAGCTATCCAGACAGGAGACCTGGGCAAGTCCCTAAATAAGCAGGGGAAAGACTGCAGAGCTCTCTAGGGCAATAGAGAAGCCCAAGGCCTTACAGATGAAGTAGCTAATCCTGGCATCTAGAGACATTTGTTGTGGAATTTTTAAGTTTTATCTGGGCTCTTACATAAGAGCCTTTAAATCACTGTGTAAGTGCTTCCTTCAGAAGGCTTTATTAAAGGAAAATATACTACTGTAAAGGAAAGTGTCTGGTTTCTCCTCGTCTGGGCTACTTAAGTGACCCTACTGTTATCTCACTGAGGGTGGGAAAGTGAGGAAGGCCATAGTAAACCACTCTCAGTGTCTTTTGCCATGGCAATTCTCTTTCCATGCTCTCTATGGATATTTCCCTATCTTTTTCACTCTCCAACCTCAAATACAACCCCCAGCTCTCCATTATTTTCATTTTGGGGGGAGTGCAGGTGGGAGATTCTGCAACAAGGTCTGCGAACATTTCATCCCAAGTTCAGTTTCTTCCCCCTCCAGTTAGCCAGCTGCTCACCCACTGAAAAAGGCCCTGTCCTTGAGACTTTAGCCAGTGCTGGTGCTCTGTCTGTGGGAGCAGGGGAAAAACTCCAGGTGAGGGTGGTTCATATTCCAGGGGCATTTTTCTAATATCTATTTCTCATTTCCCCGCTCTGAAAGTCTTCCCATTCCTAGGGGATTCTCTGATGGTAGGTTAAAGGGGGCTAGGGTAGGACTTCTGAGTGTGCAACAGATGCTGTTGCAAAGATATCATATCATGTTGCAAAGATATCAAACACATGCTGTATTTCCCCCAGCTTTTCTATCCAAGTTCTTCTCCATATTGTGTCTATTGAAACAGGAAAAGAAAATACCTTTTACACACCATCAATTTAATCAAAGAAGGGTTGTTTTGAAAATTAAAAAAAAACCCCTCAATATTTTAAGCAGGAAAATGGTGGAGGAGGGAGGTGTTTGCTGGGCAACACAAATGCAGGGAAGGTAAAGGAACAGAGGTAGAAAGTATGTGCCCTCCATGGCATGGACTTATAAACAGTTGATGGTTGGGGCCTTAGCATCAGACAGAAACTAACTGGCTAGCTGGTCCACCTACCATTTTGCGAGCATGTGGGGTGGGGAGGTGGGGCAGGTGAATGAATAAGGACAGCAAGGGTGCTGGAGACCAGGAAAGGCTCCTAAACCCTATCTACCAAAAATGGCTGTGGCCATGACGCACTTGGTACAGATGCTGACACAGCAGTAAAGTTTAATAATAAATTAAAGATACTTAAGGAGGAGGATCTATCTCCAGCATCTAGGGTTGGGTTTCTGGGTGGAAAC
This sequence comes from Pelusios castaneus, assembly GCA_007922175.1. NCBI lineage: Eukaryota > Metazoa > Chordata > Testudines > Pelomedusidae > Pelusios > Pelusios castaneus. The sequence goes on from ML685969.1 coordinate 2,114,647, forward strand.
AGGACTCAGTTCCCACATGATCTCCCCTCAAGATTCTGAGTCATGGGGAGATTCTGGCTTTCTGGAAATAGCTCTTCACTTTCTGGAAATAGCTCCTCATGTCCCTCCTCCACTGACCCTTGCTGCTACTTCTCAGGAGATGGAGAGGGAAAAGAGGCAAAAAGTCTACAATGTCCATGGGATTGGTAATGGTGTAATTGCTCAAAATTCTCTCCAGTTCCTCAAGAACTGGAAGGTTACATTTCCATGGCTAGATTATTTCTTGACATCCCTGGTTATAGTGCAAGTTCTCCTGAGCTGTTTGCACTTTATATGGCACTGGATGGCATCCCAGTTGTGTTCCCTCATGGATCTTTGACTGGTAATGTCTGAAAATGCATCTCTATAGCAGTGGCTGGCCCTAAGAGCTTACTACACTGATGCTTCTCCCTAGATGGCAGTGAGCTCTAAGGATTCAGCACAGCCCCAAGTGGCTGTTCAAGGCATGTTGTAAAGGGTGCTGGAGTAATATTGCTGTTATGCTGATATATTGGAATTCAGGACCAAGTTTGCTGATCTTGGCATCATGCCAGTTTTTAAATGGGGTAAGGACATGCAATCAACTTACTCCAGTGCAGCAGAGGGCACACAGGTAAACAGAGAGGTCAGTAATGTAGGCCCGTTTGGAGGAGAACCAAAGTACTGCACATCGGCACTTTTGTGTGCATGAACAACAGATTACACTAACCCAGTTCATATTGAACTTAGTCCACTCTGAAAGAGGAGCAAAGAGTGTGCAATATTTGCAGAGCTAGTGCACTCTATAGCAGTGGTTTTCAAACCAAAGGTCAGGTCCCAGTACTGGGACGCAGACCCTCAGCTACTGGGTCGCAGTGTCCACTGCTGCTGCCACGGAAAGACTGGAATGCATTGTTGAAAGATGTAATTGTTGGGTCACGGGCATAAATGATTTTATTTTCAACTGGGTCCCGAGAAAAAAAAGGCTTGAAAACCACCGCTGTAGGGAATGACATGCTGTGTATGCAAGCATTTTCAGACTGGACTAACTCAAATTAGTGCAGACTAGAGCCCCCATCTAGATAAGCCCTCGGCGGGGATTTTCATCAGATGAAACTAAGGAAAAAATGTTTTTTTCTGTTCAGTAAAAAGGAATGTATGTTATCTTTGTGTAAAAAGGATCTCGTATCAGTGAGATCTCATATGATTCAATAGGAAATACCATGAGAGTAAAGTGTTCTCAACGTAACGTAAGTGCAAAACAAATAAGAATTTTTAAAAATCTGCTTCAAACTTTTTTTGTGTGTGTACATTTAAATAAGCATTAAGTACTAGTGCACCAACATGGTATCTCTGATCTAGATTTAATATGAAATCTCAATCATATTCCTAACAGTCAATTTCCCTTCTTAATTTCTATTTCACTTTTGCCTCTTCAGCTCTGCAATGAGAAATGTACTGGACACTTCCTTTCCAGCAGTAGGGTTATAGCAAGGAATGGAATGAGCTAGATACAAAATCAGAAGCAGAAGTATCAGTGCTGTAGGAGACTGAAGATACGTGCCATGGACATGATCATGAAAGTGTGCACCTGCATAGTACACACACAGTGATGCAATATATGTGACTTAACATTGGTATTTCAGTGAAGTACCTCCTGAACTATGGTATAATGGGGCTGGGATGGAAGGGTAAGGGAGAAAAGCAGATTGGGTGAAGGCAGAGAGGATAGCTAGACACAGAGGTATGTTTACATAGCACAGAAAAAATGCTGCGGCAGGACCAGTCCAGTCAACTTGGGCTCACGTGGCTCAGGCTGTGGGGCTGTTTCATTGCTGTGTAGATTTCTGGGCTCGGGCTAGAACTCAGGCTAACAGGACCCTGTGGAGTGGGAGGGTCCAAGAGCTTGGGCTCCTTCCCAAGCCCAGAAGTCTACATGGCAAGAAACAGCTCTACAACCCAAGGGCTGTGAGCCTGAGTTGGTTGGAATGGATCAGTCGCAGGTTTTTCTTTGATATGTAGACATAGTCACAGAAGTCAATGAAAACTAAGTGCATTGTAGAACTGAGGGCAGGGAGACGGCAAAAAGAGGTGATTGCTTCATATTATACTGAGTATATAGAGAGAATCATGTTAATTTTTATTTTATTTCACGTACTCCTAGAACATATCACAATATTTTAACGACCAGGATGAAGAAATATGACTTCTGTTTAACTTCTTAGCTTTTAGGTCTAGACACACTAAAGATTATATTATGTCTAATTATGCTGTAATACTATTAATTACACATGCTTTAAATAAAAATCAGTGATTGGAAAATCATTCATCTTTTCTACCAACATTAATCTATAGCCAACTTATTATTACTTTAGCAAGAAAGTGGTTTGATGGTATATGCATTTCAGTTCTTCTCTTGGCCATCTGATTTTAATCTGTTACTGGAGAGGGGGATAAAACAGGTATTTTATAAAATCTTTATCCAAAATTTAATTGTTTAATTTCTATTATGAATGCAACAGCAAAACTCACCCTATGCAGTAACCACAGGTCTTCAAGATGTGGGTCCCTTCAGATTTGCATGTGTTTCTTGAGCCCTTGATGAGATTTCTAGCTGATGTCCATTCAGTCCATACCTAAGCCCTAATGCCACATAGCAAACTTCGATGCTATATAGGGATGAGCAGGCAAACCGTTCTCAGTTCCATCTCTACACGGTCACCCCTTAGTGAACAACTGAACGAGAGGAAAAGGAGGGCTGGTAATGGACCACCCATAGAACTCACATCTGAAAGAACCATGGTTACTGCACAGGGTGAGTAACATCAACTTCTTTGCGTAGTGTCCCTATTGGTGTTCCACTTCAGGCATAGGCAGCACATGACTCCTGCCTCTGGGGAGGTTGGGTGGGGGGGGGGAGCAAACCTCTTTATAGCAGCAAACCTCTTTTCCCTGATGTAAGGAACTGCCAGGTTGGGGTGAAGCACATGAGCCACATCCTTAGACAGGAGAAGAATAATAGTCAAGGAGCCTCATCAACAACTGAATATTGGTACAGATATCAAGCCTATCTCTGTCCAGTAGGTACGATGAAGCTAACTCTGGACTTGACCCACCTGATCTTGGTTCAGCACTCTAGGAATTAAGGGAGTTGGGAGAAAGGCATAGATCAAACTCCCTACATGGTAGAAGTAAGGCATACCCCCAGGGAATGGTGACTCAGGCCCACAGCTTGAATGGAAGTGAGGACACTTGCCATTTTTGGAGGTGGCACAATAATAGATTTCTTTCAGTCCCCATCTTTGGAATGTGCTGTGGAGAACTTGAGTGTCCACTCCCATTTGTAGTCATGAGAAGTGTTTTCTGAGGGCACTGGTTGTGGTATTCTAGATGACTGGAAATCTGTATGTGGTTGGTTATACACCAGTTCCAGAAATTTACAGCTTCAGTGCACATGAAGGAGGATCTTGCCCCTCTGTGTTCTTGATGCAAAACATATAGGACATGTTGTTAATCATGACTGAGCATTTTATCCCGATGAGGCTTCCATTTCCTGTCCAAGCGTTCCTGACTTCCTTCAGTGACAAGAGGTTGATGTGAAACTTGGTTTTTGTGGACTGTCCATCTACTCTGAACCATCAAAGTATTGAGGTAGGCTCTCCATCCTCACAGGGAGGAACTGGTTGTTGGCATCACCAATAGAGTTGGATGACAGAAAGAGACACTTGCATAGATGTAGAGTTCTCCTTCAACCAATTTAGAGTTCTTTATGTGCAAGGGACCATCATCCAGCCATCCAACGTGTCCCTGGTCAATGAACAGGCAATACTTAGCTGACCTTAGAAGCTTCAGAGGGGTAGCTTGCATGAGCCGTCTCAAAGATGAAAGCAGCCAGATAGCCCATGAGTTGAAGACAGGTCCTCATCGTGATCTGTGGGCTTCCCTAAATTATCCCTCCCAGTCCTGAGTGGGATGCTTTGGTGCTGACTGCAGGGCTGAGCTTCGTGGTAACCTATGTCATCCTTACTGGCAGAGGGTACAGGTGCCCTATTGGAGCTGTGCTTCCTGTCAATGGACCTCTGGGGCTTTCTGGGCCAACTAGTACCGGATGAAGAGTCTTTGGCCTCAACAGTATTAATTTTTTTTTGGAGCTGGTGCCATAGAGATAGAGCCTGCACTCATCTATGCAGGTGTCCTCTAGTGTGCTTCGAAGACTTCCCATCCTGAGAAGCATGCCCTGATGCTGACAGAGCACTGGATCTGTTTGGGAACAGATGTACCAGGATGGGTCTCCTGACCTGGCTCACAGGGTTATGGCAAGGAATGTTGCATAGCCAACAATCTGAACTTTATCTCCCAGTTCTTCCTAGCTCTGGACTTCAGGGTCAAACCCAAGGAAGATGTGGGACTCCCCCAGGCAGTGGACACATTTGGAGTACCTGTTGCCTCCTGGAAGGTGAAACCTGGCAAGTCAGGCATACCCTGCCAGGATAAGACAAGTCTCCCAGAGGAAAAGAGAAGGAAAAACTGCTCTCACCCCAAATCAGCTACTTATACTAAATACAATAACCTACAACGTTAAACTAACTAACTTTGTAGAAAAGAGAAAAGGCCAAGTATACTCTAGACAGATAAGGTAGTGTTCGTATGTTGGGGCAAGGCGGTAGAGAAGGAGCTGAGGGCAGTTTGAGCAGCTCTATATAGACTTGGTGTCACCACAAGGAGGCACAGGGTTCATGCATGGCCCGAATGGACACTACACTAGCTAGAGATCTCTAATTAAGGGCGTAAGATGTGCATGTGCACCAACAGTGGAGCATCCATAGGGAAACTAGTCAAGGAAGAAATTGGATTTCAAAAAGTGCAAAAGTTCTCACCTGTTACATTCAGACTTCAAAAATCCCTTGTTTCATTAATTTACAACTTTCTTAAAAATTATTCTCCACTGGCAGGAGACCACTCGTGAGAAATGGGAGTCAGAAAAGGGGTTTGTTGGTTTGATTTAACACTGTGGGTATTGACAGGGCTGGGGTTGTGGAGTCAAAGTTAAACTTTAAATGGAAAGGAAAAGAAAAACAAGGAGTCCTGTTGCACTTTTAAAGACTAATAAAAAATCCCACTTTGTCAGACGCTTGAAGACAGGGAACTTACTCCTGTTCTTCAAGTGTCTGACAAAGTGGGATTTTCTCCCACAAAAGCTCATGCAATAAATACATTTATTAGTCTTTAAAAGTGCGACAGGACTCCTTGCTTGTTTTACTGAACTAGACTAGATTACCCCTTTGGAAAGGGAAAGAAAGTTACATTGCTAACTATATCACTACCTTACCATTGCTTCATAATGGATGTAAATTTTCTCTCCCTTTCAACTCTTAAAAACACATCTTAAAGGATGTGTTATTCCTTATTTTAAAGAAAAATAAAACAAAGAAAGGATGCTTATTTTAATTTCTTTCCAGAGAGTTGCCTTTTGCTGATATTTTATTCATTTCAAAATATGAAGTATTTATGATCCATTCTAATTTGCACACATTCACATTTTATGAATATGGCAATTTTCCTTTTGCTGAGCCATAAATAACATGGTCTCTTTTATTATGTCAAGTAACATTTAATAGCCCTGAGCTGCAACTTGTGACTGTTATAAAATGTGCTCAGGATGAGTCATCTTCATTCACATATTCTGCAGTGGAAAGAATTCATGAATGGACGATCTGCTGTAATTCACTTCCACAAAGAGAATCCATTCATACATTTCAAACCTAGTTTTATGAATCACTCTAATGTAGCTGATAATTCCATTTTAGAAGAAGAAAATTTTGGCTTAAGGAAGGTTTCACCAAAATCCAAGAACACTATTACTATCAAAAAATGGCTATATAGATTTACAAGAATTCTTCCCTTATTTTTATTATATATATAAATATTAAAATTTCAGTTTATTTCAGTATAGCAAACTGACTAAGTAGTACTGCTACCTAATTAAGAAACAAGAAAATAAGTTCTCTCTGGAAATCATATGATCAGGGGATAGTATTGCTAGTCTTTCCACAAAAGGTTGATGGCTTAAACCAGCAGTTCTCAATGACTGTGTCAGGGCACATTATTATGTTGCCACACACAGGTAAGTGTGTTGCAGAGAGCCTAGGAGATGGCTAGATTTGGCCTGGGGGGACAGGGGACTGGTGTGTCCTGTAGGGTTGTGACCCACCGCCAAGCGTGTTGCGACCCGCAAAAGGTTGAGAACCATTGGTTTAAACTGATCTTAGATCAGTAGTGACCAGAGGTCACTGCTATTTGGTGACTGTTTGGTAGCCAAAGTGAGTCATTTTTAAATAAATGTACAGAGAGCTGATCACTAATATATCTAAGTGCTCATTTTAAACTACATACTTTTAAAATAAACCTAACTAACAATGAGTTGCAAGTAAGATCCCATGGCTGTTATCTGCAGAAATGTTAGTCATGCTGTAATGTTTCAGGAATAAAAAGAATGAATACAAAAAGCCTGGAGAAAAGCTAACAAATACATTTTATCTTGATTTGAAGCTCATTAGTACTCTGATGAATCATCAAAGGGACTGCATTACCAAGGTAGGGCCCTTCAATTAAGAGTATTCTGCTGCCATCCCTGAAGGTTTTAAACCCAGGAAATGATCACAAGAACCTTTCATCCAATCTTAACTCCATGAAAAACACATGTTCTCACCTAATGTAGCTCCAGACAATCCAGGTCTTTCCAGGTCACCAGCCTACATTACATTTGGAAGCAACCTGGAAGTCAGTACAGAGACTTGAGTACAAATGCATTTGCAGTAGCTGACCCCACACAAGGAATGGGTGCACGTTTTTCATCAATTTGTGCTTCAGGTCTAATTCAAGGTTATTCCTAAAAACATCCACTCTACCACACCCTTTTTTCTGGCAGCAGATTCACTCAAATCTGTGTTCAAATTTAATTAGAGTGTTTTTTACCCTTAGCTAGTACAGCACCCCAAGTCAGGACAGCATTCATTTGAAATAAAAACCAATAATGAAAATGGCAACAGTAAAGGTTTATGAAGTGCCCCATCTCTTAACTTGCAATGGTCCCTAAGATATACCACAAGAAAATGTAATTAATATTATAATTATTATATATACAAATAACATATGGTGACTTCACTAGATGGTGCAGATCATCATGTTGTGCCTTGCAGTCCAGAGTCTAGCATCTCTGGAATAGCAACAAGGCATTAAGAAACCCAAGAAATTTATTCATGGTGATTGGCTAAATCCCACTTGCAAGACACTCTCTATTTCTGCTCTGTGTGGACACAGGCAGTCTACTAGAGTAGACTTAAAGTTGACCTTGTTAAGTCGAGTTAAGAGAGCCTCCAGTGTAGACATAGCCATTTTGAATACAAGGATAGCATGGATGAAAGTACTTGGCAAGCACTTAACTTCCCCCTAGTTGGATTTAGAATGTCTAAATAAATTTCAGGGAGACAGATTTGGAGTAAATGATGCTGTTAGAAGCATTTGATAAACTATGTGGGCTCATGCACAAACTATTAGTGTAGACAGGATTCCTTCCTTTATACAAAGAACTTAACAGAAAGAAGCAGAACTGAAAACTTTACAGAGGCTGGTTCAGCAACTTTCATGCAGGCAGAAAAAAAGACTGCATAAAATGAAGTGCACAGAAAAGGTTGTAGCAGGTATTTTAGTGAACTAGCTGGAGAGGAGAGAAAAGAAATAGTAATGAGGAAAAGGGAAGGTGAGTGGAGTTTACTATAAACCACTGATTAAAGAAAGGAAGTGATTCAGTAGTTCTTATGGGTTTGCATACACAGGGAAAGCACACTAGGGACTCTGTAGTTACTCCCCAGACGGACACTTACTGGGCATGAAAGTGTATTGGGGTAGTTTAGCTGAATGCTCTTCCAAAGTGTATTAAGTAATAAGCACAAAGGAACACTTAAGTATGCAGTAAGAATGTTCTGGAGTTAGTACAGGGTAACTAGTGTGCACCAGGTACTGCTGGCTTTTTATCGATGTAGACAAGCTATGAGTGAGGGACAAAGAAAAAATTTCAGATCAATGTTTGAAACTTTCTACCAACTCATTCAACTTTTGAATTACGGAGAGAAAAAAAAAATCAGTCTGTCTTACTGACAATATCTCTGTATAAAAATTTTGGCTCAGTCATTTAGATTTTATTTCTTTATTTTAAATTGTTGTTTCAATAATCTAACCTACGTGTCCATGTTTCCCTAAATTAAACCTACTTGATATTATCATATCTTTAACTTTAACATTACCCATTGGTTGAAAGTATAGATTCAATACATTATCTGGGTGTGTACCTATAAGAACTAGGAACAGTGATCAATCACTACCCAAATCTGGGGCTTAGAAGCATATAGGAATCAGAAGTTGGATCCAACCACAATTGACTGCCATCTATCCAGAGAGTGGGACGGGGACAGGTTATGAAAATTTGCAAGGATTAAACCACTCATTTGACAACTACTGCTTTCACAGATTACAGAGGAGATATCATTTTTGCATGTAATATTAACAGATGACAATTTATCACATAACCGTAACACTTCAAGGTTATCGTGCATGAAAAATAAGTATCTGTTCATTGTGAATTCAGTTTTTTTGAGCTAGTGAGTTGATCATTTAAAATTACAATTCAAAATTCTGAATTATTACAATGATGAGTTCAATATCATGAACAAAAAGAATGAACATTTAGTCTTATGTTCACTATGTTTTAGTCACTTTTGCCTATATATCAAGATATAAAAATTATCATATTCCCCACATTCTTGAAAAGGTTCCTATTCTTTATAGTCAAATTCCAAAGGGGTAGCCGTGTTAGTCTATTGCAGAAAAACAAGAGAGTCCTGTGGCACTATTAAGGACTTAACAGATTTATTTATCGCATGAGCTGCCCTAAGATATAACCGCATTTGCTCTCATCCTTTAGACAGAGACAGACACCTTTAGGATCGCTATCAAGCATTCTTAAAACTACAGTACCCACTCGCAGAAGTGAAGAAACAGATTGACAGAGCCAGACGGGTACCCAGAAGTCAACTACTACAAGAGAAGCCCAAGAAAAAACCAACGGAACGCCATTGGTCGCCACCTACAACTCCCAAGTCAGACCTCTTCAACACATCATCAAAGATCTACAGCCTATTCTACAAGATGATCCCTCACTCTCTCAAGTCTTGGGAGACAGCCCTCTCCTTGCTTACAGACAGCCCCCCAACCTTAAATGGATACTCACCAGCAACTACAGGTAAAACAACAGAAACAAAGCAGGAACATATCCCTGCAACAGAACATGCTGCCAACTTTGCCCTCATATCTACACTGAAGACACCATCATAGGATCAAATCAAGCCACCTACTCCATCAAGGGCTCATTCACCTGCTCATCCACCAATGTGATTTATGCCATCATGTGCCAGAAATGCCCCTCTGCCTTATATATTGGACAAACAGGACAGTCTCTGCGCCAAAGAATAAATGGACACAAATCTGACATCAGAAATTGCAACACTACAAAACCAATAGGGGAACGCTTCAATCTCTCTGCTCACCCCATTGACGACTTGCTAATAGCTATGTCGAAACAGATGAATAACAAATCACAGCTTCAAAGAGAAACTGCAGAACTCGAATTTATATGCAAATTCAACTCAATTGCCTTGGGATTAAACAGGGACTATGGATTTTTCTCTCATTACAACAGGTGATTTGATTTCACCTTCCTCTATGTGCTGTTCCCCAGTGTTTGAATCCTAACACCTATTTTGATTTGCTGTTACAGCCTGACCTGATCCTATGTCATACACTCCCCTGCATTTAATTTCCACCCATTCTGTAAGTTTCCCATCTTCAAAGCGTCTGATGAAGTGGGATTTTCTCTCACAAAATCTCATGTGATAAATAAATCTGTTAGTCTTTAATAGTGCCACAGGACTCTGTTGGTTTTTTTATCCTTTATAGGGCCATGTTAGAATCTTCAATATAAAACTGATAACACTATTCTGAAATAGTTTAGTTTCCAAATATTCTGCAGAATCATGGAATCTAATAATAAAAGGGAAAATCGTTTTCATTGCCTATTAACTTACTTCCATTGAGATGTGTTAACACCCCAGACAGATAAGATATAATTTTCCCCAGCCAACAGATGGAGACAAAGTAATTAAGTTTTTGACAGCATCATCCTCCCCTTAAATAAGGGATTTGTCAGCCCATAAAACTCAGTTGAACTTTTAAAGTCATATTAGAAAAAAATAAATCTGGAGATAATTACAAAACAAATCTATAGTATTAAACAAATTTGTTCAGGGAGAGGCTCTATTACAAGATCTTAAAGAAAGGAAATTTAACAGGTAAGGACAATTTTTGCTCGTCTCTTAGTTCATATGCTTGTGACTTCCCAAAGACGTACAAGAAATCCAGCATTCAGGATGGATTAATATTTTACAGTTACCTGCATGACCTGCAAAAGCTGCATCCAAATATGTTTGCAGATAGAAATATACAACAAACCTAGTTCTTGGCCAAGGTGTACATGAACAAAAAGTGGTGGTCTCACATCTGGGCAATAAGCTGCCAGTCTGACTTCAGAGTAATCTTTTTTAGACTGCTGATTCAAGCCCAAAGAACCTTCTAGCTAATCAAGAATGTATATGGTGATGAACAGTAGTATTTTATAGGGGGCACATAATTATTACCCTTACTTATGTATTTAAAGTAAATAAAATTAAGAAAAAACTTTGTGTTATTTTAAAAAAGAACTATGGCAAACTTTAGAACATGATGCACATTTTATGACTCCCACTACAACATAACATAGTCTTGTTATGGAAGAAAAAGAACTGGCATAAAGGGGATATGGAGAGGCCATTATGTCTGATACATGAAGTCAGAAGCTGACAAATATATTTCTACAACTGGGAAGCATTCAACTATGACAGCATTGTCTGTAAAGCTTCCAGCTCCATGCACAGGGTCAGTTAGACAGGCAAAGCTGCAGGGTCTCCATGGGTGAATGAGACGACGTTGCTGGGAGAAAGGATGTAGATTAATAGAAAGTAGGGAACTTTTTGCGAATGAGGAGCCATTACAAGAAGGATGGGCACCAATTAAACCAAAATGGAACCAGATTGCTGACATATAAAATTAAAAAAGCAGTAGAGGAGTTTTAACTAAGGGTTGGGGGAAAGCCAACAGGTGCAAGGAGCACAGGATTCAAACACAGAAGAAAACCTTTGGCACACCAAATATTTTCAAGCAAAATAAGTAGTCACGAAATAGGAAAGAAGGTTCTTTCATGAATCAGTAACTGCTAAAAGATGGGGGAAAAGGGTAGGAATAAATGGTCAGTTTTCAAAATGGAAAGAGCTGAATAGAAGGGTCTCCCAGGGATTGGTACTGGGACCTGCCAATGTAGCTACAAATTTTTGGAAAGAGGAGTAAAAAGCGAGATGGCAAAGTTTGCAGATGATACAAAATTACTCAAGACAGTTCAATGCTGACTGCAGAGTCAAAAGGAATCTCACAAAACTGGGTGACTGGGCAACAAAACAGCAGATGAAATTTAGTGATAAATGAAAAGTAATGCACAGTGGAAAAAATAATCCCAAATATATATTCAGAATGATAGTTTCTAAATTAGCTATAGCCGTTCAAGAAAGAGATCTTGGAGTTGTATGAATAGTCGTCTGAAACAATCTGCTCAATGTGCAGTGGCAGTCAAAAATCTAACAGAATATTAGGAAACAATAGGAAAGTGATAGATAAAATATTATCGTGCTAGTGTATAAATCCATGGTGTGCCTACACCTTGTGTATTGTGTACAGTTCTGGCTGCCCCACCTCAAAAAAGCCAGATTAAAAATGGAAAAAAGGGACAGAAGGGCAACAAAAATTATTAGCAGTATAGAACACTTTCCTTGAGGAGAGATTTCAAAGACTGGAATTCTTCATCTTAGAAAAGAGACTGCTAAAGATGATACGATAGAGGTCTATAAAATCATGCGTGATGTGAAGAAAGTGCATAAGGAAGTGTTATTTACCCTTCACATAACAGAAAATATAGGTATCACCTAATTAAATTAATAGCCAGCAGGTTTACAACAAGCATAAGGAAGTACTACACACAATGTATAGTTAGCCTGTAGAACTCATTACCCAGGCATGTTGTGAAGGCCAAAAATATAACTAGGTTAAAGACAACCAGATAAGTTTAGAGAGGAAAGATCCATCAATGGCTATCAGCAAAGATGGTCAGGGATGCAATCCATGCTTTGGATGCCCCTAAACCTCTGACTGCCAGAAGCTGGAACTGGATCACTCAATAACTGCTTTGTAACTGTTGAAAGACAGGACAGTAGGCTAGCCAGACCATTGGCCTGACCCATTATGTCCATTCTTTGTTCTTACGACATCAGTAAGGTTTTGTTTCTCCCAGGTGACATTCTACAAGTTAGAGAATGCTACCAGTAGGGCTTGAGACTAAATTAATTTTTAAAGAAAGTGACTTTGGGCTTGGATGCAAAAAAGGAGTTCGGAGTTGTGATATTCAGCATCACAACTTTCAAGCACCTAGAAAACAACTGCAATTCACAAAACCTGCATGAGGCACCTAAGCTCTCTATATAAACACCCAGAGGCCAAAGGGTATGTCTACACTACAAATAAAAACCCACAGCTGCCCATGACAGTTAACTTGGTGTCCTGGGGCTTGGGCTGTGTGGCTGTTTAACTGCAGTGTAGACTTCCAGCCTTAGACTGGAGCTTGAGCTCTGGGACCCTCCCACCTTGGGGTGCCAAAGTTCAGGCTCCTGCCCAAACCCAGAAGTCTACATTGCAATTAAACAGTCCCACAGGCTGTCCCCCATGAATCCGAGTCAGCTGGTATGCGGAAGCTGTTAGTGTGTAACTGCACGTAGACATATTCTTGGACTGTGTTTCAGAAAAGCCAGGAGGCTGAGTAGGGAGCCACCTAGTCTAGTCAATGGTAGATGCCGATGAGGGTGGTCTGTGCTAAACTCTACCGTTGCATGGAGATAGATCTTCAAATCCAGGGTGCAGTGTGATGCAAGCCTCTGCTTGTGATTCTCAGCTGTGAATACTCTTTTGGAATTATGTGCCTATGCTGTTGAAGCTGTTGCACTCTGAATAAAGTCATTGAGCAGGAACACTAGACCCTAAGTATTCCTTATCTTAGATGAGTGCTCTAACCACAAGGCTATAGAACCATTCTCCAGCTTGTGCTCTCTCTGGCCCAAATTATTCTTTAATCATTTATCCAAAGCAACAGCTTCCACAGGAGAGATTGAGGGAGCCCACGTGCGAGTATCTCATTGCCCAGTGGTTAGAGATCCCTGTTCAAATCTCTTTTCACCTCCAGGTAGAGGCGCATTTGAACTGAGGGACTCTCACATTCAAGAACACCACCCTAACCATTGGGATAAAAGTTCTGAGGATGGTCCTCCTCCACCATCTCCCAAGCTGTTTTGTGTGAATCCAACTGAGGGGCCTGATCTGGTAGCCATGCTCAGAGATTGTCCTCTGAATCAGACCTGGCATGCAATTCTGGCCTGGTCTACGCTAGGAAACGAGGTTGGTATAGCTAAGTGGCACTGGTGTGTGAAAAGATCACATTCCTGAACGAATTAGTTACACCAACCTAATTCACCTTCTGCCCTGAGGACAGCGCTAGAGCACAGGACAACTTTCCTGTCTATCTAGCTACCACCACCACTCAGGGAGGTGCAGCACCTACATCAAAGAGAGAAGCCCTCCCCATCGGCTAATGTATTCACTGATGCACTACAGTAGTGCCACTGTGGCAATTCTAAACTGAGATTTCCATGTAATAAATAAGCAAAACCAGAATAGTTTCTATGGCACTTCATCTGCATTGTAGACTTTACAGCAATTTCCTTTACAGAATTTAATTTAATGATACATGTAAAAATCATTGGTTATGGTAGTGAAAAAGAAAAACATCTATACACTAGTATTAACTAGACTCTTCTATAAAACTATTTTAAAATCATATTCTCCTCAGTCCTTTTCCTCTACCTTCCAAAGCCATACATTTACATAATAAAATAATTTCTTATAATACCTTTTGTTTACACGGAAATAAAATGAGAAAATTAAGGAAATATATTATAAACTTTACCTGTAATGCACTGAAACTGTCCATCTTCGCTTCTTATTGTAAAAGCCTCCCCTGGATTAACTTGCACCAGAATAACCTTAAAAATAAAAAGGTGTTTGAAGCTGTTACATAGATAAGCTCCCCATCTTCAAAGCATCTGACGAAGTGGGATTTTCTCCCATGAAAGCTCATGTGATAAATAAACTTCTTAGTCTTTAAAAGTGCCACAGGACTCCTTGTTTTTTGTTACATGGGAGTGCGTCACATAACCCTGTGCACTCACCAGGTCAGCTTTCTTCCATTTAATATATATATTCCTTTCTGTTGCACACTGCTAGCTATATTCTTCCCAAACATAAATGAATTGCATTACAATAAGGTAAATACATGATTTAAATATGAATCTTTATTGCAAAACATTTCAAAATACAAAGATTAAACCAACAACTGGTTGAGATAACAACTTTACACAATTTCCTTTCTGGATTGCTGGTGAAATTTAAAGAGGTACTTCATTTTAAATTATTCCCACTACAGATATGACCTATTAACTTGGATATTAATCAAAACATTATAGAAGGATTCATAAAGAAGGCTTAAAATACCCAATATTTGAGTATTAATCATAACTGCTTGGCAAATAGCTTTCAGCATGAGGGAAATATTGTGCAAATTTCCTTCCTTTCACAGTGCAAGTATGTTTGTACTTTCATTAACAGATAAAGCTCTATATAAATAAAGACAGTAACAGCACCAGATGTGAAACATCAAACATTGTATGTATATTTTTAATCATGAAAACTTGTTTACCCACCCTAATGTTGCAGAACCAACCTGCTTTTCTATCAACTGTATGCTATTTGATAACTGAAATAGAGGACTAGTCTGTTCCAAAAACGGAAACTTACAACCTTTTTAGCCCTTTGTGTTTTAATTATTAGCCTGTCTTCCTGTGTAGGAAAGGGTTTTATAATTACTAAAAGAACCTAATTAAAATGTAAAAAAAAAAAACCAAACAAAAAAGATCAGAGTAAGTATATACCATGATTTCCTATTTGGAGAGAATCTTTGCCTTGTTCAGTCTTGTCCAGACATTTGTGTCCTTTCAAACATGGTTTTTGTCCATTGTCCCGTGTAAACTACAGTGCTATATATCTTAATACATATCATCCACTAGTGTTCCAGATGTAAAAATTTACATACTAAGGAAAATAGTTTGTTGTTTGGGGTTCATCCCCCCCCCACCCTTTCTTTTTTATGATGTACTAAAACAGAGAAAAAAATTACATTGTTTTTCCTGCCTTCATTTACTTCAGGAATATCAAACCATGATTTCCTGTTTTGTTGAAGGACACCTTGGAGGACCAGAAATTGGAGAAAAAAATTTCTCAGCCTTCCACTGAAGAGGCAATGGTACAAAGATCTTAGCTCCCAACTATTTGATGGGCATTTAAGTTAAGGTGTGAGGTATTTTAAAAAAATATTACAATTGAAATTCCTTTCCAGCAGTGTTGCTAAAGAGTCATGTTCTTGGTAGTTAAATTGTCAGATTCATAGACTACATGGTCAGAAGGGTCCATTATAATCATCTTCTATTCTGACCTCCTGCACAACACAGAGCACAGAACTTCACACACCCACTCCTTTCACAGACCCCTAACCTGAGACTAGGTCACTGAAATCATCAAATAATGATTTAAAAAGACTTCAGGATACAGAGAATCCACCAGGTAAGAGCTGGTCTATACTGCTGCGCTATTTCAGTGGCAACTGAAGGGAGATACGCAAGGTACTTAAAAATTCTTTGCGTATCTCCCTCCGATTGCCTACCTTCTACTCACCACGCTGTCTTCAGTGGCCTGAGCCAGAGGGAAACCCCTTCCCACTGACTCAGCACTGCTCCTTCTGTGGGGGTGGTCTTCAAGTGTCGGCTTTTTGATTGGCTGAGCAGGTCTTCACAGACTCGATCAGTCAATCAGGGAGATCGATCTGAGTGGTGAATTTGCTGCCATTAGTGACAAGCCCTAAGTGACCCATGCCCATTGCTGTAGAGGAAGGCAAATCTGCCAGCCTTCTATCAGTGTAGAGTATTCCAAATCAGATAAAATAAACAAAGCCTGAATTTCTAATTAAAAAAAACAAAAATGAACAAATATTAAAAAAAATTAGTAATCCTCCTCTCCCAAAAAACTCCAAGAAAAAACACAGTAATTTAGGCCAGCTTTTTAAGACCTCATTGAAAAGAAAGAAGGTGAGGAAGGGCAAAGACATTTTCCTTCCTATTTTGCTGATTACCTTTACAACTTAAAATAAAATAAAAACAAAAATCATAGTTTCTATCCAGATTTCACAGTGACTTTGATAGGAGTTGCTAGATGAAATGCAACACTTCAAATTCAAGCCATTTATTTCAGTGCTTAAATGCTGATTTGGCTTTGGCATCTTCCCCCCCTCCAAATATCCCAGCATATTTTTTTTCACATTGTACTGTACAACTCTCCATTTGTACTGGTGTTACCTGCAAAACAAAGATGTTCTGTGGCATGTTTAAAGACTAACAAATTTATTTATCACATGAGCTTTTGTGGAACAAAATCCCACTTCATCAGATGCTTGATGTTACCTGCAACTTTGAAAACTTTCAGACTGATGGAACAAAATGGCTATTTTTTAAAAAGGGAATATTTTATCAATGTGTGATGAATTAAATCTACATAATAAAAACAGAACACTGAAGTCTGGAACTTTTTCCATGAATGTCTCTGACATTTTATATTTGAGATGGAGGGCCAAATTCTGCTCTCAGTTAATTCCATGGAATTATTCTAAATGTATATCTGTTTAACAGAGCAGAATTTGACCTGGAATGTACAGGCCAACATTTAAGTGTCAGTTCAGTAGAACATCTGGTGTATGTTGCTACACTTGTAAAAAAAAAAAAAGTGACAAGTGGAAGGAAAGCCACTAAAGGGCTTGTGTTGATCTACAATCACGGATATACACAAACAGTGTAATTTATTATATTGCTACTTTTTTTTTTCATTTTTAGTGAATAGAGTTTAACATTTTAATTTCAGGGGTTTTTAAAAAAAATGGTTTATACATTTGTTTATAAACCATTTGAATTCCATGATTTATTTTGTTTCATCCTAGTGAAGTCTTAGAGCACGGGTGTCAAACATGCAGCCCGGGGACCAGATATGACCCACAAATCTCTTTCATCAGGTCCATGATTGCACTCAGTGAGACCACACTCTCTCCCTAACAGAGAGAGAGAGTGTGATTTCGCAGCAGAGTGCTTTGTCAGCATCAGCCAGCCACTGCCCAGGCAGTGTTGAGATGAAAGAATTGATACTTGGATTCAGACTACTAGGAAAAATTTATGTATTTTCAAGTCTTTGTTATTATTTATTTATATATGTATATTTATGTGAGACTGTGCTCTGCAATACCATTCTCCCTTAAAGAGAGAGTGTGTTGTGTTGTGTTGTGTTGTGGAGTACAGTCTCATGTACACAGTACTCTGTGATGCTGCAAGAATGTAGGCCCTAGTATTTTGATTTATGCTTTGTACAGCCCACTTGAAGCATATTTAAGTCAAATCTGGCCCACAGTAGCAAATGAGTTTGGCACTCCTGTCTTTGGCTATGTCTACACTTTCTAAAGTTAGTTTGAATTAGTTAATTCAAACTAACTAATTCAAATTTATTTTAGTTCGAATTAACTTAATGCGAACTAGAAAAATTTAGTTCGAACTAAGCAAGGGCCATTCATGGCCCTTGCTTAATTTGAATTAGCAAATTGCATGGAGTTCAATAGGCTGGTTAGTTCAAACTAAGTAATTGGTTCAAACTAACATGGCCACATTGGTTAATTCGAACTAACTAGTTCAAATTAACTTTTAGTTTGAATAGCATGTTCGAATTTATTAGTTCGAATTAAGGGGAAAAAAAGGAAAAAAATAAAAGCAAATTCTATTTATAACTGTTACTATCCTTTGCCCACCACAGACTTTGAATGCTGAACCTTCGCCAATACTTACAGACGTCTATTACTTGAGCTACAGTACTAACAACATTAGTAGGCATCTTGAGAATACTTTTCTCAGACTGGGAAATGGGATGCTGGGGTTGGAATGGAGAACTTAGCTCGATCCAGCTATCTCTCCTCTAGCCATGGGAGTTGGGGGAGCTCTGAGCTAGTCAGATGTTTACACCTGCAATTTTATAGCTTGAGAGCTCAAGTCAGATGACATGGGTCGGCCATTAGTGTGTTACTGAAGTGTAGATACACTCGAAAGATACATCTACACGGCAGCTGGAAAACATAATTTTGAGCTCTGGTATATGTATATATACTAGTTCTGCTTGAGCTAGAACCTAAAAAGAACAGAGTTGCCACAGATTTAAAAAAACCAAAACAGTTACCTAACAATATTTGAAATATTTTTTTCTAACATTCAGAAGTTTACTTTGTGGTCCACTTGCTATCATCGCAGGGAACATAACCTGTAAATAAGTAATAAAGGCCAGTTTCCTAACAAGACTGAATCATACCATGTATTAAAAAGCTCATCTGGGTTTTTACTGAAATCACTGATCAAATTCATACAGCTATTCAAGTCAAGTAATACAGTACTCAACACTAAAGCCCAAGGACCACAAAGGAATCCAAGCTCCTCCTTCCCGGCTCCCAAAACTGTTATGAAGCTTCTTTTCCATGTTAATCACCATTAGAGTTGATATTTATAAGTGGAATCTGGATATCTATATTACTGCAGAAAATGAAGATATTATACACAAGACTGCAAAAATATTAACTTAGTATTTTAATGTTAAAATCTCTTTTTATTGTAGATGAAATAGTACTAGAATAATTCTAGTGACCTAAAATCATTTGACAAAATTCTCTAAGCCAGGCATTCCCAACCTGTGGCCCGGGGGCCAAAATGGGCCCACGGGGGCTTTCAAAGTGGCCTGCAACTCCTTTCTTGCTCACTGCAGAAGGGAGACACTGCATAAGGATCCAGATAGTGTGTGTTTCCATGGGGCTAAAAGACCAGTGCAGGATTGCTGCCTGTAGCAGGGAGCACGGCAAAGCGCTCTGCCTGGGTCTCTAGGTGCTGGGATCCCTGATGGAGCCAGAGGGAGGGGAGCACTGATCTTCTGTCCCCCTAGCTGAAGAAGGGAGATACTGCCTAGAGAAAGAGATGGAATGCACAGGGCTATATGCATGTGGCTTCCCTGCTTCAGCCAGGAAGATGGGAGATCAGCGAAGAAGCTACCTCCTTAGTGAACTCCTTCTATCTGGCTGCAGTCGAGGGCGGGGGGGGGGGGGGGGATGAGGGGAGGACCTGCTGGGTGATACTGGTGGCCCTTCAGGGTTATAAAGATGATATCTGTGCCCTTGAGCCAAGAAGGTTGGGAACCACTGCTCTAAGCTTTAGCTATCGAACAGAGGTGGCCAAATTGTGGCTCATGTGCTGCATGTTGCTCTGATATAGTCAAAGTGCAGCTGGTGGAGCCAACTATACCCCCTCCCCCATTCTCTGCCTACCAGCTTGGGATTGAGCGATCAGAGCTTCTGCCCTGTGGCCGGGTGGTTGGGCTGGGGGATTCTACCCAGCAGGGCGAGTGGTTTTGGGGATGAGGGGGAGGGCTCAGTAAGTTTGGTCACCCATGGTATATAGTTTTAACAATAGTATTTTGCTTCTTTTATAGCATCTTTCATCTGAGCACCTCAACTATTTGATTTAGACTTATGACACACCTGTGAGATAGGCAAGTATTATCCCCATTTTGCATATAAAGAAATTAAGGCAGTAGTAGTGCTCAAAGAGAACACAGCACTCAAAGTAACACAGGAAGTCTATAGCAGAGTTTAGAATAGCAGCTCAGGTCTTCTGACTCCTAGTCTTGCACCTAAACTTCAAGACAATCTCTTTCTTCCTTGCCTGCCTTCTGTAGATCAGGTCTATGCTCCAGCAGGGGTTGCACAGTTGTGATAATGCACATGCTAGAATGTCTAATCAGAAAGAGATCCAGCCACATATATGGGATTAAACATTAAGACCAAAAATGAAAGGAAGTTTTAAACTAACAGTGAGCTGGATACTGGGCCTCATCCTATATGAAGCAGTATTTCATATCTACAAAGTGCATTTATTGAATTTACTTTTCTCTAATTTTCTTTCCTCTGTGAACATTCACCGCAATATTGTCACAACTAAATCAATGACAGTGGGCATACATGCCTAGTCCTGGTTGGGAAAGCTCTCTCTGACCCTCTTACTAGCTTCCATGTCAAGGTTCTCTGATGAGCAGTTCTCTGCTCTCCAGCTGATGTTAAGCAGGGTTCACACATATTTCACATACAGTACTCTAATTTTTAAAATGATAAATTCAAATATTCAAATTCTTTATCCATCACCATTCACCACGGTAAGTTGCATAGCAATTATAATGCATGTGTAAATGAATGGTTTAGTTAGATGTTCTGTCTCAGACCTCTGATCATGGGTTGAAGAGCAATGCAGCCAATCTGACCTTTTAGTGCATTAATGTGCCTCAGCTGTAATTTTGAAGTCAAAATAATGGAAAATTACTTATCTATTAATCTGATAACATGCAATCTTAGCTGACTATGCTTTTAGTCGGCTGTCCTTTGCAACCTCTCAACTTGGTCTTCTCTGCCTAAGGGTACACCTACATTGCAAATTAAGGTGTATTTGTAGCATGGGTAGGCATAATTCCACTACTTTTAATCTAGTTTGCATGGATAACAGAAGCTGTGACGTTGGGGAAGCAAAGATTTCAGCACTTGCTAGCCTGCTCCAGATATTCCTATTCATGCTACAATTACATCTTAATTTGTGGTGTACAGGTATCCTAATTTTGCCCCATTTCTCAACTCCCTTCTCTAACTCCTCAAAAGGTTCCCTGCTTAGCTCTGTGTGTGTCAATGAACAAAGAAAGTGACACTTTGCTGTTCAATTCACATTGCATACTTAGAAGAGAAGATGTATTTCATTAACTCATACTGTGACAGCTGCTGAGTATCAAACTAGCCCCCATATGAATTAATGCCTAAGATGTGGAAAGAGCTTGACTCAACTTATCTCTGAGCCAGGAGATTTCCAGGAAGAATATGTTGCCAAGTTTACCGTCAGTTCTGATTTTGTTGACACCAACCTACTATAATAGCTCAGATGGAGAGAGAGTCCATCCATTTGGGGGATTTTACCTAGTTAAATATAGAAAGGAAGGGATTTGTATAGCTAGGGTTGATTTATAATGAGGAAGAGCAATTTTGTTTGATTCAGACAACTGAGGACATATAGGCAGATAGGTTTCAGATTGAAACTGCATTAAAAATTCTAAGTATAGGGTCTTCATTAGGGGGGAAAAAGTTTACTTTCCTCAAAACCAGAATAAGAAGGAATTGGAAGCTCTGGGGACTTCTGGTATCTCCTTGATCTGTAGTGGTGTTGTAGTGGGGTTTTGCCATTTGATTTTTAAAGGAGGATCAGAATTATAATGCCAATTTGAGACAGCACAGTAAATGTTACTTGGATGCTTAACTAAACTGGGAGATGAATACTTTTCCATATTAGAAAGTCTAAAGAAATGGACCCAGAGGACAAAGTGGCCAAAGGAGAAAAGACGGTTGCTTACCTGTTACTGTCGTTCCTTCGAGATGTGTGCTCATGTCCATTCTAATACATAGGTGTATGCACGCCTGCATGCACAGTCCCTGGAACTTCCCCCCCTTAGCAGTAGCCATAAGAATGGCTAGGCGCCCCCTAGAGTGCCGGGCACATGCTGCGGTATATCAGGCGCCCCCAGTCCTACGCCCACTCAGTCCCTTCTTTCCGACAACTCCGAGACCGGGGAAGGCAGGTGGGTGTGGAATGGACATGAGCACACATCTCAAAGAACGACAGTTAGAGGTAAGCAACTATCTTTTCTTCTTCGAGTGCTGCTCATGTCCATTCTAATACGTAGGTGAATCACAAGCCTTATCTCAGATGGCGGGCAGAGTTACTGTTGCATGGATTGGAGTACTGCCCTCCCAAACACTGCATTGTCCCTAGCCTGCTGGACGATGGCGTAATGGCTCGCAAAGGTATGAACCCATGACCAGGGGGCAGCTCTGCAGATGCCTGGTACTGGCACCTGGGCTAGGAAGGCCGTTGATGAGGCCTGAGCTCTGGAGGAATGCGCCCTTACTTCACCTGGGAGTGGTGTTCTTGATAAGTTATAGCAGTGTTTAATGCACGCTGCAATCCATGATGAAATACATTGTGTAGATACTGGTAAACCATTTTATCAGTTATTGCCACGAATAGCTGTGCAGACTTACGAAATCGTCATGTATGCTCGAGGTAGAATGCTAGGAGCTGCTGCACATCAAGAGTGTGCCATTTTTGTTCATCTTCCGGGCGATGGGGCTTCCAAAAGAATACTGGCAGGAAAATATCCTGATTGCAGTGGAATTGGGACACTACCTTTGGGAAGAATGCTGGGGTTGGCCTTAGCTGGACTTTGTCTTTATAGAAGGTTGTGTATAGGGGCTCTGATGTCAGCACTCTAATTTCCGAGACTCTCCTGGCTGATGTTATTGCCACTAAGAAGGCCACCTTCCAGGACAGATATAGCAGGGGGGCATGATGCTAATGGTTCAAAGGGTGGGCCGGTTAAGTGGGACAAAACCAAGTTAAGGTCCCAGGGCAGTATACGGTCTCTAATCTGCGGGTACAGGTGTTCCACCCCTTTTAGGAATTGGGCTGCCATTGGGCAGGAAAAAAGCGGCCTGCCTTGCAGTGGGGGATGGAAGGCCGAGATGGCGGCCAAGCGTACCTTTAGAGAGGCCAAGGCCAGGCCTTGTTGTTTCAAATGGAGCAGATATTCTAAAGTTGTCTGCATGCTCGTATCTAGTAGTGGTATGCCCTGTGTTCGTGCCCAGATGGAAAACCTCTTCCACTTTGCCATGTATGAAACTCGTGTACTGGCTTTCCTACTTCCCATTAAGATCTCTTGGACTTGGGTTGAACAAGCTTTTTCCTCAGCTTTCAGCCACAGAGCTGTGAGGTGCACAGAGGCCAGGTACGGGTGCCATAGCCTCCTGAGGTCCTGGGATAGTAGCTCCGGGCAGTTCAGTAATGTCCATTGTGGGGCGATCGACAAGTCTAGGAGCATTGAATACAATGGTTGGCAAGGCCAAGCTGGTGCAATTAGGATCATGTCCGATTTGTCCCTTTTTATTTTCACTACGACCTTGTGCAATAATAGTATTGGGAGGAAAGTGTACATTATGAGCCCCAACCAAGGGATCATGAAGTCATTGGTTAGAGACCCTACTTCCAGACCCCTGAGGGAGCAGAATTGATGGCATTTCCTGTTTCAATGGCTCACAAAGAGGTCCATTTGGGGATAACCCCACTTCCAGAAAATCATGCGAGCGACATCCGGGTGAAGGGACCAGTTGTGGCAAGTCAAGAACTGTCTGCTGAGGTAATCTGACTCCTTGTTTACAACTCCCAGTAAGTAGGACGACAGCAGTAGGAAACAGTATCGTATGGCGAAGTACCAGAGGAGGATTGCCTATCTGCAGACGGCTGGGGAACTAGCTCCCCCTTGCTTATATATGTAGTGCATCATTGCAGCGTTGTCCGTCAGTACATGCTCTGCTTTTCCTTTCATGAGATATAAGAATACCTCACAGGCGCGGCAGACTGCTTACAGCTCTCTGACATTGATATGGAGATTTGCGTCCGATTGTGATCAATGCCCTGGGTCCTTGCCCCTGTGCTGAGGTGTGCTCCCCACCCCAGATCTGAGGCATCCAAAATTAGAGTTACTGATGGGATCTCATCCATGAACGGTATGCCTCGCAGTACCAACTCAGGGAGACACCATCAGGTCAGCTGGTCCAGAACAGTCCCCGGAATTGTAACTACTCTGACCAAGTGCTGAGTGGTTGAGGAGTATATGGACACTAGCCATGACTGTAGTGGTCAGAGCTTGAAGCACGCTAACTGGACCACATGTGTGCAAGCTGCCATTTGTCCTAGGAACTGCAGACAGTGGCAAACTGTCGTGGTTGCGTGGAGCTGTAGTTGATTTATTATGTTTACCATTGCCTCGAATCGGGACTGAGGGAGATAGGCCCTGGCATGAATTGAGTCCAAGTATGCCCCTATGAAGTCTATTCTTTGTAGTGGGACCAGTTTTGACTTTTGCATGTTTACCGTTATTCTTAACCTGGAGCAGGTGGAGAGGGCTAATCTTATGCTGGAGCGCACCTGATTTTGCGACCTGGCCCTTATGAGCCAATCGTCGAGGTATGGGAATATGTGGGTTCCTGTGTGGCACAGATGAGCCGCAACTACAGCCATGCATTTTGTAAAAACCTGGTGCCTGAGGACAGGCCAAAAGGTACAGCTGTAAACTGGTAATGGTTTCCCACTACTGTAAACCTCAGAAAGCATCTGTGGGCAGGAAGGATGGAAATATGAAAATACGCATCCTTCAAATCAAGGACAGCAAACCAGTCTCCTGGATCTAGGGATGGGATGATGGAGGCCAGGGAAGCCACCTGAAACCACTGCTTCCTTATGTGCCTCTTGAGGCTGTGGAGATCAAGACTAGGCCTGAGGTCTCCATTGGATACGGGGATAAGGAAATATCTGGAATAGAACCCCCTCCCCTCCTGTTCTGGGGGGACAGGGACTACCGCCCTCAACTCCAAGAGGGCCTGGACCTCCCCGAACAGGAGTTGCTTGTAAGAGGGGTCCCCTGAAGAGGGAAGGTTGGGTGGTAGAAGGGGGAGGCGAGGCAAATTCAATCACATAGCCTCGTGCCATGGTCCTGGAGTCTGAGGTCACTCGGGACCATTCCGGGATAAAATGGGAAAGGCGGTTTAGAAAGGGCAGTTGCAGGTCTTGGGAAGAGACTGGCGAACCAACCTCGGGCGTACCCTCAAAAAGGGCGTCTGTTATTGTTTGAGCATCTGGGGCAGTTCTGCTGTGAGTGCCCAGCCTCAGAGGCCATAGATGAGCAGTGCCTAGTAGAGGTTCTGCTCCTGTCCCGCTGTCTGTAAGGGACATACCTATGGGGCTGGAGCCTATAGTGTGTTTGAGGCAGGGGAGAGGGCCAGAAGGGATGTCTAGAAGCCTGGGGGGGTGTATAGCTCCAGAGATCTTAGGGTTGCTCTAAAGTCCTTTAATCCATGTAATTTATCGTCTGTCTTGTTTGAAAACAGGGCTGGGCCATCGAAGGGCAGGTCTTGGATAGTGTTTTGAACCTCCTGGGAAAGTCCAGAGGCTTGGGGCCAAAAACATAGCCTCATCCAGACTGTGGACACCACTGCTCTGCCCTCCGTGTCTGCTGAGTCATAAGCCATTTGAAGGGCTGCCATTGCCACTGCAAGCCCCTCCTCAAGCAGGATTAGGAAGTCCTGAGACTGATCCTGTGGAAGAACATCACCAAAACGTTTGAGGGAGTCCCATAAGTTATAGTTATAGCTGCCTAACAAGGCCTGATTGTTGATAATCCTAAAGCATTACCGTTGAATAAATCTTTCTTCCAAACAAGTCTAACTTTTTTGCGTCCTTGTTTTTTGGGGTGGAACCCAGTTGACCCTGTCTATCTCTGTGGTTGGCAGCATCTACTACCAGAGTCCCTGGGACGGGGTGTGAGAACAAGTATTCGAAGTCTTTAGCCAAGACAAAGTAGCACTGTCTGTTTCAGGTGGGCCATATCCCTGGGTGTAGCTTCTTGTAGTCCTGAGACATCTGAGTCCAATGGGCGGTCTGCTTGTGGAGTCGCTGGGGCTGATTGTACCCTGACTGAGTAGAGGGATTGTGGTCCTTGGCCCTTAGGGACTGACCATGGGCCCCAATATTGCCATTGCACGGGCCATTGACCTTGAGGCCATGGTGCTGAAGGAACTGCTGTGGTCACTGTTTGCCTCGAGTGAGTCCCATGCCGTCTCTCCCTTGATGGGGATTGGCTCTGGGAGGTTGAGAAGCGGACACCACGCCCATGGTGCCATTTTGATTTCCTCCTTTCTGGGGAATGACGTTCCTGGGACCAAGATGAAGATGGACTATGATGGCGTCCTCTGCCGTGCTGGCTGGGAGAGTGGGAGGATTGTGAGGAAGCTATGCAACTAGAGAGCCTCCTTGGGGTCAAGGACTTCCTTGCCCTTTTCCTCCTGGATTCTTGTCCCCCTGGAGACCGGGTTCTGCAACTCCTATGCAGGGCCAAACTCAACAGTGCCCTGGACGCTGATCGGTACCGAGAGGACGTGGAGTCACTCATCGATCGGGACCGGTGCCAAGCAGTGATGCTCAGTGCCGGGTGCTCCGGTTACTTGGAGCAGCCGTTATCTGAATGGGTTTTTTTTTTTGTTGGTCCTGCAGTTGCTGGGCGGTTGCAGGTCTGAACTCCTCTGGTGATTTCGATAACATCTGGGAGGGCTCATAGTCGGCTTATCCCTGTGGGTCAGGGCTCCCTCTGATGCTGGGGGTGGAGTTGGCATGGCTATCAGAGACCTGGCTGCCTGGAAAGCTTCCGGGGTCGACGGTGCCGGCACGGAGAGGGGCACCCGCACGCTCCCAGGAGTTGGGGGTGGATCCCTTGGTGGTGAGAGCTGGGCTGGGGGAGACTGCCCTTGTTCCCCTTGTACTGCATGTGTAAAGCTCAACCCCTGGGTTCCTCAAGGTTTAGGGGAGCTGCCCTTGTCCCAGTGGTGCTGCTTCTGTCTCCTCTTGGGAGAGGAGCTACGGTGCCGGGTGGTGCCGGTCAGGGTTGCGGCTGAGGTCGGTGCCGGCACCAACATTAGCCTCGGAGGTTCTGAAGGAGGTCTTAGCACTGCTTCTATCAGGAAAGCCTTAAGGCAATTTTCTCTCTCCTTCCGAGTACGAGGTTTAAAAGCCTTGCATATCTTGCATTTTCCTCTGCAGTGTGCTTCCCCCACGCATTTGGGACAGCTCTCATGGGGGACACTAAGTGGGAAAGTCTTCCCACACACCAAACAGTGCTTAAATCCCAGTGATCAGGGCACTGCCTCAAGCTATCTCTAAGACTTAACTATCTAAGAATGAACAATAAACTCTCTAACTACTGCTACTAAAACAATTAACTGGTACTTAAACTATACTAACTCTATTCTGAAGGGCAGAAAAGGTCAGCTAATGCTGAATGGGGAAGGAGCTTGAGAGAGCAAGACCACATTTTAGCAACCGTCACTGGTGGAAAGAAGGAACTGAACGGGCGTAGGACTCGGGGTGCCTGATATACCGCGGCATCTGCATGGCACTCTAGGGGGCGCCTAGCCAGTCCTACAGCTACTGCTAAGGGGAAAAACGTTCCGGTAGCCATGCATACACCTAAGTATTACACATGAGCAGCACTCAAAGAAGAACACTGCTAACAAGTGTAAGACTGAAACTGAAAAAGAGAAACCCACACTGCAATGGGATCTGCCTATATCAGGGGTGTTATCATCTTGACCAAATGAATTGTTCTGGTAAAAAGGGAGCTTTGGAGGCCAGAAGTTCATCCAAGTTTGCAGACAGGTTTAGAAGTGACCTAACTCAGCACACCACAAATAAAGAGTGCTAGAAACAGATGAAGAAAAATCTCTACAAACAGAGCCTTAGTGAAAGTATTTACTTTCTCTCACCCAGTATTGTTTTGTAGGTAGAATCATATAATAGTAGACAAAGGTGCCTTAAAATTCCCATCAAGGGTCTGTCTTGATGAACAAAAAAGCTGTGGTTTCTCAAATGTGTTAACTTAACACAATTGAAAAGTCCCATGAAGATGCAGGCTAACATATCTGTTAGCTTGGAGAAGCCTCTTAGCGAAAGACAATGGAAAAGCCTTTTAAAATCAACTAACAAATTAAAAAAAAACAACTGGCAACAAGGGTGTGACTTAAGACATACCCCAAAACAGACTACATTACCTCAGTATCCACCATCCCTACAGTAAGACACATACAGCATCCACCATACCTACAGCAGGATGTATGCATTAACAGGCTGCTAGGCTCAGAACACCATCAGCTACTAAAAGAGAAAGAAAGCAGCATAAGACTGATGAAACCACAGGGTTGTATATACACTTGAGAGTTGGGGCAACTTCTTCTCAGATGATCTTGCCTCCTGGCCATTTCAGGAAAAAAAAAATATGATAAACCAAAATCATGGGTGGTCTTTGTACAAAGTACTATCTGTCAGCTAAAAAGAAAACCTGCTACTCACAGGGCACCTCAGAAAGCAAGAAAGAATAAAATGTATAGACTGTACTATGAAGCATCATATACAAAAGTTGCTAATCCGGCCTTGGTAGGGGAGAGGGGTGGAAGAGGTGAAGAGAAGAAGGGAAAGATTGATTCACCATGTCACTCCAGTTTTATGGCAGCATCATGCCATAATTAAGATTGCACTTAAACTTCTTTTTGAGGAGAGATTAAACTTCTTTTTGGAGTTATTTTTAAAAATGCAGACCTTACTTTCCAGTGACATAAAACTGGAATCATAATAATAAATCCAGCCTTTTTCTTCAGTAAAATATCTCCCCAATGCTTTCTCAGGATTAGTTATTTAGCATAGAACACTTTATAGTAAGGAATATTTTCTCTTTTTTGCTCCCCAGTGTATCCTCTGTAGGGGGAGGTCTCTGAGTTTGACCCAACGGGTCAAAAACAAGAGTCTAGCCAGTAAAAAGGGCTGAAGACAGTTGGACTCTCAAAAAACAACTAAGCCATCTATGAGGATCCACGTTTTTTTTTAAAAGGGGAAATGTCTCTTTTTTCATTTCTCCATCAGCTTGCAGAAAGTTATATATCCACCACCTTTGCAGCTGCAGAGATACTTGAAAAAAGCCTATACGAAGTGATATTTAGAGCAGGAGTTGGCAACCTTTGCTGACTACTGTGCCGGCCCCTCCACCCCAATCCTCAGCTCGTGCTGGCGGCCCCCTCTGCTGGGAAAAAAAAGCGGTTACCACCTGATAATTCAGCAGCAGCCACGACTGGAGTGCCTCCCACCATGGGCTGCCTTTTTCAGCAGCAGGGGACCAGGCATGCCACTGAAAGCCACTATAGGCAGCTTCTTTCAGCAGCAGCTGGGGTGGGGGTCCCCAGGCATTCCGTGGAAAGAAGCTGCTCCAGGTGGCTTCTTTCCAGGTGTGCCTGGGGACCCCTGCCTTAGCCACTGCTGAAAGAAACCACCCAGAGTGGCTTTTTGCGGAAAGAGCGGCAATTTCGGTTATGCTGGAAAAGATACCGGGTGCCGCTCCAAATGGGCTTGCGTGCCGCTCTTCGCACACGTGCCGGAGGTTGCCTACCCTTGATTTAGAGGTTAGTTCTGAGCAGTTTGAATCAAACTCTATCAGGAAAAATATCACAATAAACTAATGTATGTTCAAATGGTCAAAAGCAGTAAGACCAACAGTTAAGGCTATACCTGTAACCTCCCCCTGGACAGACAAAGAGCACACATTGTATGAAGATCCACCTGATTTAAGGAGATCTCTGCAGTTCATGGGCTCAACAAGGTGCACTGATGAGACTTAGTGAGGTTACATTGGAGTCTTAATATTATTTCAGTTATGTTTTTATTGGGTAACTCTTATTTTGTGATAGATTTATTTTAAAAAGGGCAGAGTTGAAAATTTAAGACAACAAACATCAAAGGACTCAATTATGATTTAGCAAATTTTTTGTTTACAGGTTTGGTATTCATAGCAACATCTTTAAAATCCTTTAAAATGGGCTACATATCTAAAATATTAAGACTCTCAGACAGTGATTATGCAGTAAGAGCCTTTATCTACTGACTTGTCTCTGCAGTTAAAAGCTTTATTAAAGTAATTAGTGTAGATACAGAATGACAAATTTTAAGGAAAGATTAGGTTTCTGAAGAGTTCATATTGTTCACTTCCAATCAGTAAGACTGCGCCTTCAAAAATTATGTCTTTATATTTACTGGGATAGAAGACAGTAAATATTTTTGCACTTGTATCAACTAAAGGGGACATCATCATGGCTGTCGGACCCCTGGTTTAACAGAGTCCTCCAAAGAATCATCAGATGCCTTCTGAAGAGAAAACAGAGTTTGTGAATCCAGGCTCTAAATCTGAGTAAAAGTAAACACATCACTACTCCTTACTTCATGTACTACAGTATTGCTCATAACACAAGTGTACATGTGAATAATTGTCACCATTCCTGTTCTTTCTACAAACTAGCACCCTAAGTCATCACGAGAACAGGAAATCTTGAAGAGTTGTAATTTAGTTTTGGTGGATGAAGTATTTTAATAGTAGACATTTTTATATTTGAGAGAGAGAAGGCAGGGATGAGTCAGTTTTGGGATGTTTAAACATGACATGTCCTTATAAAACTTGCTAAATTCATTCTTAGAATTTCTTAAATTTTTGTTTTCAGGATCAAGTTACACCTTGGAATGAATTTTTATAGGCAAGCTATAAATCTGGAATGGGGCACAGACAAAACAATGTGATCTTTAAGAGTAATGTGTAAACACAAATTCTGGCATCGTTATTAAATTTATTGGAATATGTGTTAGGGCAATAAAAATTACAATATTTAAAGAAACCAGAAAATGTTCTGTTTTATTGCATTAACTTTTGACTAATGTGACTAAAGTCACAATGCTGTGAAGACATATTTTGCTGTAACCCAGCTCTGTGGTATGAGATGCTCAAACGAAAGATACAGTAATGTAAGAGGTACAGCTACTGTATAACAGGGTTGATCACAAATGGGAACAAATCACAGTGCTATTGAAAAGGAGAGCTCTATTTTTTAAAACAGGTTTGACTAGCTGCAACTGCAAAACGTAAAATGGATTAAGTATATTTCTCTAAAGCTCTGAAACCACAATTTAAAATGACAAGTCGTGACCAACCTCTGCAAAAGCAGAAAAGGACATTTCTCTTCTAGGCATTTTACTGCAAAAGTGGAGATAAGGCAACATTTTTTTTTTAATATGAAAGCCTCTAAATTAAGTATTTAATGAATACAGTTGCCAACAGAAAAGAACAGATTATGGAAAAGATTCTGTATTCAAATTGCATCATCTTTAAATACAATAGTAAAACTACAGCAGTGTAAAAATGGGATTCTACAGGGCTTTGTCTAAAAATGCTGCAAATGTAATTAGCTCAGCAATATTAATTAGAAGTCTTTTAGGCAGACTGCAAATGTAAATTAATTTTAAAATAGTTTACAAATTAGAACAGTTATAGCTAATATGCTTAGTGATCCCAACTGTAAAGATTTTTAAAATGCTCCACTTATCCTTCTTAATGGGAGATAGAGCCAATTCCTCTGCTAAATGCACACAGTACATCTTTAATAGTCCTGGTCTGTGATAAGATGAAATACACCCAGATTTGGCTTCTTTGTTTGATCTTGGGGGGAAAAAAAAAACCAATACAAACACACCTCCTTGCAAAGCCATGGTTTACACTCATTGTCATCAGTGCATGTATACATAAATAATTTTTTACCACTGTGAAAATCAGCTAACGGCTCCAATCAAGACATTAATTACTAACATGCTTATTCTAGTAAAGCATTCAAAAGCCTTAGTACTTTCACTTACTGTGGCTCGCATCCTTTTATTTCTCTCATTCAACTGGTGCTACCACAGTGACAAAGGGTGAAAGAAGATTCAACAGTCACCACTCCGGATGTTCCAATCTGTTCCATTCACTAAAAACTGAGGTTATCTTCATTGATGTGCCAGTCACTGGCCTCCCTGTATTTAACAGAGCAACATAACCTAAACTCCATTCCTGACAGTATCTCCCTTTATCTCTTTCTATAGCCGTGCATCCATAAGGCATGTAGAGGCAGGATGTTAAAGGTATGACCAATTATCAGTATAGTCAGCAATACCTACCTCAAGCCTCGTTTCCTATCAAATTAGCCAATGTACAGTGAGCTTCCTGCTACACACGAATGTATCATGTCACCATAGCAACTAAATCAACAAATAGCTGCAGCAGCATCTGCTTCTAGATCATATAACGTCAGTCAACAGAAGGTTAGGATTTAAGAGAGCAAAGCTTCCAAATATATTCCATTTTAGAGTCATATTTTTAATTTAGCCTTCTGATTCCAAGATAGACACTGCTAGCTGGGAATGCACCAACTTCTAACTCTGTATCTGGGTATATGATGCAGTGGGTGGCATCAGTTTGCAAACAAACTAAGAAATAAAGCAGTTTATTAGAGGATGAACTGCATGGCAGAAAATTAATCACTACCCAGCTGCTGAGCACTTCATTACTCTATTGTCATATATCCTATATGTTATGCATAATATGTTAGGTGTTTAATTTTTTTTTCTAATTTTTCATTCCTTCAATTCTCACCTAATTTTGCTTGAACATTTTTATTATTTATGTATTTTTATTTTAAATGCTATCATGCACAGAAACAGAGTTGCATTTTTAAGACATGTAATCAGGATGGAAAGAGACAGTGTCCCTCTTTCTCCTACACCTCTCCCTGTATTTCTCCCCACTCAAGTCTAGATCTTCTAAATTCAAAACTGGCCATTACTGTCACTAGTAAGATTCTCACTCTGTCACCTTTGATCTCTATGGTAACTTGGTTCCACTCTCTCTCTGACCTATTTACGGGCATTTGGTTGTGGTGATACCCTGATGTAGTATATTTGAACAAACTGACCCAAATAGCATATACACACGAAGCTGGATTTATGATTTTTAACTCCAGGGTTGTACGTAGTACGGGGACAAAATGTCTTCATCAAGATGTCACAACCACCAGTTATCTAGGACATATTAAATTCAGACATTCTGATAATTTCTAAGCTTTCTATACTTCAAGCTATATTTTAATCATTGATTTCCTCAAAGCTGATATGTAATGCATCGAAGACCAAGCCTACAATCAACTAAAACAACAAATCGCTTCATGGTTGTGTAATGTTAAGAGTTAGAAATACAGTATGAACTGCACAATTTCTTTTTAATCAAAAGTTGTCTAGAACAAAAGCTTCAGTACACCGTGATTACTTTTTAAAAAATGCTCAGTTTAAGGATTTAAAGTGCCTGCCCTTCCACCCATGCACACAAAACTTTGCTTAAAAGGAAATTATCTGGTCAAATTTGACCCAAAGATCTGGGTTTAAAAAACAAATACATGGGCAATTATATGGTCCAACGAATATGAACCTGGACTGAGAATCAAGAGACCAGAAATCTATTGCCACCTCTGTCACTGATATGCTGTGTAATTCTGTGCATTTCACTTCACCTGTCTCTTCCAAAGTTTTCATGCCTGTAAAACTGAAAATTATATTTACATTTCTGATCTTCTGAAGTCTATTGATAAAACCACAACATATGACCTAAACATTATCTATAAGGATCACAGGAATGGTTATAGTAGATAATATTACTGGTCCATCTCATCCAGCCCCAGACCAGTGGCCAGGAGCAGATGATTCACAGGAAGTTCCAAAAACTCCTGCAGAACAGAGTTATAGGATAACCTCTGCCAAAGAAAGTTTCATTCTAATCCCCAATGGTAAGGGGACTGGCTTACACCCTAAAGCATGAAGGCTAATTTCTGTTTCAAAATCTTCAGTTTTTTAAAATAGTAAAAAAATATAAATGTAAGACAAAAGTGTTCTCATGGTTTAAAAAAATATTCTAATAGAAATATTTTAAATAAGTAACTCTCCTTTTTCCAGTATCTACAGTCAAAGCACTGTGACATTAATGCAAAAAAGCACAAAATTGAAATGTTTTTTAATGTTCCTTTTTGATCATTTACGGTTTATAAGAAATGAAGGAATGGATTGCTTAAAATGCATTTAACTTGGCAGAGTCTTTTAATACAAGTAGGAGTTGCATATGGACAAGGACAGTGGAATGGAACCCCTTAAGAAATCCTAATAATGATTTTAACTAATAGCTCTGATGTTCTTATCTGCGTCAGGTTCTCTTTTAAAAGCTTTCTATTTTTTAGAAAAAATAACTTCCTGTTCTTTACACCTTCTATTCCTTCCATTTGCCCTCAACTTTTCCTACATCATCTCCCTCCCAAACAAACAGACAAACAAACTATTATCTTGTATTTTAAAACTCAGGAGATGTGGAACAGGGAAAAGGAAAACTTAATAAAAATTTCAGTAAAAAATTGGAGAGTAAGATTTATCATGTTGTGGAGTAATCTCTTCCGGGAAGTGGTAGATTACCAATCCTTGTGACCTTTACAGATAATCCTAACACAAAAGCAGTGGAAAATTTACTATAGGGCAGCATTTCCCAAATGGAACTGACTAGTCATATTTGCAACCTCTTTTTTCCAGCTGCTTCTACAGATGTCCAACCCTTTCACTGTATTCATTTGTGTTGACTGATGATCTCGCAGTGGTTGACGAGAAAACATTTACTGACTTTATGAGATCTGTCAGCTGCTTTTGATATCAATAGCAAAGTAATTACTGGGATGCTTGCTGACACAAGTGGGAATGAATGGGGTTGCTTGGGAGGTTCCATTCATTCTTTTCCAAAAGAGTGGTTTTGAGCAATTGTTCTTCCACCTCAATAGCTCTGTCATGCAGGATATCAAAAGAGTCAACTTTGTTCCCAGCTCAGGAGCCAATTATTTGAAGGGTCATCTCTCTCAGGGCTATAATATCACAGTCCAAATCAGCTGAACTGCTCAAGCTGGAATTCCCTCTATTTGACCAAGAGAAGCTACTAGCAGAGCTTTCCACATGACAGTTCCTTGACTTTGGGATACAGATTCCAGTTGGGCTCTCCAAAGTTCAGATTTGTTAATCTTCTGGGTATAATGCCCAGGCCATCTTTTCTTGCAAGCGTTTTGTGAGGTGTTGAGACTAAAAGATGATTTTGTGAAGTTTGTGTTATGATTGGATAGAGGGTTTGTGGGGTTTTTCTTTTGTGAAAAAATCTGTAAATGGGAATTGTGTAGAGAGAAATTTAAATAAAAAATTCACACTGATACATTTAAAAATGTTTAATGTATTTATAATCTAAGAGCTGTGGACAGACTTCAGGGGAAAAACATAAAAATCTGAACGTAAGAGGAGCAGAAAATAAGGTCGAGCCAGCCTATTACTTCAATTGGGGGTTACATTCTATAAAAGAATAAGACTTTAAGAAGCTAAAATGAACTAAAAACTTTACTAATTTTCTTTCCCGGGTATTATTTGTAATTGCTGCAGTGAAATTATATGATTGTGAATAAGAAAAGAAGCAGTCCATTAGATTCTATTAACATGTGGGCTAACCTATTTAAAGGTTTTAGAATCCCTTCTGCAGGATGAAAAAATTACTCACTGTGGGCAGTAACTCCTCCTGCTTCAAGATGTGTGTCCCTGTGAGTGCTCCACTTGTGGTGTCTTTGATTGGAGACTCTTCAGCAGGATCGGTGCGGGCAGTGTACGCGCTGGCGATGTCTAGCTGTGGCCATTGGCGTGCTTGCTAGTGTGTGTCACTGCCCACCACCTTCAGTTCCTTTTCCACCTGTTAGAGAGAGAGATGCACCCCGAAGTAGAGGGGAGGAGGGTGGGTAGTGGAGCACCCACAGGAACACACATCTCAAAGAAGGAGTTACTGTACATGGTGAGTAACTTTTTCTTCTTTATCTAGTGGTGTCCCTGTGGGTGCTCCACTTGTGGTGACTATGTAGCAGTATGCCGAAGTGGAAGAAGGACTTTGGTTAGTGTTCAGCGATTGTGGATAGTACAGATGTTTGAAGCCTGGTATCTGTGGCTGCTAACTGGTCAATTGCATAATGTTTAATAAAAGTGAAGGGGGATGCCCATGTGGCAGCTCTACATATTTCTGCAATTGGAACATCTTTTAGAAAGGTGATAGATGTAGCAATAACCCTAATAGAGTGAGTTTTCATTCCGGATGGGGGTTGCAACCGCTTCTGGGTCTAACACATGGAGATACAAGAGGAAATCCATTTAGATATTCGCTGGCTGGAGACAGGTTGGCCCTTTGATCGGTCAGCTATGGATACAAACAGTCTGTCTGATTTTCTAAAGGGCTTTGTTCTATCTAGGTAAAAAGCAATGGCCCATTGTACATTGAGGGTGTGGAGGAGAGACTCCTGAGCATTCTTATGAGGCTTCGGGTAGAAGACAGGTAAGTGTATAGACTGATTCAGGTGAAAATCAGAGATCGCTTTGGGCAGAAATTTAGCGTGAGGCCTTAAGGTGACCTTAGCCTTGTGGAAAATTGTGCAAGGCAGATTTGCCATGAGTGCACTGATCTCGCTAACTCGTCTCGCTGATGTTATGGCAATCAGGAAAGAGACTTTCATGGACAAGGTAAGTAAAGGGAAAGTGGCCATGAGCTCAAAGGGTGGTTTCATCAGTGTCTTTAGTACAAGTTCCAGGTCCCAGAGCGGAGGAGGGTTGCGAATCGTTGGGTATGTGAATTCGATTCCTCTAAGGAATCTCTTTACTAGTGAATCTGCCAGTAAGTGTGGATGTAAATCTCTGTTGTGGAACGCTGATAAATGCACCTTTAGAGAACTGCAGGATAGGCCAGATTGTTTTAGGTGTAATGTGTATTCTAGTATCTCAGGGATGGAAGCAGAAGTTGGTTCGATGTGTTTCTGTGCACACCAGGTGCGGAACCTGTGGCATTTTTGAGTGCAAGTTTTTCTGGTAGATTGCTTTCTGCTATTTATGAGGATTTGCTGTACATCCTTTGAGCATTTGGGTTCAAGTGTGGAGAACCAGATATTAGCCAGGCCGTGAGATGTAATTTGCGGAGATCCAGGTGATAAGTTTGTCCCAGGTGTTGATATAATAGATCCCGTCTGAGTGGAAGCGTCAGTGGTTGTCTCACGGATAGATCTAGGAGGTCAGAGAACCATGTTTGTCGGGGCCATGCGGGAGCTATCAGAATTAAGGATGCATTGTCCGCTCTGACTTTGTGAATGACTAACAGGAATACAGGTGGGAAAGCATATAGAAGACCTTTCCCCCATGGTACTAGGAAGGCGTCTCCGAGTAATTTGGAGCCTGCACCCACTCTCAAACTATAGCTGTGGCGCTTCCGATTTTGTTCTGTAGCAAACAGGTCTATGGCTGGATATCCCCACTGGTGGAAAATATGGGAGAGCATCTCATTGTTTATTTGCCATTCATGGTTGAGCTTGAAATGACTGCTCAGGTTGTCTGCAATAACATTTGTTTTGCCTGGTAGATATGAGGCCAATAGGTCTGTATTGTGCTGTATGCACCAGTTCCAGAGTTTCATGGACTCTACACAAAGGGCATGTGATCTGGCTCTGCACTGTTTGTTTATATAGAACATTGTCCATCATGATTTTTACAGATGTGTTCTTTATATATGGGAGGAAATGTTGGCAGGCCCTGCGAACTGCACCAAGTTCCAAAATGTTGATGTGTAGAAGAGACTTGGTTTCGGACCATCGGCCTTGGGCTGTGAGTTGTTTCATATGTGCTCCCCATCCTAGGAGAGATGCATCATGAAGGGGTTCTGACAGATAAAAGGGACACCTGTTAGGAGGTTTGTTTCTTTTGTCCACCAAGTAAGAGAATTTTTCACCGTGATCGGAATAGTGAGGGTCCTGGATAGGTGATGCCTGCTGGCTCTGTATACTCGGACGAGCCATGATTGTAGACATTGCATGTGTAGGCGAGCATGTGGAACTACATAGGTTGTTGCTGCCACGTGACCCAGGAGTTGTAGTACTGTCTTTGCTGTTACTTGGTAGGACTGTGTGATTGTTGTGATCAAGGATCTGAACATGTTGAATCTCTGTAATGGTAGGAAGGCTCTTGCTGAGACAGTGTCTAGCTCTGCTCCTATGAAGTGGAGTCTTTGAGCTGGTACAGGGTGGTCTTCTCCCAATTTATTTGGAAGCCTAACGTCAGGAATGTATAGATCGTAGTCTGAGTTGTGAGTAAGGCTTGATGTTGGGCTTCCTGATAAATTTGTTGAGAGGTCGTAAGTCTAAAATGGGCCTCCATCCTCCTTTTTTCTTTTGTATTACAAAGTACCTTGAGTAGAACCCCTTTTCCATGTGTTGCGGGGTCATAGGTTCTATGGCCCCAATTTGTAATAGGTGATCTACTTCTGACGCCAGGGTCTGTACGTGAGTTGGGTCCCAGAAAAGGGACGGGAAGGGGTGGTAAGGTGAAGGTTTGGAGAAGGATGGAATGGTGTATCCCGATTTTATGGTTTGGAGAACCGATTTCTCTGATGTAACTAAGACCCAGTGGTGGTAAAAGGGGTTGAGGCAGAATTCTACATTGGTTGACTGTGGGAGATGAGGACTGAGGTTTAGGAGGTCTCTTTGGCCCTCGACCACACCTTCAAAATAGCTGCTTTTGTTGTGAAGGTTGGGAGGTGGTAGAGGATTGGTTCTGCTTTTTACATTGAGGTCTGTGTTTGTACCTTTGATTGTCATAATATCTATACTGTGATTGATACGGGTATCGTCAGGCAAAAGGTTGGAACTTATATTGTCTTCTCCTTGTGTCACGTATGTAGATACCTAGAGTACAGAGAGTTGTTCTGGATTCTTTCACTGAATGAAGGACCTCGTTCATCTTGTCTGAGAAGAGGTGTTTTTAATCAAATGGTAAGTCCTCTATTTTAGAATGTACTTCTCTAGGGAGCCCAGCCAGGGCTGTCCCTAGGGGGAGGCAGGGCCCAGGGCCAACTGGATGGTGGGGGCAGGGCCATCCCTAGGGGGGAGTGGGGCCCCGGGGCCAATTGGCCTGGGTGGGGGCCCCACCCCACACAGGAGGGGGGAAGGGAGGCCTGGGTCAACCAACCCCACCCCCGGGAGCCTGACAAGCCTCGGCTCCCAGCGGTGGCACGGCCTCGGGTCCTCGGCCGGGGCCGGCAGGAGCAGGCCCCAGCTGAGGCAACGAGCTGGCCCCAGCCGGGATCCCAGGCTGCCGCCACCGGCGCCCTGGCCGGGGAGTGGGGCCTGAGGCCACTGTGGGGGGCCGGCCCCGGGTGAGGCCATGCCACTGGCTGAGGCCTACCCTGGGCTCAGTCGGGGCCGACCATGTGGGTCAGGCCGGGCTGGCCCAGCCCAGAGAGGCCGGGCCCCATGAACTGCCTGGCCCCTGGGCCTGCCTGCTCCGCGCTGGGGGCGGGGAGGGCCGGCCCAGGACCAGAGGCCGGGCGAAGCCTCTCACCCCGCTGCCGCCGCTAAAGGCAGTGGGGGCAGGGGAAAGCGCGGCTGTGGAAGAGCCGCGGCATGGGCCCCGCCCGGCCCCCATCTGGGAGCGGGGCAGCGCGGGGCCCACATTACCACGGGGCCCGGGGCGATCGCCCCATTTGCCCCCCCTAAGGATGGCCCTGGGTGGGGGCCTCCCGCAAGCCAAAATGGTGGCAGGGCAGCTGTGGGCCCTTGCTCATGGTGCTGGAGGGCCCCCGCCCTCCAGCCTGCTAGGATCAGTTGTCTGCCTCAGAGTGGAGCCCGCTGGAGACTCTTGGCCGAAGGCAGCTCCGTGGCCAGCCAGGAATCCGTCCAGGGAAGCCATAGCAGGGTGGACCTCCATAGAGACCCCCGCCCAACTGGCAGCCCTAGCACAAAGGGGAGGCAAGAGATGAGCTGTACCAGACTAGCCGGGGTCCGGGGTGCTTACTGACCCTTCCAGGGCAGCTTTGTTTTTGGAAGAGTCTTGAATGGCTGGTGGTGAGGCCTGGACCCTGTGCTGAGCATGGCTTTCCAGGCACAGCTGCTGGACAGACAGAGTTCTGCCGGCTGAGGACTGGAGGCTGTATGAGCACTGAGCACATGCAACCTTTTCAAGTGTGGAAAGGTCACGAGGAGCCTGGGGGATGGGATGCTGCGGTTACACACACAGAACAGCATTGCCATAGTTAACTTTGTTCTTAATGGTGTGCGACTGCTGGGGCTGGGGCAGGGACCCACCATGACCCCAGTTCCAGATCCTTGCTAGAGAGGAGAGATTTCAGGTGACTTATTAGGGGAAAGGGGACATCAGGTTGTGTGAGATGGGCTAAGAAGCCTGCAGGGGATGTTGGTGCAGAACAGCAAGCCTGGGGAGCCCAGGAAGCAGCCTGGAGGGGGCCCTGGTCAATGCTGGGGTACGGGGGAGGCTGGTGCCAGAGAGGACACCCTCCCTTTGCTGCTCCTCTGCAGCATTATGTGCCTGCCCCGCCCCCGGCTGGCCAGCCCGCCAGTCAGTCCTAGGGATGGGGTGGGCCAGCATTGGCCGCCCCCTGGCCTGCCTTGCCGCCCCAGGGTGGACCGGCCAGCTGGGAGCGGGGCAGGCACGGGACGCCACGGAGGAGCAGCACAGGGAGGGTGTGAGACAATGATGGTCTAGGAGATGAGATCTGAGAGGGGAATCGAGATTGGTCGGGGTTCTTCTCATCGTCAGAACTGAGGTTTTGCGGTGAAAATGCCTCTTCGTGTGTAATATATAAGGGTGATCCTTCCGGAGTAATGGAGCAGGAGGGATGGTGAATGAGGCTTCTTTACTTTCTTTTTGGCTGGCAGTGCTTCGGTGGTCGGCCTAGTAGTTGTGAGTGGAGCCAGTAATGGTGCCGTGAAGTCTGCAGATGGTGCTGTATCAGCTACTGGTGCCATTGTAGGCAGTGGGGTTGTAATGGTCATCGGTGCCAACAGCAAAGTCAATGCCTCAGGTGCTAGGCGAGTGGCAGGCAGTGCTAAGGGGAGCAGCGCTTGGATCCTAGAGAGGCAGACATGTTGTGTTGTCATCGTTAATATATAAGACAGCAGATTGTTGTTTCAGTCGTCATTATTTACCCTCTCTTCAACTTGTTTTCTTATCTATTCTTTCTTTCTGAATTGTTCTCTTCTCTTTTCATTTTATTTTATTTTTTGGAGAAAGAAGTAAGAAGGAGGGAGGGAGGGTTTTTTTTTGAGAGAGAGAAAAGTTGGATTTTTTTTTTTTTAATTGTGGCTAAGAGGGAGGGAACTTCAGGAAGAGAAAAATGGAAAAAACGGGAAAACATTTTTCCACAGAAGATAACGGATGAAGAAGAATGGAACTGCTGAGAATTGCTCCATCTCAGACTGGTGGTTGAGGAAGAACTGAGGGTGGTGGGCAGCACACGCGCACTAACGAGTGCGCCAATAGCCACAGTGAGACACCGATACTGCTGAAGAGCCTCTGACTGAAGGCACCACAGGATGCAACACCGCAAGTGTAGCACCCATAGGGACAACACTCGATGAAAAAACATTAATTAATTAACTAGCTCCCAGTAGGAGGAAGCAGCTTGGCAGAATTCAAATGTATTATATAATTTCTATAGATAATATCAATGTTTATTTTAAACATTTTGCCCATTTTTATTGATTTGAATTTCCACAGTTGTGGAAAACTGTGAGAGGATAAGACAATGGGGGTGAGTCCAACAATAATTATTTAATGCCAACAGATGCTGACATTCAAAAAGCTAAAGCTTTATAACCATTAAAACACAAATTGTCAACATTGCATATGTGGAAATATACAATATAAATATCCTTAAATCAAACTCTAATAAGTTCCCAAGCAGCATTTTTCATTCTTTGCTTATCTGTAAATTTCAATAATTATTGATGGAAATATTTTATTGGTGTGTCTTTGTATGGTACAATCAATGTTAACTGACTTTTACTGATAAAATCTAATCCTTCTATGACAAATTATTATTAACAAATGCTATATTAACAGAACAACAAAAAGACAGTTCCTATCACAAAAAGCCTAAAATCTAAATGGACAAAGCAGACACAGGATGGGGAAATGTGTAGAAAACACAAAGTGAACCATGTGATGGTGGTAAATGTCATGTTCCATTATTTTTTTTTCATATTGCTGAAAAGAAACTTTAAAAGACAATTTAATCATTATATTCCAGCACAGAAATATCATCTATGGGGTAGAAAGGTGTAGTTTTAACATTTAAACCAGATTTTTTTGTATTTACATAGAATCATAGAAGTGCTGGACTGGAAGGGACCTCAATCGGTCACCTAGTCCAGCGTTTCTCAACCTTTAGTGGACCAGGGAACACCTAAAATGTATTAATTACTTTACACAGAACACCTGATGAAAATTTTCTTGAAAAAACCAGTATATACTGGCTGTAATGTTCATACCACTGGCGTACTACGCATTCCTGAGAAACCAAATTAAATACAATTTACTAATATTTGTATTTGTAATTTACTAATATGTGTTTATTTCTAAAAAAATAGATACATAATGATAATGCACAACTTAAAACTGAAAATGATATTACTCAAGTTTTAATGGGAATTTTGGGCTTGCATGCTCGAAAAAAGTTCATCTATTCTTAGAGTAAGGTTCAATAAAGAAAGTTTACAGTGGCAGTTATGTCCAAGTGATTTCGATGCGGATGGTCACAGAAGTGGGAAATTTAAAAAGTCCCATCCACAGCAAAGGAATAAGGCAGTAATGGATATTGACGAGTGCCTGGAAGCTTTGCTGTGGTTGGAACACTTTAAATCTCCCAGGCACACATCGACTTGCTGCATTTCTCCTCTCCCCTTTCCCCCCCTCCATCAACAGGGAGGGATCGGATGCAGAACACCTTTACTATGTCCATGTAACACCAGCTGAGAAATATTAATCTAGTCCATCAGGAATACACAATAACTAGACCATTCCTGACAGGTGCTTGTCTAACCTGTTCTTAAATTCCAATGATGGAAATTCCACAACCTCTCTAGGCAACTTATTTCAGTGGTTAAATACCCAGACAGTTAAGAAGTTTTTCTTAATGTACAACACAAACCATCCTTGATATAATTTAAGCCCATTGCTTCTTGTCCTCAGAGGTTAAGGAGAACAATTTTGCACCTGCCTCCTTGTAACAGCCTTTTATGTATTTGCAAACTGTTGTCTGCTCTGAGTCTTCTCTTCTCTAGACTAAATAAACCTGTTTTTCACCTTTTCCTCATTGCTCATGTTTTCTAGACCTTTAATCTTTGTCGTTCTTCTCTGGATTTTCTTCTATTTGTTCACATCTTTCCTGAAATATGGCACCCAGGACTGGATACAATACTCCAGCTGAGGTCTTATCAGTGTGGAGCAGAGTGGAAGAATTTCTTTAGTGTCTTTTAAAAAATATTCCTATTAATACATCCCAGAATAATGTTCACCTTTTTTTGCAACAGTGGTACATTGTTGACTCATATTTAGCTGGTGATCCACTACAACCTGCAGATACCTTTCCATAGTATTCCTTCCTAGGCAGTCATTTTCTATTTTGTGTGGGGACAATTGATTGTTCCTTCTCAAGTGAAGTACTTTGAATTTCTCCTTATTGAATTTCAGCCCATTTCCTTCAGACCATTTCTCCAGTTTGTCCAGATCATCTTGAATTTTAATCTTATTTTTGAAAGCACTTGCAGCCCCTCTCAGGATGGCATCAATCATGAACTTTGTAAGTGTACTCTTTAGGCCATTATTTAAATAATTCATGAAGATACTGAACAGAACCAGACACAGGACCAATCCCTGCAGGATCTCACTCAATATGCTCTTGCAGCTTGACTAATAAGTATTCTGTAATACACAGCTAAGATGTAATAAGTAACAGCTTTCCAACCAGTTATGCACTCAACTGAGAGTAGCTCCATCTAGGTTATATTTCCTTAGCTAAGATCTTTACTCTTCAAGCTGTGCTTCTGATTCCCAGCTCAAGAAGATGTATTCACGTTAGCTCTTATTGAGTTAGCACATTAAAAATACAACGTAGCCACTGCAAGTGCTAGGAGATCTGGCTGTCCCAAGTATGTGCCAGTATAAGATATTTGGTTAGTGGGTCAGAGAGAGGCTTAGTGAGTGCTGAAATACAAGTTCCAAGTCCAGTGAGGGGTAGGCTTCTTCAGTGGTAGGAAGATTCCGGTAAGACCTTTAAAGAATCTAAGTCAATGGGTGAGTGAACACTCAGTACCTGTGTGATGGGGGATGGCAGGCACTGATTGCTGCCAAGTGGACTCGTATAGAACCGTGGGAGAAGATAGTCACTTTGACAGAAAGAAGATACTCCTCACATTTTGCACAATCTGCTGAAACTGGAGATACAAGTTTCAGCTGTGCCCAGATGGAAAAACACTT
The DNA here is from genome assembly GCA_007922175.1 of Pelusios castaneus. Classification (NCBI taxonomy): domain Eukaryota; kingdom Metazoa; phylum Chordata; order Testudines; family Pelomedusidae; genus Pelusios; species Pelusios castaneus. The sequence continues at coordinate 2,159,013 of ML685969.1, forward strand.
CCATTTGGCTGAACAGTGAAGTGTTCTGCTCCTATTAAGCATGGCTTGGTATAGCTTCAGAGCAGGAACATTCTAGGGCTGATGCCCATTCAAAAACCAGGTAATGAGATGCAATGCTTCAGGACGGGATGCTTGATCTTGTCCTTCTCCAAAGTCAAGGAATTGGGAAAGGATGGATTCTGATATAAGGAAGAGATGACACTAAAAGGAGAGTAGGGAACCAAAACTGTCTGGAACTAGTGAGGATGATGAGGATGCCCTGTCCTATCAAATTTTCCATACGTCTTGTAGTAGGAGCAAGAAGAAAGGAAAGGCACAGCTAAGATGTCAAACTGGAGGGAGGAGGGGGCAAGGAGAACAGATCCCCAGAGAGCAAGGATACTGGTCACTACTGAATCATGCAGCTCCCACTGGTGGTTGATGATGAAATGCCTGTTAAAATTATATGCCATTTTTTTCTAAGTTCCTGGAAGGTACACTGCTGAAAGAGGGATTTAATTTCTGATACACCAATTCCATAATGTGACTACTTTTATTCTCAGAGGAATGGATCTTGGTCTTACGTGGCAGTTAATGTAAAGGACAGTTGCCATATTATGACAATCCAGTGGAGCATTACAAATTGCAGAAATATCATGCAAGCTTCTCAGACTCCCTGAAGTTCTAGAACAATGATGTGCATCCTGGCTTTTTGGGGTGTCCAAGTGCCTGTTGCTCATGTGGGCTCCCAGCTGAACAGGGATTCCTCTATAATGATCATTCTTTCCAGTGAGGGGAATAGGATGGGAATGCCCACACATATTTGATAGGGATCCTTTCACTATATTAGAGATGATGCAACTCTGAAATGAATTATCACTAGGATAATCATGCTGTTTGATTGATGAAGATATTATCTGGAGCCAGGCCTCTAGACAACATAAGCAATATCTTGCAAATGGGGTAACATAAGTGCATGAAGTCACACATCACAGAAGGGTGCTGATTTGTGCTCAGCGGTTGCACACAACCTGGTTAATCATGGCTTGATAAACCTGCCCCTTAGGAGATAAATTCTTGTTGTGACTGGATCCTTGATCACCACTACGAAGTCTATGGTTCACATCAAAATGAGGGTAGACTTTTCCAAATTTACACTGATTCCTAGAGAGGATAGGGGCTGGGGCATCAATGTCTCTACATCCTGACAGCCATTCAAATCCGAGAAGACAAAGAAACCATTCTGTCTGAAATGAGCTGCTACTATCAGGAAAATTTTGGTAAAGACCTGGTGGGAGTTGGCAAGGCTGACTGGAGCACCCTGTATTGGACGTGGTTAGGGACAACCATGAATCTGAGACACAACGTTTGGACAAGGTGAATGTCCATGTGGAATTATGTTCCTTTCAAACCAAGAGCTGCAAACTGAATGTCCATTTCCAGAGATGGAATTTCAGATGCCAGCGTGACCATGTAAAATTTCCATTTGTGAATAAAGTGGCTGAGATTGTGGAGATCGAGAATGGCTCTCCAATTACCCTTATTTTGGGATACAAGGATGTACGACAAATAAAAACCTTTTCCCTAGTGCTGGAGAGGTACCTATTCTATTACTCCTCACTAGGGAAGGGAATCCACTTCCTGTCTGACAATCTGCTCATGAGAATAGTTCCTGAAGAGGGATGGAGAGAGAGTTTACCTATCACATGGATAGACATTACCCAATCTAATATCCACCTGTCTTTTGTTATAGCACTCCAGCTGTGGAAGTGAATCCTAAACAACTCCCAAAGTGTGTGTCTAGATTGGGTAGGGTGGCAATGTTGATGGTCTGTAGCTCTCAAACTCCCATGAAAAATATCTTTTAGCTTGGAGATGGACTTGAGATGGTGCTGACAGCGTGGGAGGTGCAGGGAAATGAGACTTCTGCACCCTTTGCCTTTTAGGAGAATTGCAAGATCACTGATTAAAAGTATTGAGTCACATATCTAGGTTTGTAGGACTGCCTGTAATATTTTCGTTTTGGGGCAGGTATATATATCACCAATGAGCAGAGGACGGTCCTGGAGTCTTTCACAGTCTGTAAAGACTCATCTGCCTTCTCACCGAAAAGGTGGGCTTCATTAACGGACAAGTTTTCTACAGTGTTTTGCACTTCCCTGGGAAATCCCAAAGCCCGTAGTCATGGTCTCATGGTACATTACAATGGTTGTTACCACTGACCCTGATATGTCTGCAACATCAACAGCTCATTGAAGTGAGGTTCTGCCCATCAGCTTATCTTCTTCAATACGAGTTTGGAACTGATCTCTGTCTTGCTGTAGCAGCTTGTTTGCAAAGTCTGTGAACTTGGAATAGTTCAGATAGTCATACTTAGCCAACAGCGCTTGATAGTTGCCATTCTGAACTGAAGTATAGTGAATGTAAAGGTCTTCCTTCCCAACCAACTTAGACATTTAGCCTCCCTGTCAGAAGGAATGGATTTTAGATGATATGTAGATCTCTCTATGACAGCCTTTATGGCATAGAGCTAGGTGTGGAATGGATAAAAGAAATCCTTCTCGCTAGGATGGGACAAAATAATGTTTCTCTGCCCTCACTGGGGGGAAGGTACACATTTGACTTATGTATGCCAGACTGTTCTAACAGGTTCCAGAATTACTTCATTAACTTAAAGTGTTATTTGACTGGATCTGGTAGTTTGCAATATATACAAGAGTTTGTTATGAGGGTCCTCAATCTCCTCAGTGGTGTTCTTCTGCCACTCTATAAAAATTCTTGGAACTGTTTATAATCATCTGGAGGGCTCAGAGACACTGTGATAGCTGCTTCACTGGAGAATGAAAACAATCCTGTCTGTACAGACAGATACAGCTTGTAATCTTCCTCTTCCATGGAACAGGAGGAAGCTCTGGCTTTATCCTCAAAGAAAAGTGAAGTGACTCCCTATAGGCTCTGCATCTCTTGCATATGGGTCCCATGGTTCCCAGTATGGTTAGTAAGCTTGGTCTGGAGAGACTTGTGGAGGTCCCCAAGTCAGGGACCACAGCTGAAGTCACTCTTGTTCCCAAGATAAATGTCAAGGTGAAGGTTGACACCAGGAGACACTGAATCACTTATCTGGGCTAGAATTTGCTGGAGGAAGAGATGATGGGTTCCTCTGGTGGGGGATTCTCCCAAGGAAGAGAAAACTGGGCCTGGATCCATTGGTGGTACTGATGATGCTGATGAAAGAAAAGCTAAACTAGCAAATGGAATAAGGGATAGACTTGTGTCATGGCTAACACCCTGTTGTGGATAGAAGGCCCAGCGAAAGTCCCAGTGATGAGGGAAACTGAGGCTAAGGAACAGCAAAAAGGTCTTCTGTGTTCTGTCTCTCTGTTGCCCCTCGCATACAAGAGCTCCAATTCATTTGTTCTGACAGTATCAGAGAAAGGAAGTTCAGTGTTTACAGGGCATGAGACAGTGATGGTACCATCAGCGACTGAGACTCTGGTTGAGTGTTCTTTGCTGGAACTGAAGGATCTTGATATTTCAGTTTGGACCATACCAGTGGAATTGATATTGTTGGTATGGGATCTGGTACTGATAGAAGCCCATGAAACCAGGGGTTTATGTCATGGTCATGGGACACAGAAGTACTTAGGGACTGAACAAACAGACTTGCTCAGTTTCAGCCAGTGATTCCCAGCCTTTTTGGGTTGAGGGCCACAAATATTTTTACAACCCTGAAAGGCCACCCGTCTATCAACTCATAAAAAAATGTATTGATGTATTGTAATGTACACCATTAAGGACTATAGATCTTTATATATTTAGAATAAGCATTTATTTACTGCAAAACAAATTTAAATATTAAAAAAACTAAACTTAAAAAACATTCATTTCATTTCAGTGACTGTTACTGCAGGCATACCGAGCCCTGCAGCTAAGTCACTATGAGTGCGCATGCGCTCAGCTAAAGGGAGGCTAAACCCATAAGGTGGGTGCGAGTGTGGTCTGTTAAATGTAGGGAAGGTTCTAATTTTCAGAGTCCCACCTCTCCTTAGGTATGGTGGGTCCTGATTGCGCAGTCACCAGCGCTCACACCCAACTGTGCTCCCAACCAGGCAGGATAAGGCCAGGAGAGATGGGAGCAGGCAGGCAGGAGGCAAGTGCCTGCAGGAGGCTGGGAGCAGGCACCAGGAGGGAGACTGGGAGCTGCAGCCTGCTCTCGGCTATGTGCTGGGACAGGACAGGATGCCAGTGGCCACAGCCAAGCTCCTGGCTACGTGCCAGGACTAGGCAGAAAACCCGTGGCCGCAGCCCGGCTCCCAGTCAGAGTGTGGGCTGTTTAAAAAAGCCCTGCAGGCCACTTTTGGGCCCTGGGCCAGGGGTTGGGAAACTGCTGGTTTAGGCAAATGCATCAGTCACCTTCAGAGCAAACAGAGTGAGACCTGCTCTTAAACTTCTGAGAGCAAACACTACCCTCCTGATGAGACCCCGCCTGAGTGTCTGTGCATATGGATTCCCTCACACCAAAGTCAGATATTGTGGCAGAAGACACACTCCATGTCAATTCAGGCAAATGTATGTGAGGATGGTCCCTCAGTGTGGGTCTGACCACAGCCTTGTGGCCTTCTCTTTGAGGTGCTTTCTAAACCATAGTCACCAAGAATACAGCTGAGAAAGAGCAGCAGATATTGCACCTTCCCATAAGGTGTGCCTCCCCAAAACAGTAAAAGCAGCATTGATGCTCATTGCTGTCTGAAAGAAATGATAACAGGAAACTAATTTTTGAAACTTGGAGTTCTGGACAGAGTTCAATACTTGTAACAGTATGGTGAAGGAGAGGTGGCTCCCCAAGGCAGGGAATCTATCTAATAAAAAAACTCTGCTAAACTATAAACTTATTAAAACTATTAACAGCTATACATACAAAATGCACTAAAGGCAAACTTTGAAATATTTACAGATCAAAGAATAACAAAACAGCAGCTCTAGAAACTGGACTTTCTGACCCAGATCATGTGAAGGGAAAAAGGAACTGAAGAGGTGGTCGGACTGCTCTGCCCTTTGTACCCTCAGTTTGAGGCATGAAGAGAACGAGGGTGCATGCATGGCCCAGGGGACACTGCTTGCAAAAGTTCTCTGACTCTGTATGCATACAGCACATGCATACCCATAGTGAGATGCAAAATGGGACCAGCATAGAAGTATCTTTCATTGTTAACGCTGAAGCAGCTTGGACTGAAGTTACAAATATCAGATACAGTTTTTAAAAACACAGTTTTAAACCAAGATGCTTAACTTTAAGCATACGAGCAGTTCATTTGCTTAAGTGTTTTGAGGATCAAAGGCTTAATTTTCAGTATTTTGATCTGTTCCTCTAGCAATTTTGCCAAATTCAAGTAAGTGACCTTATCAACAGTGACATCTTAAAAAGTCATCATTTATAATTTAGTTCATTATAAATTTCAATCTAAAATTAAAATAAATTTTAAAATTAGTTTGACAAAGTTTCAACCTAATTTAAATCTTTAAAAATAAGTTATTTAAATAATGTTGTTTTCCCTTAAAATTATTTAAACGAGCCATCAGCTAAATCACATTTTTAAAATTTTACTGGAATTATAATTATTTTTCAGGCTCGGTCCTTTCTATTTGCAGGCAGGGCCAGCAGTTACCCAACAAATTCAGCGTTGTACACAGAATTCGTACTGCCAACTGTGCCAGTAAGTTGGAACAAATCTAAAAGCTGCCTCACCAGGCTCTCTGAATGAGTCTCAAGGATCTTAGTATTGTTGGAGGTGGAGGATTACAGCACAAATTCAAAACAAGCCAAACAATTTTACAGTAATTACAGACCCTGTCACTAAAAATACTTTGTGCTCATAAGGCACCTTCCAGTAGAAGATTCTGGGGCATCTTACAGACATTAATTTAGACATAGCAACCTGTAACGTACATATTTTCATTCTGCAGATGGAAAAACAGACAGAGACAGGGTAAGAGATTTGTCCAAGATCACATAAACAGCAAAGCTGAGAGTAGAACATAGGTCTCATGACGTCCAATCCTGTGCTTTAACCAGAAGAATATCCTTTCTTCACTGAATATATCTGACCTTTTCGGTAGATGCATTTAACCATTTGGTGTTCACTTACTAAGAAACTGAATATAACAAGAGTGTAAGGCAATGGTGTCCAAACTTTTCAGCCTGGAGGGATGAATATATTATTTCAAAAAGGTCAAGGGGTCACAACAGTTTCTTTAGTTATCTTCATAGGCTAGGACAAAGAGCTTTAAGCTCCCCTCCTGCTTTCCCTTGGGTTCCGACAGTACAGAAAGGAAACAGACAAGGGGACAAGAGATACTCTGTTCCATTGCTCCTGCAATGCAGCAAACTGCCATTAGCGATGCTGCTGAGCAACTGCAACAGGGAAGGGACAGCACAACAGCTGGCCCAAATGCTGGTAGCAAACTGCCAAGTTTCCCCAGGGGCTGCAGACACTGGCCAGCAGTCGGGAAGGTGGTGCCATCTACGTCTTCCCGGTAGTGAAAGGGAGGATTCAGATATTCCACTCTAAAAATCACAGAGCACATCTCTTGGAATATATTTCCAATTTGTAGTTAAATACAAATATTCTTTTGAAAAGAGTCACTCGAGGGCCACTGTATCCTTCTGTTAAGTCCAGTGGTGGAGCTCCATCGGTATCCCACAATATCACTTTTACTGAAGTTATAGCAAATAGGGAAAAAATGAGGCATAAGAAATAGAACAAAACTGAATTTTAGCACTTCCAAAAAAATAAAGCTGAGATACTTGGAGTAACTCATCTAGCCTATCTGCACCTGTGGGGAGTAGCTAGCTAGACATCTTGACCCTGGAGGTTTCTAGCCAGGTTCCAGTCTGGACTAATTGGGAGTGTGACCTGCATGTGCTGAAGACGGCAAGGCAGGGGTCTCTTAACCACCCTGTAAGAGACACATCCGGTGGAGGATTCTCTCAGAAAACAGGTAAGAGACCTACAGAAGGAAATGGCTCATTCCCATAAATCCAGAAGCATGACAACTTTACTAACAGAATGAACATTTAGACATCCAGGATGGAGAATGCCAGCTAACCAGAGAAGACTACAGCAGCACCAGGGGAGAAAGGAAAAGCAACTGCTCTGCATTGAGACTGGCAGTTGGCCACCCTGCACAGCAGAGAGTGCTCAAACCCTCCAGACAATGCTGAGGTCTCCCAGCCATCCTGGTCAAGAAGTGGTATGTAGTTTGGCATGAGCAGGAAAGACACTGACCCCCATGAACAGCCATCTGCCCCCAAGGCTGGGAGACTCGCAACTACCACTCTTACAAAGAGGAAGAGACAAAGTGTGGTGATGGTTGGGGTCTCCTTTCTGAGTGGGATAGGGGCATCCATCTCTCAATCTGACCTGACATCCTGGGAAGTGTGCTGCCTGTTTGAAGCCTGTATCTGAGACATTGCAGAAAGGTAGCTGAATCTCATCCAACTCTCTGACCATTATCCCAACCCGCTTATCCACTTGGCCACTAATGACATTGCCTGGTCTGAACTGGAGCAGATCAATATAGACTATAAGGGTCTGGGAGCAAGGGTAAACAAGTAGGGGTACAAGTGGTGTTCTCATCCATCCTGCTGGTTGAAGGTAAGCACACAGGCAGGAAGAGATGAATTTATGGCAGTGCAGATGGTTTTGACAGGACGACTCTGGTTTCCTTGACCATGGAATGCTGAGAAGAGAGGGTGTCCACCTGATGTTGTCATCTTGGGACACCAACTCACCAACCTCACGAGGAGGGCTTTAGTTAGGTTCAAAGGGGCAGGAGACAAAAGCTCACAGGTAACAAAAGACTGGACGCTGGGGGAGAAACAGAAAATTATAATAAGGTCATATGAGTAGGGAGGAAAACAGTGGAGAAATCTGCTTAACATCTTAGATGTCTATATACACATGGAAGGAGTACAGGGAACAAACATGAAGAATTGGAAGTCAGTACGTAAGCTAAAATATGACGTAATTTGCATAAGAGAACTGGTGGGATAGATCTCATGACTGGAATACTGCTATAGAGGTGCACAGCTTGCTAAGGAAGGATAGGGAAAAAAGGAAGTATTGCATTGTACATGTTCCAAGGTCCAGATGGAGGTGAGAGGCAGAGCAGCTGAAAGTCTCTGGCTAAAGATAAAAGGGGAAAAAATGGGGCAATGTCATGGTAGGTGCCTACTTTGGCCCATCAAATCGGGAGGATGAGGCATTTCTAAAAGAAAACAAAACAGAAAAATCCAAAATACAGGACCTGCTGAGAATATTACAGTGGCAGGTCGATGTTCTTCTGGGCAGATAGAATATGAAGGAGATGAAGAGGACGATGATCTCTCTGATGCCTCCCTGGTTCCTGATGTTCCAGCCAGTCAGCTAAACAGGAAGTGTAGGCACAACCTGTGAAGGAGGTCAGTGACTTTTTGGATAGCACTAAAGAGAAGATGGTTGAGCTCAAGTCCTATTTCCCTGATTTACAGTGCTTTGCTCACTCAGCTATCCCTGTCTGAGATATACCTTGGTTAATTATAGGAAACATTTTCATCTCAAAAAGTTGTTGAGCAAAGTGAGGAAGTGTGTGAGGGCTGTTCAGGATATAAAGGCCTCCCACATAGCTCATTTTGTTCAAAGTAGCACCATTTCCAATTGTTTCTCTCTGCTGCTTGGTTCTTTCCATCTAGTCCCTTTCCTTCTAGTCTCTATAATGCTGCTCATATTTTAAGTAGGAACCATAAGGAGCCATACTCTCAGTCAGCCAGGAACTATATTGTCTCCTGCAAACATATGGACTAGTAGATATTTTGAGGCTCTCCCACCCCATTGTTAGGCAGTATTCTTGACTGAAGGATACTCCCACCCAGGTCTCAGGGACTAGACTGGATCTATCATGTAAATGTTTGTCTGGTCTTCCATGTCTTCTACTCACTTGTATGATGATTATGTCTTTCCCTCTTCCTGCCTGTGATTCTTACTGGTTCAATACCAAATTATTACAGGACTTAAATTTCACACAGATGTTTGCTGTGTTTTGAGCAGGGCTCCCGAAAATCCAGGCGCCAGGTCACCATGGCAACCAGGGTTTGGAGTCTGGCTCCTAGCTCCATTGCAGAAATGCAGCAGAGGAGTGCCCTCTGGCAACCAAAAATAAAACTGGTGGTGCCTAGCTGGGAGCCAATTTTGTTGAGCCCTGGTTTTGGGAGTGTTGGCAATAGCACAAGCCCCTCGATGAGTCCCTGAGACAGTGATGGGATGTCAAAAAAGTTCAGTAACACACAGTCCTTGCATTAGGCCATGAGTGCCCTGGAATGAGAAATCTTGAGCCTTCATAGCAATCTTGATGTGGGAAACACAGCACAGATTCACCAAACTTCAAGAAGTATTGAGACACTTCTTGGGAGAAAAGATGCAAGGAGCCCTGGTGTGGGCCCATTTTATTTGGCTGCAGGAAACTGATGCTCCCACAAGGTTCTTTTGTCTGCTGAAGCTCTCTTTCAGGAGCCTGTTTTCTGCCTTTACTCAGGCGGGGTTGACCAAGCTGTCCCAACTGATGGTTGTTAGTAGATCAAGCTGGAAGTCAGCCGCTCCTCTAGCTGTTCAGACCAGAATCCAGTCTCTGTGTTTTCTGGATAAGGTCCTCTCTGAATTCCAGATGGAACTCCTCAATGGGCTGCTTAGTATGTGCAGAGAGTTTCAGCAGTGATTGTTCTTTTTGAAGGACTACAGGACTCCCCTCACTAGCTGTCTCCACTTCTGTGGATGATATCCTGGTCCAACCAGGCAGATTATTCTCTTGGAAAGACTTGTTGCATGTTCCTTTTGCCACCATGCCGAAGAAGCAGCTCTGTGGTACTTGTGTCAAGGTGCAGCATTATACCACCTTTCAATCTCCCTGATACACCTGGAGGGTGCCTCTATGACCCAGACTGGACATCCTCCTCTACCTAGGTGCCCCAGTGACTTGCAGTGGAGGGTCCTGCATAGCATCACGTCAACTAATCATTTTATATATCATATTACTTCTCAGGTGTCTGTGCAGTGCTGCTTCTGTTTGGCTTTGGACCATGTTTCATTTTAGATGACCTTTATATTAACTTTGGTTCTGCCTCTAATGTTTGTATTCCCTGTGCTTTCCCACCATTTTCCAGCAGACAATGCTGAAGTGCTGTTTAAGGCCAGGCCAGTGCTGTTCTAGACCCCACCCATCTCCTGCAAATCCAAGCCAGCCATTAGTCCCAGTTCAAGGTCCCTTCCCTCTCCTGCGAATCCAGGCCAGCCATTAGCCGCAGTTCAAGCCTGCTCCCCTCTCCCAGTCCATCCATTACCAGCCAGGCCAGACAAGTGCTGTTCAAGCACTGGGAAGAGCCAGGAGGGGCAGCTGCTGTGAAGCTGCCTCTTGGAAATGGCCAGATACTCAGAGGAAAGGATAGGGACCTTGGAAGCCCTTGCCCTCCCCTCCCATGTCTAGGCAGCCTATTCCAGGGAATCTAAGCCAAGCATTAGCCCACAAGACCAAAATTTAATAGATAAAAAAATATAAAAACAAGATTTTTTTTTAGAATAGACAACCTTACCAGCAAAACACTAAAAAGGACAAAACAAGTAATTCAGACTGGTCATATTTCTTGTATAAGGAATTTTAAACCACTTGATTGCATTTCTTTGCTAACGGTCAGCTGGCCACTTTAGTAGGCGTAATGTCGTGGTTACAGTTAGAGTGGCCAGCTGCCCTTTAGCAAAGAAATGCTGTAAGGCTGTCTGTCTAGTCTAAAAACCCTTATTTTCATATTTTTTTAATATTGTTTTTCCTACTGAACACTGCTCCTGACTGGTTCCCCTTTTTGTTTTTTGCAATAGTTACAACACTTTTCCGTTTGGTAATGCTGAATAGAAATTAATATTATTAATTTAATGTTTACTTACTATTACCCACAATTAGTCAGTCAAGACTAAAGAATACTGCAATAAAATTCAGAAAGGCCTAACAGTATGAAAACAGGCAACCTGATGGCAGATGAAATCTAGTGCTGATAAATGCAAGCTAATGCACATCAGCAGGAATTATTTGAACTACTCATACACATTAATAGGTATTAATTGAATGGTAACAACTCAGGAAAAAAGGCCTGAGCATGAATGACAGCTCGATGGAGACATCTGCTCAATGTACACTGGTTGTCAAAAAAGTAATTTTACAATGTATGAGGAATGGAACAGAAAATACTGAGAATATTGCGTCATTATGCAAGTCAATATTTTCCCTCACCTGAAGTACTGTTTAATTCTCAACCTATTTTTTAAAAAAGAGAGAGAGTAAAAAAGAGGCATCCAGATCAACCACAAAATAAATAAATAAAAATAAAAAGGTCAATTGAAGGCTTCCATAAAAAGAGAAATTGATGGAATGGAACTGTTTAGTATAGAGGATAGAAAAACAAGAAGTGACATGATAGAAGAATAGTAAAATAAAAGGTAAATTGGGTAATCCAATATGCCATATTTCAGAATACTAGAAGAAGGGGATTTCCAGTGAAGTTGAACAGAAGCTAAATTTAAAGTGACAAAAGGGTTGTATTTATTTATTTTTAAAAAGCAATGCATGATTAAGCCTGTGGTATATATTGCCAGAAGATAGCATGTAGGCCAAAAGCTTTGCAGAATTCTATATGCCAATCTTTCACAAATACTAAGTTTACTTAAAATTTTAGTTAAAGGAAACAAATATAGCAATTACATTTTAATCAACGCAGCTACATTTCAGTTAACGAAGGATAGTCATAGCAAACACAGAAAGAAAGACTTATTGAGCTACTGTTTTCCCATCCAATTTCTCCATTATATTAAAAAAGAGTATGTCTACACGGCAATTAAAATCACATAACTGGCCCTCCGTGCTTGTGCGGCTGTTTAAATTGCAGTGTAGAAATCCAGGCTTGGGCTGGGAACGTAGGCTCTAGGATCCTGTGAGGAGGGAGGGTCCCAGAGCTTATGGTCCAGCCTGAGCCTGAATGTCTACACTGCAATTTCACAGTCCCACAGGCCAAGTAAGCAGGCAATGGACAGCCACAAGTCTAACTACCGTGTAGACATGCCCTGAAAGAACATTAAAATTGCAAAGTCAAATGCTCAAAAGTTAGGAAATGCCAGAATTAAGACTGTCTGTGCATATTCCCTTGGGAATATACATTATGATATAGCTCTTAAATACATGATCACATACTTTTTTTAATACAACCCCTGCTTAATATTTTTATAGCAATTTACTTGTTCAAAACATAACTCTTATTCACTTTAGTTGCAAGTGCACAGCTTTTCTGCAATTTGGACCACGGGTGTCTCAAGCTGAGATCCAGAAAACAAGGAACACATGGTGACTGTCTGTGAAAATATAGTTTATGTGACTTATCCAAAATCACACAGGAACTCTGTGGAAGAAAGAGGGATAAAATCTAGTTCTCTGAAGTGGTATTCAATTCCCTTATCCATGAGACCATCCCTCCAGTTTCCTGCCCTCATTAACTACATACCTTCCCCGTTTAACCACAGTTAAGGCCATGGTAGCATGCAAGGTCTTGGAAAAATTTTTGAAAGAGAAAGTACTTAAGGATATTGAGGTTAATGGTAACTGCGATAAAATACAACATGGCTTTACAAAAGTTAGATCATGCCAAATCAACCTGATCTCCTTTTTTGATGGGATAACAAATGTTTTGGATAAGGGGAATGTGGTGGCCCTAATTTACTTGATAAAGTTCCACATAGGGAATTATTAGTTAAGTTACAAAAGATGGGTATTAATACGAATATTATAACGAACTGGTTAAAGAGGAGGCTACAGCAGGTCATGCTGAAGGGTGACCTGTCAAGCTGGAGGGAAGTTACTAATGGAGTTCCTCAGGGATCAGTCTTGGGACCAGTCTTATTTAACCTCTTTGTTACCAACCTTGGCACAAAAAGTGGGAATGTGCTAATTAAATTTGGGGATGACACCAATTTGGGAAGTGTTGCCAATACAGAGAAGGATTGGGATATCATACAGAAAGATCTAGATGACCTCATAAACTGAAGTATTAGACATAGGATGAAATTTAATAATGGGAAGTGCAAGGTCATGCATTTAAGAACAAATTTTTCCTATAAGCTGGGGACGCATCAGTTGGAAGGGACGGAGGAGGAAAAGGACCTGGAAGTACTGGTTGATCACAGGATGACTATGAGGTGCCAACATGATGTGGCCATGGAAAAAGCTAATGAGGTCCTAGGATGCATCAGAAGAGATATTTCTAGTAGAGATGGGAGGGTTTAGTGCCATTATAAAAGGCGCCGGTGAGACCTCACCTGGAATCAGTGCTTTTTTTCCCCTTATAAAATAAAATAAAAAAAGGTGCCCGTACGCTAGCAGGAGCAGGTGCAGGGGGGTGGCAGGACCCTCCACCACCGCCAGTCCCCAGCAGCCTTCCAGGCCCTGCCTTTTCCCCCCACTGCTCCCTGGCCCCAGGCTCCCAGTTGGGGTCAGGGCTGAATGCAGCTGCTGCTGACCCTGGCAGGGCCCCAGCCAGGGTCGCAGAAGGACCTGCCCACTGCCGACCCCGGCTAGGCCCTGGGTCCCTGGCCACGGTTGGGGCTATACCCCACCACTTCCAGTGGCTGGAGACAGGCCCCAGGTCCCTGGCCAAAGTCAGGGCCGAATCCAGCCACTGCCGACCCTGACCAGGACCCAGGTCCCAGGCTGGGGTTGGGGCCAGATCCCAGTGCTCCTAGTGGCTGGGCCCAAACCCTGGCCAGGGGCAGGGCCAGATCCGGCTGCTGCCAACCCACCACTCCCAGAGGCTGGGCCCAGGTCCCCAGCTGGGGTTGGAGCTGGATCCTGCTGGGTCCCCAGGAGGGGTCTGGGTAGGATCCGGCTGCTGCCGACCCTGGTCAGGCTCCCGGCCAGGGTTGGTGTCAGATCCCACTGCTTCTGGCAGCCGGGCCCCGGGTCCTGGGGTGGACTCAGGGCCCTGGCACTGGGACTTGGGGCCCATACCCCGTCTGCCAGTCACCAGCAATACCACTGTAATTCTAACCATCAAAGAAGTAAAGGGGAGCTGTGGGGGGGGGGAGGGGGAGGGGAGAACATAACTGTCTTCAAAACTTGATAAATTTATGGAGGGGATGGTATGATGGGATGGTCTAATTTGGCAATTGACTGATCTTTGACTACTGGTGGTGGATGTGCCAATGGCCTAAGAAGGGAGGGTAGATGGGACGGGTTCTGAGTTATTACAGACAATTCTTTCTTGGGTGTCTGGCTGGTGAGACGTGCTCACATGCTCAGGGTTTAACTGATCACCATATTTGGGGCTGGGAAGGAATTTTTCCCCATGGCAGATTGGTTAGGGCTCTGAGGGGTTTTCACCTTCCTCTGTAGCATGGGAAATAGTTCACTTGCTGGTGGATCCTCTGTATCTTAAAGTCTTTAAATCATGATTTGAGGACTTTTAATAACTCAGTCATAGGTTAGAGGCTTATTGCAGGAGTGGGTGGGAGAGGTTTTGGGGCCTGAATTGTGCAGGAGGTCAGACTAGATGATCATACGGGTCCCTTCTGACTTTAGAGTCTATGAGTCTACAGCAGAGCTATTGCAGACAACATCCTCATTCATTACACAGCTTGACTCCCAGAACGTGATCTATCTAGTGCACTGATTGAGCCAGGGCTTCTGTGGAAAAAACAGTATGTGATCATATAACTGAGATTGCCCAGGCAATCTTAATTCCTATATTTCCTGATTTTGGAGTACTTGCCTTTGCAATTTAACATACTTTTATTATAGGAAATTACCTCCAAAGTAAGTTTATTAAAAACTGAAAATTATAGAAAACAAAAATTCCATTATGTGAAATTATATCAACCTCCCGCTTGAGATATCAGGATCTTTATTTCCACAGCACAGCATTCCTAGAGCTACTGGAGCAAATGGAAGAAATGGGACAGTAGTAGGCTAACCTCTATAGGGGCCTGCCACTCAAGGTGAATGGAGACACCAGGTCCATGGGCTTCAGGAGCTATTGCTGATACCAAAGGAATGCTGAGACTCAAGAATGCTGGGCTCAATTCCAGATTCTATGTTGGAGGTGTTCTCTAGTGGTTACAGACCTTCTACCCTGTACCCTAGCTCCTCAATTCCTGCCAAATTTCAAGCTCCAACTCCAAATGAGGTTGGTGCTAGAACTTCTTAATAAAAAAAAGTTGTAAGATTTATTTTTTTAATAGGGGGAAAACAAACTTTTTTTCCTTAATGTGTTTCTGGAAATGGCTTAAATTTGAGGCAAACATCTGGCATGGAAAATTTCAGCCCAAAGAGAGTTTAAGTTTGGCAAAGTTATAAGCAACTGAAATCCAAATCTTATAATAGGAAATTGTGAACAACCTTAACTATAAGCATTGCTGCTTGTGCCACCTATAAGTTTGATATACAGTAGGGGTATATCAGAATTATTAAAGTAAGATCCACTCAGAAGGACCTGTATTCTCCACTCCTTTACTGGCATTATCTGTATGGAGAAAGGAAGCTTAAGGAGTTATACACATGGATACACAAACAAAAGTATACATAGAATCTTCCCCTTCTCAGGCCAGCTTTAACATCTTTCAAGGAAATAAAAATTGTGGATTCATGATGTTGTTGCCATAGAGTTGACTGTGACAACATGAGCTCACTGTGACATCTGTTCAGGATCATATAGGAGAACAGAATTGGCTGGAAGAGAAACTCCTCAATTAAAGAAAAAAACCATTTGTGGATTTGCAAATGTCTTAAAAATATAGAAAAATTCTGCAGAGTACATGTACCTAGATTTTTTAGTCATATATTTTAATATTTTCCCCAGAACCTGAGTTTAATTGGAAACAGTGGTATAAATATCACTGATGTGTAAAAATCTCCTCTCAAAGGAGACCATGTCCTCATCGTACCCAGTACCCTAAAAGTGGCATTCTTTTTAGTATAGAATTGAAAGTACCAGGAAAGTATTATAGAAAAAGGTGGGTCACCACGATTCTAGATCATTTCCACATTACGAAGACACTTTCTTCTACCTCTCTGGCAACTAAAATCAACCCCCGTAAATCTCAGAAAATAAAGTATTATGTAGAACAGGAGTAAAGATGAAATAAAAATCAGGGAAACGGGCAGGTGTTCTTCATGAAAACAGAACACAGAAGCAGGAAAGGGGAAACCAGAGTCGGAAATGCTGCCTCAGTTGTACTAAAATTATGTATTTTCCCCAGTTGCTAGACTTGACTTTTAAGCCCTGATTCTGTATTCTTAAAAACGAACCACACAAAAAACCCACTAATTGAACTTGCCAGTGGTTCTGAACCTGTGGCCCAAGGACCAAAGGTGGCCCTTGGCTTCCTTCCTGCTAGCTGCAGAAAGAAGCTGCTGCCTAAGGACCCAGGTGGAGTGCATTTTTGCAGGGCTAAAAGACTGATGCAGGCTCCTTGCTGCAGCTCAGGGGATGGGAGATCAGAACTGTGATTTAATTATTAATCAGTCTAAGTTAACAACAAATTAGGATGCTTTTACTATGTTATTAACTAATTGTAGAATACTGTGTGTGCATGTGTGTATGTGCGTATCATCCACAAACAGTAAATGAAACAAAGAATTCACAATACTGTGGTTCTTTTTGGGTAATGTTAACCACTAATTTGATTCCTAATGTACTGAAGCCTGAATATCACTCATCTATTGTATGTTTTTCAGAAAGAAAAGCATCAAAATTAGGATTTAAGACACAAATGAGAACTTGTTTAAACACTCACCAACATCTTAACTAAGTGTTGAAATAAAGAATTTCCATATTTTACAACTAAAATATACTACATTTAATAATCAAATGGTCAAAGTAATAAAGTGAGTATCCTTTGAAGTACCAAATGATTTTTATATCTATCTTGTATTGCTCTGTTGATTAGAAAGATTATTCTTTTTACTAATGCAGGACAATACCACTCAAGTAGAGTTTGTAATATTAAACCATATGCATCTTAGAAGAGAAACTGCTTTCAGAAATACTAACCTGGAGACCTGATAGTACTAAAGGCTGGTTTTAATTCAAATGTTTTTATTTCGACTCAAACGAGAACGAACAAGAGAACGAACTAAACGAAAACAAAAAAGTTTCCTAGTCAACTTGGATTTAAAAGCAAATCTCAACCACAATTAGAGCAGTGTAATCTTTTAAGAGGATCATTCTTCAGTTAAATACAAAATTTTTCCAGCATTAAGTTTCTGCATTACACTGATACCACAACTGATGCTATATTAAAATTAGCTGAGACCACTTGCAAAATAAACACTGAATTCTGCACAAAAGAGGCTCTATGCCTTTGTGGAGCACAACTGACTTCAGTGGTTTACCTACATGAAGACAGTTGCAGGATCAGAGCCCAAGATTGTAGAAAAAAACTGTATTTTATTATTTAAGCAAACTATGCATTTTTCCACTACAATCTTTGGATCCATGAGTTGAATCTGATAAATGCATTCATTCCTGATTATATCTACTGATCATTATGACAATGGAATAATTATGTTTTAATCAACAGACCTTTTATATAAGTTCTTTGTCAGATATGAATTTTTAAAGTTTTGAAAGCATTAAAGTACAATATATTTAATCAGGCAAATATTTCTTGAACAGTAATTTGTTGTTGTAATATCTCACAAGCTGTTTCTTCATTTAAGGTTTGTATTAACAGTATATTTTTGTAGTTTTAAATGTAGCTAATCTGATTTTCATATTTATCCTTAATTAGGCAAAATAAACACTATTTTCTCTAAACACTGGATGCTTTTTTAATAACATAGGTAAACTGTTTTTAATTTCATTTAAGAAAGATTTCAGTTATAAGTCAGTGTACAGAATTTATCCTTTTTTGGGGAGAAATTTGAAAGTTATAAATATACTATGAGCCAAATCCTTAGCTGTTGAATGTATAAATAAATGTATGCCAATTTACACCAGCTGAAAATCTTGCCTTGTATTTCTAACTGGATGGATGCAACTTTTATATAAATAGACAAACATGAATGTTTCCCGATGCTAAGTATTTAATTATATTAAATAGCAATAAAGTGTATTTACTGCAAGATACATTAATGAAACAACTAATCAGTGGTAAATCTACCACTGAAAATCTGGAACTCTGCTAGTAAATCCAAATCCAGAGTTTGGAGACAAATAATTAACAGTTTAGGTCCTAGTCCTTCACTGAGCTCTGTACAGGTGAACCTCTGAGCCCATGTAGAGCTCACTATAAGATCACTGCAACATCTTGTGCAAAGGGAAAATCCAATGCTGGGCGCTGCTTTCTCAATGTGTTAGAATTATTTCTAACCAAGACCCAGGCTTTCTGCTGAGGTAAGGAAGAACCCCACTCTCTAAACAACACTCAGCCTTCTCAGAACTGTCTAGAACTGTGGGGCAATGGAAGGCCAGAAGCTGCCAACCTTGCTCCACTAACTTGAGTTGAATCTGGGTAGTGCCTGGAACGGGGGATGAGAAGGTCTGGTAACCTCTCCAACCTAGATTCCTCACACACAGCATTAAGGAGCTCCATCAAAGCTGGAATTAGTTGGGGGGGGGGGGGGGG
>ML685969.1:2184407-2215928 GCA_007922175.1 Pelusios castaneus
CGAGAGGAGTCCCCATGGGTGCTCCACCATAGGTGTATAACTAGCAGTGCCCTGAAATGGACGGTAGGGCTTCGGAGCCTCCTGTATGTGTTATTGCTAGTACTGACTGACCGAGGGTTGCATCTGCTCGAGTCATGCTATCTATTGCGTAATGTCTGATAAAGGTATGCGGTGAGGCCCAAGTCGCCGCCTTGCAAATATCTACAACTGGGACATTGTTCATAAAGGCCATAGTGGTCGCCATTGCTCTGGTGGAGTGTGCTCTTATGTTTGATGGTGCCGCAATACCTTTTGATTTGTATGCTTCCTGAATACAGGTGCATATTAGTTTTGATATTCTTTGTGAAGAGAGTACCGAGCCTTTACATCTGTTAGCTATGGCAACAAATAATCTCAGATTTCCTGAATGGTTTTGTTCTGTCCATGTAGAAGGCCATCGCCCGTCTGACATCAAGTGTATGTAGACGCGCTTCCTCGGGATTGGCATGAGGTTTCGGGAAGAATACAGGTAAGTCTATAGGTTGATTTAGGTGAAAAGATGTGGAAATTTTTGGGATGAATCTTGGGTGAGGCCTCAACGTGACCTTGTCCTTATGGAATACAGTAAAAGGAGGGTCTGTCATTAAGGCCCCCAATTCGCTCACCCTTCTTGCTGAGGTAATAGCTACTAGAAAGATGACCTTCATTGAGAGATTCAACAAAGAACAGCTTGCCAAGGGTTCAAATGGAGGACCAGTAAGGGCTTGAAGGACCAACTGTAGGTCCCAGCTCGGAGGTGGCACCCGTACCTCTGGGTAAAGGTTCTGCAAACCTGATAGAAATCTTTTTATGACAGGATGTGAGAAGATCGATCCTATCTTGTTGTCGGAGCGGAAGGTGGAAATAGCCGCTAAGTGTACCTTTATCGAGCTATTAGATAATTTTTTGCCTTTTAGAAGCATCAAGTAGTCGAGGACAACTGGGATGGACGATCGACACGGGTCAGCATGTCTCAACCTGCACCACTCTGTGTACCGTGTCCACTTCTGGAGGTAAGTACGTCTCGTAGATGGTTTTCTGCTATTTAATAGTACCTCCCGGACTGGTTCAGAGCATTCGAGTTCCTCTCGTGAGAACCATTGAGTAGCCAAGCCGTCAAGTGCAGTTTCTGTAGGTTCTGATGCAGGGTTTTGCCATTGTTTTGTGAAATCAGATTTGGTATGAGCGGGAGACGGATAGGTAGATGGATTGACATCTGCAACAGAAGAGTGAACCACGTTCGTCGTGGCCATGCTGGGGCTATCATTATTGCCCGTGCTTGGTCCTCTCTTATCTTGATCAGCGTCTTCTGAATAAGAGGGAGTGGGGGAAAGGCATATACTAAGTCGCCTGACCAGGGGTTGTGGAAAGCATCTCCCCGGGATGCCCTTCCAATTCCCGCTCTCGAGTAGAAACGGTGACATTTGCGGTTCTGATATGTAGCAAAAATATCTATAGTCGGGTATCCCCATTGACGACATATGTTGTCCCACACCGTTTGGTTTAACTCCCACTCGTGTTCCGTCGGGAAAGCTCTGCTGAGTGTGTCGGCAACTGTGTTTCGGGCACCCGGTAAATAGGTTGCTGAGATGGTGACGCCGTGGGCTAGACACCATGTCCATAGTTTCATAGCTTCTACACAAAGCGAGGGGGATCTTGCTCCACCCTGTCTGTTTATGTAATACACGGAAGCTATGTTGTCCGTCATAATTTGTATGTGGGCGTTTCTGATCCTTGATATAAAATGGGTACCACGCCCTGCGAACCGCCCGAAGCTCTAACACATTTATGTGTAAATTGAGCTCTGTAGGTGTCCACTTTCCCTGTGCTGTTTTGTTGTGGAGGCATGCCCCCCACCCTATGAGAGAGGCATCGGTTGACATCCACGTGATGTGTGTCTTCTGTCGGAAAGGAACCCCTGATAGGAGGTTCCTGGGTACCCTCCACCATTGCAGGGATCGCTTGACGTCTGATGGAACCGATATGATCATATGTGTTGGGTGCCGATGGGGTTTGAAAACCTTTAAGAACCAGAGCTGTAGTGTTCGCATATGAAGACGTGCATTGTCTACCACTGCCGTTGTGGCTGCCATATGGCCTAATAGTCTCATGCAGGTCAAAGCATCTATTGTTGGAGCAATGGTTATTGTGTCTACAAGATTGCCTATTGCCTCGTACCTGTCTTGAGGAAGAAAAGCCCTTGCTGATTGCGAATCCAGTCTTGCCCCAATAAAATCGATAGTTTGAGAGGGGACTGGAGTTGACTTTTGCCAGTTTATGAGGAGGCCTACTTTCTGGAATAGCTGGACCGTACATTGTAGATCTTCCCTTGCCTTTTCCTCTGAGGTTGCCTTTAAAAGGCAGTCGTCTAAATAGGGAAAGATCATGACGCCCTGGCTCCTTAAAGCGGCTGCTACTACTGCGAATACCTTGGAAAAGGTTCTCGGGGCTGTTGAGAGACCGAAAGGCAAGACTGTGTATTGGTAATGGTCGTTCCCGACTCTGAATCTTAAGAATCTTCTGTGAGATGGATGAATCGAGATGTGAAAGTACGCATCTTGGAGGTCGAGGGATGCAAACCAGTCGTCTGACTCCAGGGCAGGAATGATCGATGTTATTGTATTCATTCTGAATCTTTGTTGAGAGATAAATTTGTTGAGCCTTCGAAGATCGAGGATGGGTCTCCAGCCCCCCGATCTCTTCTCTATGAGGAAATAGGGGGAGTAAAAACCCCTCCATCTGTGTTCTTGTGGAACTTTTTCTATTGCACCTAGTTGTAGTAGGCGCTGCACCTCCTGTAAAAGTAATTGTTCGTGAGCTGTGTCCCTGAAGAGGGACGGGGAAGGGGAAGTGTGGGTTGGAGGTGTTTTGAACGGAATGGTGTACCCTGTGTTGATAATCTCTAGTACCCATTTGTCCGATGTGATCGCCGTCCATTCGTGATAAAAGGCTCTGAGTCGATGATGGAAGATCGGCACCTGCTCTGGAACTTGACATAGGTTTGACGGTCCCTCGACCAAGCTTTCAAAATTGAGGCTTCGCCTGTGGGTTCTGGGATGTATTGGACTGTCCCGTGGTTTGTCTGCGTTTCTGGGCCCGGTATCTGCCCCTTGGTGGATCTTGTCTTCTGTAATTCTGTCTATTCGTATATTGGTAGTTGAACCTTGGGTTATATGGTTGGAATCTATTTGATCGTGATCTTGTCATAGTTGGGTAGATGCCAAACGTTCTCAGTGTGGCTCTATCATCTTTTGACATGTGCATGGTATCATTCGTCTTGTCAAAGAATAATTTTCCTTTGTCAAAGGGGAGATCTTCGATTGAGGACTGAAGCTGGCGTGGTAGATCAGCGGAGTGTAGCCAGGCTGATCTCCTCATCACCACTCCTGTAGCCATGGATCTTGCCGCCGTATCGGCTACGTCTAAGGCTGTCTGCATCGCTGTTCTCGATATTAATTGTCCTTCCCTAATTATGGAGTGGAACTGGCGTCGCATCGCCTCTGGAACAACCTCTATGAAATCTGCTAATTTGAGGTAATTTGTGTGGTTATAATTTGCAAGCAGAGCCGCATAGTTCGATATGCGCATCTGAAGGGATGATGATGTATAGACCCTCTTCCCAAAGGCATCCAATTTCTTATCCTCTTTATTCGATGGAGTAATTTTACTATATTGCTGTTTGTTCCTTTGAGTTGCTGCCTCCACAACTAGCGAGTTTGGAGCAGGATGAGTAAAGAGGAATTCTGAGTTTTTGGCTGAAATATAATATCTCCTATCAGCTCTCCTGTTAGTTGGTGTGATAGATGCAGGAGTCTGCCAAATTAGCTCCGCAGGTTCCAACAGAGCATTGTTCATAGGGAGTGCCAGTCTCGTAGTTGTTCTAGTGTGCATAAAATTGAGGAGCTTATGATGAGACTCCGCTACTTCTTGTAGAGGAATCTCCATGGACTCTGCCACTCTTTTGAATAACTCCTGAAACTGTTTTGCATCGTCCATTGATGTTGAGGAGGTAGTTGGGATAATCACCTCGTCCGTTACCGAGGAGACCTCCTGATGTGGGGAGAGCAGGTGAGCATCTTCCCCTTGTTCCTCCTCATCCTGAGAGAGAGAATGTGGGGAGGACGTGGGTAGATCAACCATCCTTTCCAGAAGTGAATTATCATTCTGTACCCTTGGTCTTTTATATGATGGATGTCTCTCCTGTCTGTACCAATGAGGAGGGTAAGATGGTTGGGGACCATACCAGCCCTGTTCATAATAGGGGTATGGTGCCCTATCATGAAATGGCATCATGAGCCGTGGTCTATAGTAGGGGTCATAGACCTGATGTTTTCTAAGGATTTCTTCCTCTGCCTCTTCTTCACTTGTGGACTGAGGGGGAGATCTGCTGTGTTGCTGTTGACCCCTTCTGCTATGGTGAATCAGCAGTTTAGGAGAGGGTGATCTATCTCTCAGAGTGACTACATGTTTTCTTTTTTCTGCTCTCTTTCTGCCAGAGCTCGGTGCGGAGGTTTTCTCCTGAGGAGCTCTCCACGGTGCTGAAACGGCTTGCGGTGCCGCGGGTGCGTTCTCCTGCACCGGCTCCAGCTGATCCGTGTCCAGGTGAGTAAGCGAAGCTTGCGGCTCCGAGAGGTCGGTAGCCGTTGCCTCCGGGCTCTGAGACTTGTCCGGTGCCGAGGCCACTGACAGTGCCGACCCGTGGGCTGCCCCCTGGGTGCCGGGCAGTTTCTCCAGCTGGTCGGAGCAGCCTGCTGCAGCCGCGGCTTTCTTTTTAAAGTCCGTGCCGCTTTTTGTGCCTGAGGAGCCTGCAGCCTCTTTGGCACGGTTTTTAACTGGGGACACGGAGAGTTGTTTTCTTCTTTTAAGCTCTCCTTGAGGAGATATCAAATGCCTTTTCCCTGACTGCTGAGTCGGGGAGGCAGACCGTCCCCGACCTGGATCTGAAGCCGGTCATAGGGACTTCTCCATTAAGAGCAGCTTGAGCCTGAGATCTCTGTCCTTTTTGGCTCTGGAGCTCAAGCTCTTGCAATGAGGACATTTTTCTGACATATGTCCTTCTCCTAAACATTTTATGCAGACGGCATGACCGTCTGAAGCCGGTATGGCATCCCGGCATTTCTCGCACCGCTTGAAGCCGGGGGAGGTTTTTTTTTTTTTTTTTTTCTTCTTCTTCTTTCTTTAAACAGAATAAAGAGAAAAAGGAAAAAAAAGAAAGGGGAAGTTTCGCTATGAACACACTAACTAGTTCAATCTAGGGGAAAATTTAAGGCTGAGTGAAAAGTTCCCTGAGGGGGACCGGTCTCCGGCCAGTGACCGTGGCGGTAGAGAAGGGAATGGGCGGTTGGAGCCGCGCGCTTTCTGAGGAGCGTCTCGATCGCCGCGAGACAGCTGTCTCGCACGCGCGGCTCCAACGGCCACTGCTTTTAAATCTCCGATCAGTGGCGCGCGGCGCGCACCCTCACCTATGGTGGAGCACCCATGGGGACTCCTCTCGAAGGAGAACAGAAGGTACCAAACTCAATTCACCACCAGGGCCACATGAGGACTAGGATATTGGTCTGAGGGCTGCATCACTGAAATCTTTTCATACAACAGTTCTTAAAACCCTGATGGGCCACCAGTTTATTTAATTAAAATTAAAATAAAAAGTAATTAACTGAATTCAAAGTGATTGTAAATAAAATTAATTGGGTTTAATTAACTGAATTTGAATGAATTTTTAATTGAAATTAAATTTCAGAAAGGTTTTTAATTAAAACATTTTTTTAAAAGAAAGAAAGAAAGAAAGAAAGAAAGAAAGAAAGAAAGAAAGAAAGAAAGAAAGAAAGAAAGAAAGAAAGAAAGAAAGAAAGAAAGAAAGAAAGAAAGAAAGAACCGGGCAGAGCGATGGCAGCCAGCTGCGACCCCGGTTGGGCCATAAATCTGAGACCCAGCCAACCCCAGCAGCTGATTGCGGCTCCTGCCGGCACCAGTGATCCAGGGCCTGGCCACCCCCACTGGTGGCGTGCTCTGGCCCCAGCCGGGGCCGGTGATCCAGGCCCAGCCAACCCCGGCAGCCTGCTGCAGCTCCTGTCGGAGCCAAAAATCCGGGGCCCGGCCAACCCCACTGCCTGCTGCAGCCCCCACCGGTGCCAGAAATCCAGGGCCCGGCCAACCTCAGTGCCTGCTGTGGCCCCGCCATGGCCAGAAATCCAGGGCCCAGCCAGCGGGGGCAGCCTACTGTGGCCACTGCTGGGGCTGGGGTCAGTGATTTGGGGCTCGTAAAGGCCTGTGAGAGGGATGCTGGTCACGAGAAGATAATAAGCAAATTTCTTTCAGACAGGAGATTCATACCTACCTGTCTGGCTATATGTAAGTTGAATATTGTATACGTCAGAATGAATGCTTATTTATAAATGTCGCAAAATGCTAATCCAGTAATTGCAAAGTCATCAGGGGAGAATCTATACAGGAATAAAACAAGCAGCAGGGGTTACCCTATTTAGAAGTGAAGACAGTAGATGATTGAAACTGTATCTGGGAGTTAGATGAACACCCAGATATCTTTTAGCTAAGGAACAAGCAATCAGCTGGCTTGTTTTATGAACCAAAGATCACAATGGGGGAGACACTTTTGGATGGGTCATCCTTCATGAGACAGAAAAAGTGTTTTGTTAATTAAGTTTAAGCTCCAGAAAGCATGCTGTAACTTTTATATTGTATGTAACCATTTGTTTCCATTAATTCTATTTGCTTCTTCTCAAATCTCCTTACTTTATTAAATACACTTTTATACGTTTCAATATAAACAAACCAAAGTGCTTCAAATTGAGTGGAACCAGGCGTGGATCCTGAGGTGAAACTTGTGAACTCATGTGTACTGTTTCTTTGGAAGTAGCAGATCTGTGAATTCTGAAATAAAAACTATCAGGAATTGTGTCCTAACAAGATACTTTAACTTCCTGGATACTGGCTGGAGAACAAGTTCTTCTAATGCTGGTAGGGTCCACTTACATATTGATGTGATATACTTCAGTTTCTTTAACCAAATCTTCACTGAATCAGCAAGAGGCAATGAAATTTTAGACAAGGTTTTGATAAGCAGTAAGGACATCATAGAAGAACTGGTTGTAGGAAATTGCTATGGAATGAGTGATGGAAGGCTCATCAAAACTGGGTCATTAGCAATGGCTTATGATATCAAAAGGACCGATGTGGGGCAATTAGTGATCAGGCTGGAAAAATGATCTCTGATTGAAAGATGAAGTTCAGCTCAGCAGGTGTGGGCTGAGCTAGTAGAAAGCCAGGGAAATGGCAACAGAAATGGTTGCAGTGAGGAAGTCTGCAATCATTCTCTGTGTATTAGAGAGGGAAGGAAGGAACCCCGGGAAAGGACCCTGGAAGCCTGACTGAGTGGCGAAGAAGGTCTATGGGATGTGGAGTAGGAAGCAGCCCAGGGAGAGAGCCACAAGGCTGGGGACTGAGCAGACCTTGGCTATATGTTGTAGGGTCCCTGGGTTGAAACCTGGAGTAGTGGGTTGCCCATGTTCCGCTACTAGCCACTGATGGAGTGGCATTGCCTGAGCACCGGATCCAGTGAGTCTCTTTACTGCATGAAACCACAGAGTGAACTGGCCAGAGGGCCAAGTCATGAAGAGTCATGTATATCCTCAAGTGAGCAAGAGGCCACAGAATGAGAGAGAGAGAGGACAATGGTTTGAGAGACTGCTGGGGAGGAATCAGACCTGAAAGAGAACTGATCCTGAGAACAGTCAGGAGGAAGCACCACTTGTGAATACCCTGTGACAGCTAGACTAACATTATTTACTCCCTTGAGTAAATACTTGATTTTTTTTTAAATAGGGGAAATGCAGTAGATCTTGTACACCCGAACTTCAGTAGAGTATTTGACATGGTACAAAATGGGAGATTATTAGTTAAATTAGAGAAGATTTAGGTGGAGAAGGAACTAGCTAAAGGGGTGAAGTCAACAGGTTGTACTGAAAGGTAAACTCTCAGACTGGAGGGAGGTTACTGGTGGAGCACCTCAAGGACTGGTCTTAAGACCAATCTTTTTCAATATTTTTATCAATGACCTTGGAGTGTGCTAATGAAATTTCCTGATAACACAAAATTGGGGGGCATTGTCAATGCAGAGGAGAACTGTAGTGTTAAACTACACAGAAAGACGTGGAAGACCTTGATGACTGGAACAACAAAAATGGGATGAAATTTGATAGTACAAAGTGCAATGCTATGCACTTACAGTTTAATAAGAATTTCTACAAAAAGCTATGAGCTCATCAGTTGGAAATGACAAAGAAAACATTGACCTGCATGTGTTGGTCAAATCACAAGATGACTATGAATCACCAATGTGATGCAGCTATTTAAAAAAGGCAAATGTAATCTTAAAATGTATCAAATGTGGCATTTTCAGTACAGACAGACATATCAATGACACTATACAAAGTACAAGTAAGAATTCATTTGCAATACGGCATACAATTTTGGTTGCCCATGTTCTAGAAAGATTAATTCAAACTGAGAGTGTTATGAGAGGAGATTGGAGGATTCTGGCTAGTTTTATCCTAGTGAAAAGAAGGCTGAGAAAAGATATGATTACTCTTTATAAATATATCAGGGAGGTAAATACCACAGAGGGTAAACAGTTGTTTAAGCTAAAGGACAACACTGGCATAAGAACAAAATGGGTATAAACTGTCCAAGACCAAATTCAGGTTGGAAAGTAGAGAGAGGTTTCTAACCTTCAGAGGAGTAAGATTCTGGAACAGTCTTCCAATAACAGCTATGGGAGCATATAACAATTTGTTTTAAGAGAAAGCTAGACAAACTTATGAATGGGATTGTACAGCAGGATTGCATATAATGGTGGGGGTCAGGGCTTGGAAACTCTGGGAATCCCTTCTGATCTTATGTCTTATGCTCCTAAAATCTCAAGCTTCAGGGCTTTTAACGAGTCACTTGCAGGAGTCAAGGAGGGACTGCCACACACTCCTCACCTATCAAGGTATTCTGTTTTGTCCCTCCCCTGGGTCTCCCTCTTATGCAGAATCAGAGATGGCCATAGCTGGAGAAAGGAAACTGAACAGGGTGGGCCAGTGCTCTAAGATGGCACCGAGGATGCTCTTTCGTAGGCTTAGCTAGCTGCTTCTTGCTCATATGCTCATGATGTGACTAATCGCCATATGTGGGGTTGGAAAGGAATTTTCCCCAGCTCAGAGTGGCAGTGACCTAGGATTTTTGCGTTCCATTGGAGCATGGTATATGGGGTATTTGTGGAGATTATATGAATATACCTCACTTAATCAGTTCCCTGCCATTTCAGGGAATGCTGGTACTGGTCCATCTCAGTCCTGCCTATTCTCTACCTGTGGCACACTATAGTTAGACTCTTGTGGACTGCAGTACTTTGGTCTAATTTTAATTGGGTTTAATGTGTGGGTATTGGTGGCCTGTAATATACAGGAGGTCAGACTACTAGATGACCTGGCAATTCCTTCTGGCCTTAAACTCTATGACAATTGCTAACATGCTCTCATCTTAAATACCAAAAACAGTTTTTGGAAATATTTATATTCTTGATAGGCAACAACTCTCAAGGCAAGAATCAGAATCTGCTACTTGTAGTACACAGATTGCAGTTTCTCTATTCCAGAGCCTAAAAAGTGAACAAAACACAGTGAGTTTAGAACTACACTGAGGTTTCAAAAAAATATCAGAAGGGTGTGCCTATTATTTTCCCTACTTTTGCTAATGAGCATTTTAATGTCTTTCAGGATTTGGATCTTCTCAAATATTCCACCTCTCCAACTGATACATAACCACATCTATTTTGTATATATGGCATAAAAGCAAGCAAAGCTGTTGAGATTTCCTTACCTGTTGTGCTCCGTCTCCACTAACAATAGGGGAAGGCAGAAGAGGAATTTCACTACTTATTATCTGAGTGGTATCCAGTAGTGGTGGGTGTTCTGCCATAATTGATGGTACATTAATTCACAGGATTACCTGTAAAGAAAAATTTCCAAAATTATCTAATATGCATGCTATATATTTAATAAGTGAAAAACTGGTTTCATAATAAATATCCTTTAAAACAGTCTTTAGTGTTAAAAAGTAAAGTTAACAAGATAATTAACTGCACCAGTAAAAATATTTTTCATGACAAGTCTCAAAGGTCATTCCATAAAGATGGCATTATGGTTACTTTGAAATGCTAGCGTAACCAACACCACTCTGTAGGTCTCTGGCCCCCTCTAGCGGCTGAGGCACAGTGGCTGATGAGTCAGTCCACTGCAGCCTCTCAGCAACAAACATCAACCTTTTAAGTCAATCTGCAGAGGCTCATGGTCTTAGATCCAAGGTTCAATCCTCACTGCTGACAGCCCACCTAAGAGCACTGTGTTACACTAGAAAGGCCTGAAAGTACACAAATGTCTAGATTCATTATGAACATGAGCATTGGTACACTGATCTAATGTCAATTCATTCTCTATATTTATTAATGTCGTGCCTAAGAGCCCTAGTTATAAATTAGGGCCCTGCTATACTAGATGTTGTATTAATACAGAATAAAAAAAAAAAAAAGGTTCATGTCTCTTCAATTATAAACTTGACCATAGGCAACAGATGAATACAGTCAGAGGGAGGAGTACAGGAAAACAATGCAACAATATTGGTCAACATAACTGCATTAGTCAGTTATCTCAGCATACCTGCCACCTAAATGTCATCAACAGGTATCACAGAAAAGGAGGGTTTTAAATGAGATAGCTTTGCAAATATTTACAGAGAGCTCCTTTCAAGCCTGAGGGCCAGCACAGGAGAAAATATAAAGACGCTTGTTTGAAAATTTAACAAGTGGGTAATAAGGACTGGATTCAGGGGCTGAAAGGACACAAAAGGCAACATCTTGATTACCAATGAGATAGAATAGATAGGGTAGGGACAAGCTATGGGTTTGAAAGTGAAGATAACTTATATTTGATGTGACAGAGAAGTGAGGGCCAGCGGAGGGATGCACGGAAGTATCATTGTCAAAGTGATAGGCTAGAAAAATCATCTTTGTAGCAGTATTTTGAATATACAGGGGTAGGACAAGTGTGCATTTGTCAAGGCCAGGAAAAAACAATGTTGCAGTAATCAAGACACATTAAGATAAAAAGCTAGACAAGAATTTTAGTGGTGTGGGTGGATAAGAGAGGCCATATCTTAGAGATGTTTTGCAAAAAGTAATCTGCAAGATTTGAATGTAGCCTGAATGGGAGGAGTTAGAGTCCACATCAAACAAAATGACAAGCAAGACATTGGTGTTAATCAAAAAAGAAGGTAGCAGGAAGTGTTTTAGGGGCGACATTAAGAGTTCTGTTTTATTCATGTTTAAAGCTTAAGCTGACAACTAGATATCCATGAGGAGATGTCAGAGACATGGACCAAGATTTAAATTTAGATAGAAGAGAATAGGTCTGGAGTAAAGGTAGAGCTGAGAGTTATGGTAGTTAAATTTAGGCTTAGAAATGAGATTGCCCAGAGATAAGGTTTAGAGGGAGAAGAAAAAAAAAGTCAAGGACAGAGCCCTATGGAATACCCACAGAAAGTTGGATGAGGAGTACCCTCCAAAGGACATGATGAAGGAACAATTTGAAAAGTAGGATAAGAACCAAAAGAAGGACAGAGTCCCAGAAGCCAAGGGAGAAAAAATTTGAAAAAGGAATATGGTGAGTGGTTTCAAAGGTGGCTGACAGGCCAAGGAGAATGAGGATGGAATATTAGTTCTGAATTTTGGCCAGAAAGAAGTCATTACAAGTCACTGACAAGAACAACATGGAGAGCAAGGGGCAAACACAAGATTAGAGAGGGTTTAGCATGAAATTGAAGGAAAGGAACTTCTGATAGGATGTTCAATAAGCTTAGAGATAAAGGGAGACGAGGCGGGAGAAACTAAAGCATGCTTGCATTGTTAGGAGAAAGAATGAGAGGTTAATGAGAAGAGTAAGGAAGGGGAGAGGAGGAGACTGGGTGCAAGGGAGATCAGGAGATTGGATAGTTGTAGTCACTTGGGTAATTTGAGGGGTCAGAGGAAGAGAAGAGAACTTTTGCATTTATGATAGGGAAGAATGATAGAAAAGGGAAGGGAAGAAAAGAGGGGGGAGGCCATAGTGTTTTTTCAGTTTTCATCTGAAAGAAGAGCAGAGAAATGTGCAGAGAAGCAAAAATAAGAGGAGGAAACGGTTTGAGTAGTTATTGTCAAAGGTGGCTGACAAAAAGGGCATGGAATTAAGTTAAGTTAGGAAGATAGGACTGTTTATCTAGGAGGCAGCAGAAGTGAAGGAGAAGACAATGAATCTGCAGTGAAGGAAGTCAACCTGACCATTGGACTTTCACCAGAAATACTCTGCAGAGTGCAAGTAGGAATATAGGAAGCAGATGTGGGGGATGAGCCGAGGCTGGCACGGCAGACCCTGCAATGCACAAGAGGGACAAAAGTCAGAGTGGAAGAGAATGAAAAATGGATCAAATCAAGCGCATTAACAAGGGAAGAAAGGGAAAAAAGTAGAGGAGAAGCTGCTGGCTTGGAAGTGACCAGAAGGCTTAGTGACAGTCTGTGAAGGAGGATAAGGAGTGGGTGCAGATGCTAAAAGAGATTAGCTGATGGTTGGAGAAGGGGGAACTCAGCAACAAAGATTCAAGAAAAAGTGTGGTGCTTGATGAAGAACAAGTCAAGTGAATGGCCATTTGGCAAGTGGGACAGTTGAACCAATGTTGTAAATGGAATGAAGAAACAAGGCCAAGGAAATGTGCAGCTAGGGATTTCGGTGGATCATGAACATGGAAAATGAAGACACCAAGGATGAGGTGAGGGAGATGTGAGAAGAGAACACCAGAAGTCAAGATCAGAGGGAAAGGTTGATGGGGATGAACAGGGTGGATGGTTGAGGACAGCAACACTGAAGGGGGAGAGGAGTGAAGATCAGACAATTCTATTTAAAAAAGGAAAAAGACTGGGAAGAGGAGAAGTGAGGGGTTGAAAGCTTTAGGAATGGGAGAGGAGAAACCCAAATCCCAACCAGAGCAAAGAGTGTGCAAGAAGGAGAATCTTCTGTAAGAGATGGCAGCTGCAGAGTCAGTCAGATGATGGGATGCAAGACTCAGAGAGCCAGGAGCTGGAGGAATTGAGATATGAGAGATCGTGGATTGTTGTCATTTTTAGAGAAGGTGTGGACATTCCAGAGATATAAAGAGTAGGGGAGATGAGAGGGGAAAGGATGGGAATGGATCTGAGGTTAGGAATGGTGGCATGAAGGGGCAAAAATCATAGCAAGGATATGTGTAGGAGGCAGAGGGGGTGAGGATGGAAGGAAGGCCAGAGCTTGGAAAAATGTCACTAGAGGTGAGGAGACAGTGACACAGAAGGGTATGGATGTAGGATCTTGATCTACACTGGTGGGAGGAGGGGAAAAATTGGGATAGAGAAAGAAAAAGAAGCAGGTAAAGCTGGTGGAAACTGTAAAACAGTGAGGGTAACAAGGAGAGAAAACTGCAGCCATTGGGAAAGGAAGGTGGAAGGAGAAGGAAAATGTATGCTATAATGAAGAAAGATGTGGCAAGAATAGTGAGTGACAAGGAGATGAATAAGACTTTTTTAAAAGGGGGAAATGGAAAAATGATGCTAGGCAAGAAATTTGAGATCTTTGAGTAGTGACTGGAACCTTCTATTAAATTAATGCAGATTGGTGACACTTTTAAACTGTAGAGTCCCAATTCACATTTTTCTTAATATTAGCAAAACATATTAAACATATCTGTAAGCTAATGTTTAAAAATAGTTATTTCAATAAACTAGAACAATTCTTTAAAACAAGTTGTCACAGAAAAAGTTAAAAGGTTTAATTAAATTTTTTGAAAGTTGTGAGAATTATCCTAAGATGACTAAAATTAAACCTCAAGTGCAAAGAAATTTTCCAACTTCCACAAAATAGTGACCCTTTCCAAAATGCCTGTTATATGATTATATCTCTAACAAGCAGAATGATAAAATACACTGTCCCTCTCCCCAGTACTGTATATTGTGCAAC
Source organism: Pelusios castaneus (assembly GCA_007922175.1). Classification (NCBI taxonomy): domain Eukaryota; kingdom Metazoa; phylum Chordata; order Testudines; family Pelomedusidae; genus Pelusios; species Pelusios castaneus. Next base: position 2,198,504 of record ML685969.1, read on the forward strand.
TATCCTGAATATAAGAGGTGCTTGGTACAGTCATATAGTTCAACTGCAAATGGTCTAATTTAGTTGTCATGCAATCTTCCCTGACCAAGTCCTTGAAGCTCACTAAATATCAGAGCTGTCAACAACCAGGGTGCTTCACTCTGCTGTTTGTCAGGGTGGTAGTTCTGTTTTTAAAAAAATCCCAAATCAGCTCTCCTAATAAAACCTCATAGAACACAGTGGTACAGAAGAGGTCAAATGAGAATCAAGTATTTGTTTAAACACTAATAGTCACTCATTTATATTACTATATAGACAGAATCAGGTGTCAGTGGACTTTTTATTCTGATCACCTACTAGTCACTGGGGGAATCATCTTTCCTTTCGGCTGGACATTCACTCTTCTATACTATAGATGATTATTGTAAAATTTGAAAACACTGTTCCTGATCAGAAACTGAGCTGTGTTTTAAATGATACTTTGCAGAATTTGAACAAGATTTCTCTGTGGTTTTAATTAGATCATAAATAAATCCTGTGCACATTTTCACTAAGAGCAGGCAGGCAAGAGTGACAGTAAAAATATGTACTTGTATCACATACACGCCCATAAACAAGTTCCCAAAAATTGTTCCAGGTGGTTTCTTCTGGTAAAAAAATAGCATTTTTTCCTTCATTTCAGCCTTGAATTTGATGCATTTGTAAAAGTTCTAAACAAATCTCAAATACTGAAAGGAAGAAAGTAATTTTCAGAGTAGGCTTAATTCGGAGACAACAGAAAACATGGAGGCAAAAATTTATACGGAGGAAAACTGGTTTTTAGACCACAAACTTCTTTTTAACAAAGCTAATGAAGGAGTCCTTGTGAAATGATTCATCTTCATGGACATCACTTCTCAGATCTCTAAATTGGAATCATGTTAAATGAAATACGTTAATGGTACTTAAATGCACAAATAAGATTTCCAAGTTAATTCAGTCATAAGCCAGTGTCTTTAGTATAATCACCTGTTTCCTCCTTGCTACATTTCATATCTTTCTCACTTCTCAATACTCCTCTCTGTGCAATAAGTCTGTTTCCCTTCCTCGTTTGTTCTCTCTGTTACAGGGGGAGCCGTTACTGGGGTCTACAGATAAGCCTCTTCCCCGTCCAGCAAGGGAGCTCTCTCACTGCTTACTAATGACCACTACTCAGAGAAGCTCCAGTCACCCTATAAGGACTGGAGGGAACTTATTCCTCATAAAGCCAAGAATCTCCATAGAATGGAAATAGATGATCTCCTTATCTGAGCAAAGAAAACAAAGAAAGCTAAGAGCCCTCTGACAACCATACTGCACACTTTTCCCACTGAGTGGAATAAAGGGAAGTTGAGTCTTAAGACTCTTTTCTTCTCCACGAACTTGACTGTCAAAGACCTGGGTAGGACACAACTCTGCCTCAATTCATCAAGAATTCAACTATGCGGAGATTCTCTCAAACACAAACTGAAGAGAACACTGGCCTGTGGTCTCATGTTTAGCTAATAATAGTTTGGTCTATTTACCACATTTTAAATAGACTCCTTTTATACAATCAGTATTTTGGATTACCACAATGATTACAGCAAGGGCATCACAGTCATGCTGTTGTGAGGTCTGGCTGACCTTTAGTTAATAGGCATTAGATTATTCAACTCTTCTGGGACTTTTCCTTTTTAATACCCCATTTTTATTTTTCTCCTCCCCAAGAGGCCAAACATCATGGCAACCCTACTTCTGGCTGAATATAGGTTCTTTCAAGGTCCCACTGGTGTTTCAGCCACAATCCTGGGGAAGTGGCTAAGCAATTGAAAAGCATATTCTTCCCTTACGAGGATGAATCCTCAGTCTCCACAGCACCCTTAGTCCACGTTGACATGGAGTAGAGAACTAAATTTGGTCTCAAGCTTCTGTATTACCCAATTCACACTTCTCTTGCATTTCTCTCTCAGGCCATAGTTTCCCTTTCATCTCAGCTATTTTGGTGTCAAGCCATGATCCCAGGTTCCTCATCTCCCCATAAGATTCACTTTATCCATTGGTAAGAGTTCTTAAGGGAAATTATCCCAGTTGGCATGCCAGAGCAGATTATATATGAAATTATTAAAGACATAAGGGCTGGGTTTAAATACTCATCAGGTTACATTTTAGACATTTAGCATCTACTCAGCATGCAGTTGCTCCATAGGCTTCCTAATCTATGGAGGCTAGCTAATTCTGAAAAAAAGATGCTTTCTTTTTGGAAATAGCCACACAGTAGGTGACATTAACACGCCTCCTCTTCTGCCCTTTGCAGCAATAGAGTAATTCCCCAGGCACTCGCAACTACAATATATGCATGTGGTGTACACTTTAGAAATTGTCTCCCTCTATTTGATGTCAGATTTCACATGCCTCTCCCCCTTCTCTAAGATCCTCTTTTTTGGAGTTGTGTACTTTTCCAGGATTTCCTGCTCCAGCCCCCACAAGCCAACAACTACTACAGCTAACAAGAGCTGGACACATATCCTTCTGATCTGGAATCAATGCGCCTTCAGTTGACAGGGGGATGCAGGGTGAGAAAGAACAATCTGAGAAAGATACTAAGTACTCCAGTGCTTACAGAGGCCAAATACACTGCTCCTGTAACATATCCAGTCTCTGCTGTTCCATTGACCAGGGAACAAACATTGTCAGAAGGATACATAGCAGATCCCCCATCTACACTATTATAGTTTACTGCTTTGTGAACCAATAACAATAGTACCCATATACACAGAGCCAAAATGCATCCATCATAGTCCTAAAACAAGCTAAAGCCTTGGACTTTGCAAGGCTGTAACACAGTATGATAATATGTTTGGCCCCAGCTATAAATTAAGGTCAAACTGTGCTTCAGCTACAGGTGGCCAGAATAAGTAACATTTCACATCAACCTTTACAATCACATAACTCTCCTTTGAAAATGCTCAGAATGGACCCACTTTTCATTTTCAAAATTTTAATCAAAACGTTGAAGTCTTAACATTTTCAGTAAACAAAAAATTGTTTCACTAATGTTTAATATTTTATAAATTGAGAATATTGAAAATTAACACACTTTCATGAGCATCCAAGCTTTAATAGAGCCCACAAATTAATTTAAAAAAATGTTTTTGGAGAGAAGAGGAATTTCTTGACAAATGAGCTTTGTTCTAAAGATTTCAGCTAGCTCTAATTTTAAAAACATTGGACACCCATATGTTGTAACCAGAATGTGCAACAAAGTAGATTTTCATAGTGTACACGCCATCTAAGGTCCTTATTTAATAATGTACTTAACATTTAACTCTCACCACATGAGGAGCTCTAACTTCTAAAGGGATAACTCACATACTTAATGTTAGACACTTTTACCTTGCTGAATCATGGCCCAAGAGTCTTGGAGTTACACAACATTATGTAATGGGCTCTTGCTCATACTATACTGCTACTACAGAAGGGAGTAGAAAAATCTGTTGCAGTCTATTAAGAATTATTGTTGTAGACAGCTCCAAACAACATTTCAGCAGCAGATACAGAAGTATTTTAGACACTACATAAAATTAGACCACCACTTAAGACCAAGTGAAAACTTTAAAAGAGCAAAGGATTGTCCAGAACACTAAAAGCTACCCTCTTGCTCCCGCCTCCCAGAAAAACAAACAAAACAAGCCAGTGGAGCTCCATTAGGTCTAACTATGTTGTTTTAGTTCATTATACTGACTACATCTATTTAAGACTCCAGGGGTCCTCCTAAGTGTTTCCAGAGACAGTCTTCTAGACAGACTACAGTATTTTGATTTCTAATGCCAGAAAAAAAGCCTTTAACATCATAAATCAAAACACAGTATGGTCTGAATGCCTTTTGGTAAAACTTTTAATCTTTCTTCCAGTAATCCTGACTAACTTCCTGCAACAAGCAGCTCCAGTGAATAATAAAAAAACGGAAAAGGGGTTTAAACTAATCACTCTTAAAAAAAACAAATACTTCTATTTGGCAACAAGGGCCTGAGGCATGACAGACTGAGCGGTTTTTTTTAAAGCGCCATAGAAATATGGCTCAGAAGTATGTCCAGAAGACTAAAATTATACTTCAGATGCCTGATTTCACCTTCTGCCAGAGAATGATTTTGTGCAAACATCACATACTCTCCTGGCCAGTTAGTCTCCTTCATGGCTGCAATACTTATTTAAAAGGTTTGAAGTCCCAGTAAAATCTACCCTTATCTCACAAAGGTACTGGTATAGTCCAAGGCCTTGTCTATACGGAGAAAACTGCATCGACGATTGAGTGGCCAGCGCAGACCCACTCAATCGACCCAGGAAGTTCTCTCCATTCGACACAGGTACTCCACCATCCCAAGTGGAATAACGCTGCATTGAAGGAAGAGCCCTGCAGGTTGATGCAGCCCAATCAAGACTGTGTGGTAAGTAGAAGTAAGAAGTCAATGGAAGATACACAATCTGCATGTTGTGGATTGCGTATCTCCCATCGACTTACCCCCGCAGTATAGACTAGGCCCAAAAGGAAGTCTCTGGCTAACGAGGTTCTGGCAACCATATTCCCACCATAAAGTTGGTGAAGAGCTTAGAAACACAATGTTACTTTGTACCGGGAAACTGACAAGTCACCTCTTGTGGTTTCTGGGAGGAAGTGCAGACAAATGGGCTATTGCCACCTTAAACATCATGCATTTGAATATAATGGATATCTGGAACCATTTTAGGGAATCTTGAAACAGGTCTTCATAAGGAAACTACCCATGTTGTTGCTATTCAAGAAACAAAGAGGAAAGAAAATCTTCTGATCAATATCAAAGCATCTTGGATATTAACATCCACTCAGGTGAGATTGTGAACCAGACACAATGAAGGAATGGAAATGAAGAAGAGACTAAAATATATCCACATCATGAGTTGCATCAAAAAGCAGCCTTTAACAGCTGCCAAAACTTTTGAATGCAGTATTGGAAAGAAAGTGAAGCTTTTCATATTTGACACCTTAGATCCGTACAAAGGAGTTGAAAGGTACACCGCAATGTACGTCCAAGGCTCTGACTCAGGCTTGGCTTAACCTCCTCTCCATTCCATCGAGACACAAATTCCACCAACCCAGGGCCTTAGTACTCGACACCCAGAGAACCTCAGAGAAGCCACAAAGCAGAGCTCAAGCTCTGTTGCTTTGCAGCTCCCCTGGACTTGTGCTTGGGACAGAGATGTAAAATATTGGTTAATATAGTATTTTACATCCCTAGCTCCAGTACGTGGTGTACTTCCCCAGTGAATGGCATTGGCCCAAGGTGTAGGGTGGGTGTGAGGACACCCCCTGCTGAGTGTACTCTGTGGTAACTGCACCACCCATATGAGGAGGGTCAGGGGACTGGGGAGGCCCAGGGTGTGTGGCTCCTGCTTTTCCACTGTAGACTCTCCCCTGTGGGGAGCCAGCTGTGTTGGGAAGCAGGGGCAGGGGCCACTGCTCGGCCACAGCAGAAAGACATATGGGGGGAGGCAGACTTTGCCCTGCCCAAGCCACACTCCAGCAACTGGAGTGGGTTTTGTCTAGCAAGACAGGTGTGAGGGGCAGGAGGGATGGGGCTGAGGCCACGCTGGCTGGACCAGGGAGGGGCCTCCACCCTGGCTTCCCAGTCACACACTGCCTAACTTTGTCATGGGTGCATGGTACCCACTGCCCCCATACCTCACCTGCAGAAAGGGGCACCCTGACCTGACCATCCCCCAAGCCCATTTGCCCCCAGCTGTACTCCTGGCTCTGCCCCCGGTCTGGGAACACTCTCTCCCCGTTCATGCTTGCCCAACCAATCCCCCATGCCCTTTATCTCAACTTACAACAGCTGAAGTTGGCAGAGCTGCTGGTGCCAAACCCCCGAGCTGCCAGGGGCCTCCCCAGTGCATGCACAAATCCCAGCCCACCCCACTGTCCCTCCCTGCGACACTCTGTCTATGCTTACTGCCCATGTGCACAGTCTTCCCATGCAGCAAACCGTGAAACAATTAACACAATTTGTAATTTGTAAGGCTACTTATGAATAACCATTTGCTATTTTACATCCCTAGCTTGAGAGCCCACCAAAAACTTTCCACAATCCTCTAGGCCCACTTTCTTACTCCTTTGGACAGTCAAATTTGGTGAACAGTCTAGTTTACCCACTCTGCACCATAAAAAAAGGACTAGAACAGCCACATTTTGGAAGGGTTCTAGGAAGTCTGAGATATGGATGGTTGGACCCAGGCCTGCATAACACAGTGTAAACACGGGAGCACCAAGTTGGGACTTAGGGCCCAACAATTACTAACCTAGGGTTACAGGTAAGTGTAGATCCTCAAGCCCCAGATTAACAAACCTAGAGCCTGCTAACTTGAGTTCTACTAATCCTGCGGTCACATTGCATGCAGACATACACTGAGAGTCACTGAATTCATTCTCCAACTTCATAGCCTGATATGATTATCATGGGACATAAACAAACAGCACTGAAGAGCATTAATAGCATCTCAAGGATCAGGACTGCAGACGTGACTCAAATCTTGGTCTCTAACCTAGCAATTTGGCTGGCCAAAATATTTAATTTAGGTTCACTGAACTTCATAAAATATTTTTCTTTGTTCATACTTGCCAATTTTGAAACACCCCAAATTTAACTTCAGAATAATAAGCAAAATGGATGTAGAATATAGGTTAACAAAGATCATTAGCACTGGAGAATTAATTACAATCAACAAGCTCATAAAAATCAGCTTGATACAGTACAGTTTGTCCTGTCACAGCAATGACAAACGGTTTGCAAACAAAGTATTAAAAAACAATAGTACATGAAAGAGAGGGGTCAAATGGGGAAAGATAGTGTCGAGTAGCATGCCAAAGGCATTTCTGTTACATAAAACAAGAGCTAACAAGATGTATAATTATCAGGAAGAAAAGATAAAAAGCAAGTTATTATATCTATTCTTCTTTTGTATGGCTTGAGTAGGTAGCAACTACTACAAATAGATATCTAGATTTGATAGCTAGCACATTGCCACTGAAGAAAGAACAAAGGGGGCACTCGGATATGATGTGCTTCATCATTTGTAACTGGTGACCACAGTGCCTACAGGTGTTTGCCTCACTTTCCATTTAAAGAGGGTTTGTCCAAATCTCCCATGAGATGCCCTGATGCAATTCAATCTGCATCAGTCTCTCTGACAAATCAAAACCTGGTGATTCTTCAGCAGGAGAGCTTAAAACACAAGGGAAGAAAAATTATGCAAATGAATTAAGAGAAATTTGGACAGGAAATAAAATGAGATCCAACTTGGAAAGATACGAATTAACATAAGTGAAGAAAGGCAATCCAAAACACACATGTTAACAGCAGGAAGGAGATGCACAGAAAAAGCAGTAAATGAGACCTAAGATTAATATACACAAACATCCTTGGCTTCAGTCAATTGATACTAAGGGACAGCTTTAACACAAAGATATGCCAGACCAAATCCCAGTTGGATATTACATGAAAATGTGACCAGGAGTTGGTAAATGTCCTGTATTCAGGGCTGTCCTGAGAGAGGGGCGGGGCGCCCGCCCCATGATGGGGGGCAGGGAGGGCTGGCCCAGAGGCTCCATGCTTCCACTGCTTTCCTTGCCAAGGAAGGCAGCCAGGAGCAGCGCGGGCAAGCGGGCAGCACCAGACCAATGGAACTTGCCACCCTTAAGGACAGCCCTGCCCGTATTCAGAATGATTTTAGAGCAAGCTGCAGTTTTGCAATTGGCATTAGAAATAGCTCTATGTTCAGTAAAAACAGCTCTGTGCATTAACACATACAGGGTCCCCTCCAATTCTCTCTCCCATTTATTGTCAGGTATTTCCAATCTCCACACATGCACAACAACTCTCTGTGTCTGCAATTCACAATTTTTCTCCATGCGGCTACCAACTTCTTATACTTTTAAGAGGCTAAATGGCTTCGAGGTAGCCAAACAGCAGAGATGAAGAGAAATTTACACAGAACCATGGTAATGTTGAACTAGATGACCTCAAGAAGTGTTCTAGTCCAGCCCCCATACCAAAGCAGGACCATGTACACCTAGACAAGAGATGGACGAACTACAGCCCATGGGCTGGATACAGCCTGCCTGAATCTTTCATTTGGCCCTCTAGCCAGTCCTGGTTGGTAGCCTCAAGTACAGCTGCCACTCCCTGTTCCTAGCCGCATCCCTTTCCCACCATGTGGCCCAGCAGAACCCTGGCCAGATGCAGAAGCCATTTCCTCCGGGCCCAGCAGCATCCTGGCTGGAACGTGGCAGCCACTCCCCACTCCCAGCTCGACCCCTTCCTCCTGTGGGCCCAGTGGTGCCATGGCCAAAGGGCAGCAGCCACTCCCCCCAGGGTCCAGTGGCACCCTGGCCCAGGGACAGCTATTCCCCCCATTCCTCCAAAACTGCAAACAGGCAATATGAAATAAAATCCCAACTGCCACAGACGCACTTATTTTCCCTTTTTTCAAAAATGTGTGCTTATCTATTTATATTTATTCATGTTTATCTATTTATATGTATTTATTTATACATACATTAGTTGTAATACAATGTATTGATAATCGTGTTGATATGAAAACAAGATTGTGTTGTCCAAGATTGCATTGTGCCGAGTGCAGCAGCTCTTCCCTTTCCCGGCCTTTCTCCTACTGTGTGGCCCACCATACAGAGGATGAAGCCCTCAAGTCAAAAAGTTTGCCCATCCCTGATCTAGACCATCCCTAATAGGTGTTTGTCTACCATGTTCTTAAAAACCTCCAATTAGAGTAATTCCACAATCTCCCTTGAAAGCATATTCTAGTACTTAACTATCCTAAGATACAAGAAGTAATTCTTCCGCTCTACTCCATGCTGATTAGGCTTCAACTGGAGTACTGTGTCCAGTTCCGGGCGCCTTGTTTCAGGAAAGGTGTGGACAAATTGGAGAAAGTCCAGAGAAGAGCAACAAGAATGATTAAAGGTCTGGAACACTTGACTTCTGAGGCAAGATTGAAAGAACAGGGTTTGCTCAGTCTGGGAAAAAGGAGATGGAGAGGGGACATGATAACAGTTTTCAAGTACCTAAAAGGTTGTTATGAGGAGGGAGAAAAATTATTCCCCTTAACCACCCATGATAGGACAAGAAGCAATGGACTTAAATTATAGCACGGGGTGTTTAGGATGGACATTAAGAGAAAATTCTTAACTGTCAGGATGATTAACCATGGAAATAAGTTGCCTAGGGAGCTTGTGGAATCTCCATCACTGGAAATTTTTAAGAGAAGGTTAGACAAGCACCTGTCAGGGATGGTTTAAGATGGTACTTGGTCCTGTCATGAGTGCAGGGGACTGGACTAGATGCCCTCTCATGGTCCCTTCCAGTTTCTATGATCCTTAGGTTAGATATGAGGGGGGTGGAAGCCAACTATAAGTCTCCCTTGCTGTAAATTAAGCCTGTTACTTCCTGCCCTACCTCCAACGGACATGGAAAACAACTGATCACTATTCTCTTTAGAACAACACCTAACATATTTGAAAACTTATCAGGTCCTCCCCCAGTCTTGCTTTCTCAAGAAGAAACATGCCCAATTTTTTTAAGCCCTTCTTCACAGGTCAGGTTTTCTAAATCTTTATCATCTTTGTTTTTCTCCTTTAGTCTCTTTAATTTCCTCACATATATTTGCAAGTGAGGCACCCAGACCTGGACACAGTACCACAATTGAGGCCTCCCCAGTACCAAATATAGCAATGGAATTACATCCCACATCTTACCTAAGATGCTTCTGTTAAAATACCCCAGAATGGTATTAGCCTTTTCCACAGCTGCAGCACATTGTTGATTCATTCAATATCTGATCCACTATAACCTTCAGATCCTTTTCTGCAGTACAACTGCCTACCTGGTTATTCCCATTTTATATTCATACATTTGATTTTTCCAAAGCATAGTATTTTGCACTTGTCTTAAGATAAGAGACCAAAAAAATAAATCCTTTTAAAAAAAACAAACAAACAAAAAAACCACTTTGCTAGAGAAAGGTTCAGTGAAGATTTAAATATAAAACCTGCAAATTTCCAGCCATGGGCAGCATAGAAGTTGATCCAACAGTTTAAACTGACTGAGTGCATCTTCCATTTTGAAATATTACCATGATTTAGGGGGGCTCATTAGGAATGAGTATAGAGGCCAAGTATTGCAGCCATATCAGAAAGGAATACCCCAGTACTGAGCTATCACAACATATTTTACAATGACCCTGTGCACATCTTAAAGATAGAATAAAGGCAGATCAAGGTTGACTGCTGAACTGAAACAGATCTTCTGGGTCTTTTCAAAAAGCATATTTGTAGCCAGCTAACTTCTGCCATTCCATGATCCTGTTCAGATCTGTGTTCGACATCCTGCTATCCAACCATCACAACCCGTCCCCATTCTGCAACTCAGAGGACCTGGGTTTTATTCCAACTTTGCTACTGCTCTGCTGGCTGACCTTGGGTAAGTCACATCACTGCTCCGTGCCTCAGTTTCCCCACCTGCAAGATGGGGATAATGAAACTGAACCCCTTTGTAAATAATTTTGAGATCCATTGATGAAAAGTGATACGGAAGAGCTAAAGCTAGATATCACCACTCCAATACCAGGAGCACATTAGCCACTTACACCTCCAGCCCAGATCCTTTAGCCTTTCCCCAAGCTGAATCCTTATTTAGACACCCAAACACCTTGCTCTTGGAGACTAACCAATGAACAATTTGTTTATGTAGTGCAAAGTTTCAAAATAACAGCTAGGACACTGCCTATTACATAAAAATACCCTCAACACAGAGCTTTGTCAGCCCCTACCTTCAATCAAGAAGGGAAGACCCGTCTGGAGAACCAGCACAGAAGGTATGATCAAAATGTTAATGTTTGTTATGACACCTCACCCTGATTACTTCTTCAAAATACTTACCTGGTATTCAGAAGGCACAATTTTAAAGATTAAACTTAAAATGTTTACTGTAGTAGGTACAGGCCCAGTATAAGGCCTTTAGCCTGAACCAAAGTAATGTCAAGACATTGCTAAACCAAGATACGTCATGAAAAGTTGGCAAGAAGAGGATAAATGTTGCATAAACATAACTAAGTATATATGAATAAGGTACCAAGACACCCAAGCACATTCCATAGATAAGGAAGAACAGGCAGACTCATCCCAGTAACAAGAACATGATGGATAGTTAGAACCAACATGTACAAGGTAATAGGCGGCACCTAACTACGTTAAGGGGTCGAACCTTAATATGTCAGAAACATTGTGAAAGTTGTTTGTCTAGGTGTATAAAATGTATTTCTGGGGTGTGTCCGGGGTCCGGCCTAGGGGGCAGTGGAAAGTCCCGCCACTGACTGAGCCGAGTCCATTGTCCTAGGGTCAGTATCCGTAGTGTGCCCCTGGATGAGTCTTAAAGCACTCCAGGGGAACTGCTACTGTATCCACCGTGAGAATAAACCTGGTCGACGTGCCTTCGTACCTTACTGGACTCTGTGGTTATTGGGGGTTCTCTTCGGGTCTGCTGTGTCAGCTATCTGCAGGAGCTGGGGCAGCCCTTAGAGGGAACACACGCACGCAGCCGAGTGATACCAACATTGGAGAGAGCAGAGGCTCCCGGTGTGGTGCTCTAACAACATTTACATTTTGCATTACCTTGCATAGATTAAAAAGAGAATTTTGAGAAAAGTACACATGTATCAGGATTCAGAAATGCAGATTCTGTCACAGACATAATATAAATATGCATGTACACACACACACACATATATCTCTCTCTATATATATATATATATATGTACAGAAAAATAATGACCAAATCCTGCAAATATTTATGTACATAATTAACTTCATATAAGCAAGAGACCTTGGGTAAGTCACTGGTGTCAATGGGCGTGTGCTCCTAGGTACAGAACTCCTCATATGCCTAGATATTTGCAGGGCTGGGCTGACAGTTTTCAAAATTAAGTATTTTTAAGACATTGTACTACATTTAAACTGATAATTTAAAAAAATGCAAACAAACAGAATACTTGCACATTCTATAAATAAAAGGGCCAGTATTTTTTAAACTTGTAAAAGAAATTACCTTGTGAATGGAGACATTGTATGCCAAATGGTCATCAACAGTGACGTTCTACAATCTAGTCAGATGCCACCTTGAAAAAAAACAAGATTTCAAATTAGGTCACCAACACATCCTTAAAACAGTGTTCGCAAAGTGTTGGGTTTTTTTTTAGGTTATGAAAACAACTTATTTACATGGTGAACTTTTTACCTGGTGAGTACAATGAAAACAGACTCATCAGTTTCACTTTTACTTTGAGTTGCTTCCCTGCAACCAGAAAGTGAAACTAACATAATATTTTTGTTTGCATTCAGCACTTCGTTGTTGGGGTTTTTTTTTTCAATTTAAGAGAATAGCGAAAACATTTCCATTCACATTAAGGTTGCATCTTGTTTGTGGGGGGTTTTCTTGGTGGAATTTGGAGTGCCAGTCTAGCTGGAAGTGTCTCTTTAAATCACAGCTCCACCGGCAGGTGCGAGTATCGTTCTGTTTCTAACAGGAAATTAGTAAGTCTTTTCGTTTGGGAAAGCAACTTACGAGGAGGACACGTTTTCTAGCGCGGACGAATAAAGCAGGATCTCCAGCACCAAGTACTGACTGTAACCAGCCACTTCCCTCCTGTTCCTGGGCTGCGCCGAGCCGCTCACCTGTCCCGGGGACGCTTCACCTACCGCCCCGCCCCCATCCCCCCTTTGACAGCTTTCACCCCCCTCCCAGCGACACAGGCAGCCGCCGCCGCCGCCCTCTGCGAACGAACTCCAACTCGGCCGGACACCGGGCGAGCCGCCGAGCGGCGGAAAGTTTACGCCGAGGCGTTTGCAGCGCGGCGAGGAGCCAAGTCCCAGCCCCGGCTGGAGCCAAACCCGCCCGGGCGGTCGGGACTGAGCTCAGGGAGCGGGGCAGAGGAGTCCCCGCTCCCCAGAGCCGCCGGGATGAGGGGACCCTGCCCGCGCCCCACGACCCTAGCAGGAAGCGGAGCTACTCACCGCCGGGGCTGAGGCAGCCGCCTCCGCAACTAACGGTTCGCTGCCCGGCAGCGCGAGGGAGCTCCCTCCGCCCAGTGGCGCAGCTGGAGCGAGGCAGGGCGGGGCCAGAAGTTTCCCCGCCCCCTGGCCCGCCGTTAGTCCCCGCCCCTTCAGCTACCTGCGCCGCGCCCCAGCGGGCGCTTCTGCCTGACTGCGCCGCCGCCTGCCCCAGCAGCGCATCACAGCCTCGCGCCGCCGCCCTGCAGCTCCCCCCGCCTGGCGCGAGGGAGCGAAGCCGCCATCTTGGTTAAAGGGGTGGCCACGGCCACGCTCACTGGGAGGGGCCGGCTTTGGCTCTCACTGCGCCTGCGCCGCGGGTGGGGGTGTTTATCAGCCGGGAAGAGCAGGATGGAAAGGGGGCGGGGCTGAGCATAGAAAGCCCCGCCCCCAGTGTGAGCTGGGCTCCGGGCTGCGCTGGGCTCTTGGGGTGCCTGGGGCAGGGCTGCAGCCACTCGTCCAGATGAAGTGGGCTTTTCTCCCACAGAACCTCATGCGATAAATAAATCTGTTAGGCGATAAAAGTGCCACAAGACTTTGATTTGTGCAATAGACTAACACAACTACCCCTTTGGAATGTCATCCAGACAGTCTGCTGAGCGGGAGCACAAATGGTCTGGTGCATCAAGTCTTTCCTGGGCATCTTTAGTGGGATTTGCAGAGCCTAAGTGGTGGGAGGCTTTGCCCACCCTTCTCCAACCATCCACTACTTCAGTCTGGGAATATCAGGAAAGGGCCACGGCTCATTGTAGGCACATCGATGGCTGTGTGATGCTTAAAAGCAAATCACGGGTACATGCTTAGTACAGGTACCAGTACTATTCCTTCTTCCCCAGCCACAGGGACTAACTTCAGAGAAAGGAGTAAAAGTTACACATCTCCAGTTATTCAATAGTGTACACGAGGAAAGGTGGTCCTTTCCTTTCCTTGTTTTGCTGAACTAGACTAACACAGCTACCCCTTTAGAACATTCTTTACTCCCTCAGTGTTTAAGTGGTGGTCTGAATCATGAACTAGGGTTATCCTGTGTTTAATGTTTATCATTTTAGACATTATTATGTGTCAAAGGTACCCAGCCACAGCATTTGACTCACTGACTTCCTGTAGCTCTGAATTACACAGGATAGCTATCTTAATAATACCTATCTAATTAATTTTAAATGTTCCCCCTTCTTTTGCATTACCCTGCAGAGCCAGCCCAACCATATAGGTGAACTAGGCTGTCACCTAGGGTGCCAGGCTTTAAGGGTATCAAATTAGATGGAACTGAATTTTTTTCTCTATTTTAAAAGAATATATATGAATATGTTATCTCTTAAAACCTGTGGAGGGGGGCACCAAAGTCATAGTTCACCTACGGCACCAAAAACCCTTGGGCCAGCCCTGTTACCTGTAGTTCATAATCCTTATCTCCCTTTTTAGTATGGCTACAATAGACAAGAGCATACTAAAGGAGAATGCAACTTTCCATAATACCTTACTAATTATTCTCTGTACTCTCCCAAAACTCATGATTTAGCTGGTGTTCTGCCTGTAGACAAAGCATCACAGGCTGTAATCTCTCGGATCTCAAAATTAAAGAAATTTCGGCCTAATCAATACTGGGATGAGACACCTCCCCAGGTACTGGAGGAAGTGCTGTTGGTGATTCATCAGGCAGCATTTATCCCTCTGAGTCAGTAGTGAACAAATGTCACTACATGATATTAGTGATGCTGGAAGTGCTGTGTTTTGATGAGGCAAAAATCAGGTCCTCACGCATTACTACTGAGAGATACCCAAGTTCATGGGGCTTAGCCCTGATGTCCTAGCCCATTTGGAATCTGTGTCAACTTAAATTTCCCATGCAGTTTCAATGACTATTAGCTGTTTAACAGAACACCACAGAAGTTACGATGATAGATTAAACACATTGTATATTCTTGTAAGAATACTATATATTTTTCACCTACAATCCTATCTCGCACAATGTTCTGTGCTATTACACAACTGATGACATTCAGACTCCAGTTGTGGGTAAAGTGAAGCAATTTGCATAGTGCTTTGGGATTCTATACAATTCTGTCCTCCTCTACAAGGCAAACTACAATATAGATTTAGTTGAATAATCACTCAAACTGACAACAGTAAGTGACCAAAAAACCTGAGGGACCTATACAAAGGCCAGGGTCAGCTATTTTTGTGACCACACTAATAGATTTATTTTCCAAAATCAGAGGATTAGACAAAGCTTGAAATAAGGTTGAGATCATTTACACGCCCCATCAGCCTATCCAGATCTCAGCGAGTGCCAGAGGGCTGGCCAAGATTTCTTCCCTTCATCCATTAGGCGACTTGCCAAAAGAGGTGACAGAGACAGAATCATTAATATATCTTAGCCAAATAACTCAAATGAAAAAAAAAATCTGTTTTTAGTTTCGAGGCAGCTCTCAGCAAGCACCTAAAAGATAATGGTGAACATTTGGGAACTGAATATTTTAGAAAAACAAGAGTCTTGTGGCACTTTTAAAGACTAACAGATTTATTTATCGCATGAACTTTCGTGGGAGAAAATCCCACTTCATCAGACACGAAGTGGGATTTTCTCCCACGAAAGCTCATGCAATAAATAAATCTGTTAGTCTTTATAAGTGCCACAGGACTCTGTTGTTTTTTTTCTGCAATAGACTAACACGGCTATCCCTTTGGAACTTGAATATTTTAGGTTAGCCCAGGAAAGGTCTAGGACTTAAATCCTTATTAATAGGGTATGACTCATTGTTAACCCGATCAGATGCATTCTTGATTTCTGTAGCAAAGCCTCCCTTCTGTGGCTCTCCTCCCTTTGGTAAACAAAAGGGTGCTTCCTCCAGAGAATTCTGAAACATTAGTGATGCAAAAATGTTATTGTTATTTCACATTTGTATTATGGTAGCCTCAGTCAAGATTGCAGCTTCTCCTGGTGGCTTTAAAATATAGAATACTGGAATAAGTCTTTCCCTCCAGTTGTCTTCATCCTCATGGGGAATGGGGAGAACCTCCAATTCAAAAGTTAAATTAAAAAACGTATGAGCCAGCATACAGTTTGAGTTGTAGGATTCTGCAGGCATTTCTATGCTCAGCCTCAGAAATGATAGTGGGAGCCCTGCCCAGATCTGTCCCACTGGTTTTTGGCACCCTAGATGAACTATGACTTTGGCACCCCCTCCCCATCACATGTTGTAAGAGATAATATATTAATTTTTTTTAAATAGAGAAAAAAATTCACTTACATCTAATTTGGTGCCCCTTAGGTCCTGGTGCCCTAGGCGATCGCCTAGTTCACCTATATGATTGGGCTGGCCCTGGCCCTGCCACTCTGCAGAGCTTACATAGATGGGTAGGATGCCTGTAGTGCAGGGGGTGAGCAAAATATGGCCTGCAGGACATCTCCGTCCAGCCACTGCCCCCCATGGCTGGCTCTCCATGCCCTCCCCCACCCCACCCCACCCCACCCTACCCTACCCTGAGGCCAGCTCTCTGCTAGCCCCAGGGCTAGCACTCTGCTGCTCTCCACTGGTGCCCCCCCCCCGCTGACTCTGCACCACTCCCTCTGCCCCAGCGCTGGCCCACCTGTGAATATTATTGCCCACACCTGTGTGACCGGGGCCTCCTGGGATAACATCCTGAACGTGCAAAAATCAGGGCAAGCTGCAAATCGAGAGCCAAACTCTCCCAAAAGACACTGACAGTTTGTACTTAAACCAGACTCCCAATCAGCAACACACCATGTTTTTGATTCCCCACACTGGTTATCAAGAAAGATAACAAAATAGCAACAGTCCCCTTTATTGCACTCCAGCTCCCCTGGCTCCCACCTAGCCACATGGTGCCTTAAAGAAATAGGTTTTCCTGATCCCAAAGGGCCAGCCACATTACACAGAACAATATAGGTTTGGATCTTACCCAAAATACCACACTGAAAGCCAATCCTTTAGTAACTACAACTAAAGGTTTAATATAAAAAGAAAAGAAGCAAAATACAAGAGATGTTAAAGGGTCAAAGTGAACCACATACATACAAATGATTTAGAGTCCATATAAAGCAGTTTGCAGGCACAATCCATTTCTCTAGTAAACACCCAGCACCTGGGTGGGCCTGAGTCCTTTGTCTAGTCACAGATGAATAGCTCCAGAGATGGGTGTTGGGTGTAGACTGGAGGCTGAAGACTGAAGGTCCAGGCAAGATGGAATTGGGGCATCTGCCTTTTATCACCTCTGGCTTTCTCCATGCTGTGTGGAGTATTCACAAATCAAAATGGAGTTGAGTCATAT
>ML685969.1:2216328-2232155 GCA_007922175.1 Pelusios castaneus
GCAATAAATAAATCTGTTAGTCTTTATAAGTGCCACAGGACTCTGTTGTTTTTTTTCTGCAATAGACTAACACGGCTATCCCTTTGGAACTTGAATATTTTAGGTTAGCCCAGGAAAGGTCTAGGACTTAAATCCTTATTAATAGGGTATGACTCATTGTTAACCCGATCAGATGCATTCTTGATTTCTGTAGCAAAGCCTCCCTTCTGTGGCTCTCCTCCCTTTGGTAAACAAAAGGGTGCTTCCTCCAGAGAATTCTGAAACATTAGTGATGCAAAAATGTTATTGTTATTTCACATTTGTATTATGGTAGCCTCAGTCAAGATTGCAGCTTCTCCTGGTGGCTTTAAAATATAGAATACTGGAATAAGTCTTACCCTCCAGTTGTCTTCATCCTCATGGGGAATGGGGAGAACCTCCAATTCAAAAGTTAAATTAAAAAACGTATGAGCCAGCATACAGTTTGAGTTGTAGGATTCTGCAGGCATTTCTATGCTCAGCCTCAGAAATGATAGTGGGAGCCCTGCCCAGATCTGTCCCACTGGTTTTTGGCACCCTAGATGAACTATGACTTTGGCACCCCCTCCCCATCACATGTTGTAAGAGATAATATATTAATTTTTTTTAAATAGAGAAAAAAATTCACTTACATCTAATTTGGTGCCCCTTAGGTCCTGGTGCCCTAGGCGATCGCCTAGTTCACCTATATGATTGGGCTGGCCCTGGCCCTGCCACTCTGCAGAGCTTACATAGATGGGTAGGATGCCTGTAGTGCAGGGGGTGAGCAAAATATGGCCTGCAGGACATCTCCGTCCAGCCACTGCCCCCCATGGCTGGCTCTCCATGCCCTCCCCCCCCCCCCCCCCGCTGACTCTGCACCACTCCCTCTGCCCCAGTGCTGGCCCACCTGTGAATATTATTGCCCACACCTGTGTGACCGGGGCCTCCTGGGATAACATCCTGAACGTGCAAAAATCAGGGCAAGCTGCAAATCGAGAGCCAAACTCTCCCAAAAGACACTGACAGTTTGTACTTAAACCAGACTCCCAATCAGCAACACACCATGTTTTTGATTCCCCACACTGGTTATCAAGAAAGATAACAAAATAGCAGCAGTCCCCTTTATTGCACTCCAGCTCCCCTGGCTCCCACCTACCCACATGGTGCCTTAAAGAAATAGGTTTTCCTGATCCCAAAGGGCCAGCCACATTACACAGAACAATATAGGTTTGGATCTTACCCAAAATACCACACTGAAAGCCAATCCTTTAGTAACTACAACTAAAGGTTTAATATAAAAAGAAAAGAAGCAAAATACAAGAGATGTTAAAGGGTCAAAGTGAACCACATACATACAAATGATTTAGAGTCCATATAAAGCAGTTTGCAGGCACAATCCATTTCTCTAGTAAACACCCAGCACCTGGGTGGGCCTGAGTCCTTTGTCTAGTCACAGATGAATAGCTCCAGAGATGGGTGTTGGGTGTAGACTGGAGGCTGAAGACTGAAGGTCCAGGCAAGATGGAATTGGGGCATCTGCCTTTTATCACCTCTGGCTTTCTCCATGCTGTGTGGAGTATTCACAAATCAAAATGGAGTTGAGTCATATAGTCAGTTCCAGTGACTCGCAGAGCAGGTTTGTCCCTGGGCCCATTATACCTGGGAACTTCCTTAATGGGCCATTAAGGAGACAATTGCTGTAGACATCCAGTCTGGGGAGTTTCCCAGAATCACACAGTTTGAAATACAGACATAACAAACATATTCCTAACTTTTAATTCAGCTGCAGTTCCTACACATAACCCATATAATCATTCCCAGCGAATTACAACCTTTCTATTGGTACCAAACACAGCATAGTTCCTATGGATTATTGCAATTATGAAATATTATCATATCATAAATGGTCCCCTAAATCTGGACAGCATCACACCCTGCTGTAGTGCATGTGCCTATAAGGAGAGAAAGAGGCCAGCTAGGGTAGCAACAGCCCTGCTGCCATCACAAGGGGTTCCTTGCACGTGTAAGGAATTATTTGTTAATAGCATTGAAATCTATTTGCGTGGAAATACCATACATAGAAGAGAAAGTCATTACACAAAGTCCCCTCTATTATTTCCCTTTTCGGAAGTCTATAAGATAATGTTGTTTATCACTCATATGTTTAAGACCCAGGAAGCATTTACTTTAAAAAATGGGAAACAATATATGAAAATTAATGCTTTACATTATAAGACCTGCTCAGCACTAGCAGTTTATGTGTCGAATAAGTTCTAATTTTCTTGTGTTATTGAAACATTGTGGAGAACTTAGTGATCATGAAACTGAGGGTCAGTTCTTGGTTTACACAGACATCACCCATGCTGTATTGTCCAAAGCTTTTTAAAAAATAACCGTCAATCAAGCTATATTATTTGCTGGTTTTGTGACCCGATAAAATGAGTTACTTTGTAAAGATCCTGTATTAATATGAGGGTGATGGCTCAAACTAAAAGTTTATGTAAAGATGTTTAGGACTAGATATACTTAATTTCAAATGTAAAATCCATGTTTGTGGAGGAAGGAGAAATGTCTAAGATTTAAATGAACTGACTTTGCCTACGCTTGCCCTCCTCCATCCTGGCATGTGTATATACACCTCTCCTCTGTGATTTCCACTTCATACTTCATGCATCTGACAAAGTGGGTTATAGTCCACGAAAGCTTATACCGAAGAAAATCTGTTAGTCTATAAAGTGCCACAGGACTCTCGTTGTTTTTTGCTGTACAACAGACTAACACGGCTACCCCTCTGGAAATTTCTAAGATTTAAATGACCAACTACATTTCTACACAATCTGGAGGATTTATCAAAATTCAAACTATTTTGAGAGGTTTTTTATAATAAATTTTAAACAATGCTAAAATTGGTTTACAAGAATTGCAAAAGAGTAAATGCTGTATAAGATTTAAATTTTATCAAAGTGTTAACTGATGCCTTAACAAGTACAACGTCTGCTTTCTTCACTTGCTATTCTTAATATGGATGAGGAAGCAAACCATCCTCTGACATAAGAGTTTCTACTAGGTGAAAACTTAGAACTATTGTACCAAGGTAAATAGCCGGATTAAATGGAAAAGATGCTAATCCACACGGGGACAACAAACTTTTGGCCTGGCTGCCAAAAGTTAGATTTCTGAATCATTATTTGGGATAGAAACCAGCTGATAAACTAATCAGGGTGTGTGCTGTTGGATTTCTCATATGTTATATGTTCAGTGAAAGAGCAATACATACTTGTTGAGGAAAGAAGTCAGTTGTAAGCATGGGGACAGACAAATAGGTAGCAGGATTATTCTCCCACCCCAAATAAAAATAAAGGATTACCTTAATAAATACAGGAAACACTGAGTTTGGAGCAGAAACTCATTTTTCCTCACTTAATAGTGGCAAATTTAGTTAGGGTACAAAACTATTAATTAAAACATTACTTTAAAAAAAAGAAAAAGTAAAAAGAACTACTCACAAATTGGAAAAAATTCCAAACAGTGATCTTCACCCTAGATTTATTGAAATGAATTCTTCTGGAACATCTGTAAACTGGAAGTCATCAGTTTTGTCTTCCTGTACATGTAAAATCATACACCAATTTAACCATAGTTGTCCCACTGAGGACCAAAGCCATGTTTTAATACAACATAGGACACTGGAACTATACTTGCTTACAGCATTAGTTGCTGATTCCACCAAAATATTTTGGTCAGCTTCCACACTTCAGAAAACAGCTGACAAACATTCAGTCTAATTGAATGATATGAGCTAGTTACAAACTAATTTCAAATTATATTTATATTTATATATTTGAAGTAGAGGTACTTATAAAATTCCTGAATTTGGGTAGCTGGGTTCACCTGTGCCTATTGCTTTTCTTCGAGAACTTTTTTCTTCCTTGGAAGTTCAGACATTCTGATTATTGTTAGCTTTATGCTTTTCTGGTAGATTTGCTCCCAGAGCAGGTTATTGTTTTCATCTGATTGCATGGACCAAAGTGAATTAAGTTTAATTTCATAAGATATTGGTCTTCTGTTAATGAAACAGCCAACCCTTGCAGAGTTTTGGACAGACTATCTACCATTTTCAACTTAGTTCAGTTCTAAAAAAGTTAAACTTTTCCATTTAAGCTGCTCTGCCACCAAGTCAAGTTCTCACTGCAGAATCTTTTGTTGCATCATATATGGCAGGGGTTGGCAACCTTTGCTGGCCCCGTGCCAGCCCCGCCTACCGCACCCTCAGCAGGTGCAAGGGTGGGGCCAGGGGCTCCTACTCCCTGCTGGCCCCACCCCCACATGCAGGGCTCCTTTTGCCAGCTGGCCATGCTCCCCAGTGGGGAGGCGTAGCCAGCGGGGTCCAGGAGCCCTGCGCACCACGGTTCCTTTTGCAGGGGTCAGGAGCCACAGCATGCACGGGGAGGACGGGGGCCAGCAAGGGGAGCTTGAGCGGTGCCACGTGCCACTCAGGATAGGCGTGCGTGCCAAGTTTTGCACACGTGCCAGGGGTTGCCGACCCCTGGTATATGGTCTCCCAAGTTACACGCATTGCAAGGTAGTGCTCAGAAACTGAAGCCAGTGCTTCTGCACAGAGAGTCTATCTTGCTGGAGAGAGGACCTGAATGCCTGATGAAGTATTTAATGATTTGTATTTTATGTCCTGAAATACAGCATCTTGTTTGAGTGATTTTTAAATTACATTTGTGATTTCATTACAAGAGTGTATCTTGGTAGGGAAGTTGTGACATGATGCACCATCACACCCCTGTTATGTGACCTGTATAGTTCTTCTGCTCACCTTTGCAATGTAATTGCATAGTTTGGTGCAAGATATGCCAGGCAAGATCTTTTTTGAATACTCATGACAATACTCTGCATTATTGTTGTGGTATCATGTTTCCCACAATGTCATGCATGTGTGCAGAGTGAGGCAGGCTCCTGGAGAATTTTCACATGGCTTAATTAGGAGCAAACAATCAGGGCTGCAAACACACATCCAGAGAATATATGAATGACGATGGACTAGCTAAATGTATTTAGCATCTTAGCCGGAGTGTGGAGATCACCTGCTTTTTCTGAATAAAATGAATCACCTGGTCACAAGGAGGAGGAAAAAAGTCACACTTTAAACTGGTCAGAGGCTTTTTCCAGGGAAACGCTATCTTGAAACATCTCCATCTACAAGCAACTGTATAAGGAGTGGGCCTTGCCCATGGAGGAGCAGAAACTGACTGGAAACCATCATAGTCAAATTTGAGTGGTGAGCTGAGAACAATTATGGTAGTGATTTTAGGTTCGATTGTGATAACTACTTGACTGATTGATTAATTTGATTGTGCATTGATTTGCTATATACTCACTTAAAATCATGCTTTAATCAATAAACTACTGTTTGTTTTACCTAAACCTGTGTGGATTTTAGAGATAGTATTACCGTGTGGATGCTTAATTAGGAGCAAAAGCTGATTGCATATCAATTTCTTTGTTAAACTGATGGACTGGAGTATATGAGACTGCAGTGATCCCTACAGGACAGAAGTTCCTGGGTGTGGAATCTGGAAGCTGGGGATGTTCTCTCAGGGACTATTCCCTGAATGGCTACTGAGTGCACAGCCACTGCCTGGGACCAATTACATGCAGAAGTCTGGTGTGGACAGACCTAGGAGTGCATGCCTACTTGAAAATAGGGGGTAAGTCAGGGTTCAGGCGTGCGCAATCAGGGAGTGCATAGTGGCACACCAGACCAGACTACAGTAGGGGAATGTCACAGAAGTATTATATTAATAACATCCTGGCATGCAAAATTCAAAGCATGCCTATAGCGATGAGTATGTGTAACTCGTGGTTGCTCCTGTTGAAAGCCAGTTGTTACACCTGATAATTAAACCTAATGTATTAGAGGCCCCCACCATAGTGTTATCCACAGCAGTTACTGATCTTCAATTTAGGTGAAATAATTTCTTTAATTACTGATAGGGTTTCCTCTGCTGACATAACAGCTATTTGTACAGTCCAATGAGCTGTTCATTAACATTTGCTTCATCATTCACATATCAGAGGGCATAAAACAATTTTTCCTCTAATGCGATGCTGGAGAAGTCTATTGAATAATGGATTTGTGAATTTGCCTTGACTCTTCTTTTAGCCATGTTGCAATAACTGGATTATATGCTGTTGGTGTAGTGGTCCCTTACTCTCAAGTGGGGAGAGAGGCCACACTGTGTCATTGCATCAGGCAACAAACAGGCAGTTAATAGCCTATGGTTCCAGCCCTCTGAGTGGGGCAGAGCAGAGAGCAGGCTTTCACCTACGCCTCTTGGTAGGCACCTGGCAGACAGTCTAGGGCTTTTACCTCCTGGGAAGGGCAGAGCCAGCAAACACTTCAGGGATTTGGCCTTGTAGCAGGGCAGAGCAAGCAAGCAGACTTGGAGCTCAGATCTGTTAGTAGGGCAAAGCCAGTAAGCAGGCCTCCTGGTCTTTCATGAGGTACCTGCCTCCCTAGAGATGAGGTCAGTAGCAGGGGATGGGGTAGAGGAATCTGGGCCCACCCTATGCCACCGGTCTCAGCCAAGAGCCCTAACAGTGATGGGGGGGGCCAGGCAAAACACACCACCTTGTGTTCCAACAATCCAATCAGATTAAAACTTAGTTTCCCTGGGCTGGGCTTCCTACACGCCCTCCCTGGGACACCTGGATTTCAAGATCATTGTCCATATTCCTGGAGTAGGTAGATAAAGGCAGCTCCAGCAGCTCCTTGGCATCACAGGTGACAGGCAGCTTCTCTAGGTCCTTGGTGCAGTAGCGATCAGGCTCAAGCACTGAAAATGAGGTAGGAGAGACATATTACTCCTCCAGTGGCCCCAGTTCAACTAATCTGCAAAGATTATCCTTTGTACTTCCCCTTCCTGTCCCACCTTTCTGTTTCCTATTAGGCGAGTGTGGGTATCCTGGCTCTGTCCAGCAGGGGGAGTGCAGTGGTCCATTGCTCTTAAGTCTAGAAGGAGGCCATTCTGCTTCACTACAGCCTGAAAACAGCAGTTGAATAACGTTGCAATGAACCTGTCCATTAAAAGGTATACATCTGGCTTATTCAGTGTAATGGTCTGACAATAAAAGTCCTTGAGTGCATCTACACTTACAAGTTAGGTCAACTTAAGGAGGCTTAAGTCGACTTAAACTACTCCTTGTCCACACTGGGCTTTCCTTAAGTCGACTTAAGCATTTCCTTAAGTTGACTTAAGGAAAAGTTAAGTTGACTTAATAACACCTCGTTTTAGGTCAACTTAACGCTTAAATCGACTGTATTAGGTCGATTTAAGCCAGTGTGGACAGGGATTAGCGCCTAAATCAACCTTATTAAATTGACTTAAAGTGTTAAATCGACTTAATAAGGTCAAAAAGGGGCTATGTCCACACTAGAAAAGTTAAGTTGACTTTTGTTAAGTGGACTCAATAAGGTCGACTTTAAGTCAACTTAAAGTCGACCTTATTAAGTCGACTTAATAAAGTCGACTTAACTTTTCTAGTGTAGACATAGCTCTTGTCTAGCAAGATAATGTATACTACTTGATAGTTTCATTAGGAGCTATCTATTTTCTTTTTTCTGAGAATATTGAAAACTTAGCATGTTACCAATATTCTTTTGTGGTCAGTCAAAGAATATCTGCTGCTTCCTGCTGACACAAAGAAACTTGGTGCCTCTCAAATTTGTCTCAAGGCTTTTTTCAGTTAGAGAATCCAGACTGTGAAAGCCTCTTGTGTGTACTTTGTCAAAAGTAGTTTGTGATAAAAGCCGCAAGACAGTAGAAACAAAGTATGTTGTCATTACTTCAAAAAAACCACTGCAAATCATCAAACCAGATTGAGCAGAGAGAATGTCCTTTTCCCCCCAAAGTTATGCACAGGGAAAGACACAGGTCTCGGAAACGTTAAGGGTATCAGGCAACTGGCATTTGGCTCTGTTGCAGGTGATAGTGGCAGGAGCTCGGTATTTCAACCAGCAGAAGCTGATCTAGTTGTGAAGGCCTCCTTTTTAATCAACAGGTGCTTTAAGTGATTAAACTTTAGCTCCTTAAAACTATGCACTTTGTTTTTATACTTAACTCAGCTACTCCTCAGTGAGTCATTAATTGCTATAGTCTTTGACTAGCAAAAATAGGAATATAGCACTGACACAACAGGCAGTGGAAAGTATGTGAATCTCTCTGATATGATGTATCAGGGTTTCAAATAGAGATCTGTGCACAACAATGAAAAATTCAATTAATTGCCTAAAAGTATGAGAACATCCATTGGAGTATTTCTGTATTTACTTAGAACTGTCTTTGTCAATTTTATAGGTAATAGAATATGAAATATGTCCAGATATTTTAGCTGACATTCATTTCTGATTTGCTGAAAAGGACAAACATATGTAGGCTGCATTGTGCACTGTCCTTGCAATGCTTAAGAAGATTCTTGCTCAAAGATGAAAGTGTCCTCCTTACTTTGATCCTTCCATACCAGATGGTTTTTATTTTCAGTCAAAGTGATACCAGTGGCATTCACATTGTATTATGCTGTATCATGAGCTTTGAGATGTGAAAATAATGGTAGCATTTTATGCAAAAAAGACCTTTGATAGACCACAATAGGTGTACCTGCTTGTGATAAAAGAATATGAGATTTTAGCTCTCCATTAGATAGAATGATTATTGCGTTGTAGCAATAATTTTGCAGTTAAATTGCAGAAACCATATTTTTCACTCCTTTATGCAGTAAAAGTCTTTAAAAAAATTATCTTGAGCTGAAACTTTCTCTGCATAAATCTCACTCAAATGGTAAATTTATTTTTTGTGTGGAGAATTAAAATTACATCTGCTGAACCATTATGGCACCAGAAGAAGTAAAATTCCTTTAAAAGTATATCTCCATTTTTTTATGTAAACAGATAAATACAAAATAGCTCACTGTTACAGCTTCACATTTATCAGACTAACAAATTTTATTTGTGGCTAGCTCATCTTTTACCTCCTCCTTGAGTCTCCATTGGAATTGATATAGCTGGAAGTGATATCAGCAGCAAACGGTTGGAAATGAGCAACGTAGGAGGTGACTGCCCCTTGCCCGTGGCAAAGATTCTTGAGGCAGAGTGGGTCATTAAAGATGTTTGTGAAGGCTTGCCTGAAAGAGTCAGTCGGAGTGCACTGGGCTGTTCTGCTCCAACAAGGAGAGCCCAATTTAGCACTTTGTCAGTGAGCAGGCTGGCTACTAGCCCCATTTTTGTCCAAGCTGTGGGATACATTTGGGGACAGAGTAGGAAGAGCAGTTTCCCTTTGGTCAGGAATCCCTGGCCATTCCAATGATCCCCATCCAATTATTCAGGCACTGTGGGAGCCATTTCAGGTGAAGAGAGGTCAGTTTGGGCATGTAGATTTGCTGCTTCTCCTTGTGAGAGTGCAACAGGGGCTGTGTTCTGGTAGTGAGCTGTATCACCTGGGCCTGAGACCAGGATAACTTCTTGCACAGGACTTGTACTTGGATTGCACACTGTGCAGCTCAAGTCTGTACTGCAAGGTTCTCTGCCTGCAGATGGTTGACTTGGTCCTGCAGGTCCTGGAACCTCAGGGAGCCATTGGTCTGAGGGTAACCTGCCGCTTCCCTCAGCTCTGAAGGAGTTGGATGAGAGTAGGCAGGGCACAAAGGCAGTCTGAGTAAATTGTCAGACCTGGGATATGGGAGACCTGTCTGCACTGGCCAGCTGTGAACTGCAGTCAAGAGACAAGTGATGGAGTCTGGAGCATGGTGGATCAGAATGCCAAGACGTTAAGGTCAGGCACCAAGTTGCAGATGACAGGCAAATAGCAGTATTGGGATCAATCTGTGTCAGGAAATTGGGGTCAGGTGCCAGATTATACACAGCATGCAATTAGTGAAGTCAAGGATGAACCAGCATCAGAAGCCAGAGTCTAGGGTAATCACGAGCAAGGTCTGAAGCCCAGGCAGGCAATCTACCTTGTTGCTCAGACAGCTCGCCATGTTGGCTTTCTGGTTTAAGTACTAGCATTACCATCAGCCAATCTGTGAGATGTCACGGGGCTGCCACACAAGCCTGGCTGGGTGGTGCTTCTGGCACAGGGTGGCCCCATAAGTCATCTTGTAGACTCCCAGCCTAAGTTTCCAGCAGTGATGTAGAAGCAGCAGGGGCTCCCAGGTTCTAATCCCTGAGATTCTTACACTTGGTTATCTTCATAGAGGGTCTCTAACATTTGAAAAAAAAAAAGTCTGACTTGGAAATCAGAAATGTCTGTGTCTGATTTTCATCTAGATTGTTATGTGAAGAGACCTTATAGCAGACATAAATTATGTGACATTTATATCCAGAAAATGTTCGGGAGATTTAGTATATATGAAAATGAGGTCCTTATGTATGTTTTAATATATTCTTGATTATAAATACTGTGATTGTTCACAGCAATAGATATGAATATTCACTACAGGTCCATGAATCTTTTAATGTTAAAAGCACTATTTCACCTGCCTGTTACTGGCTGATGGACTCTTTCGTCTTCTAGTACTGTTTTGCAGTGTTTAGCTATGTCTATCATGGTTACCGGTACATGCTACACTATTACTTTATTTAGTCTTTTTTATTTACTGCTTCCATGTAGTTTTTTCCTGCCCTCACAGAAGTGATTTAGGACCAGATCATGATCTAGCACCCTTTGTTCAGTTGGGCAGATGGGAACAGGGAGTGGACACAAACTTGATTCCACCCTACTAATCCACCTGGCTGCATGGGCATGCTGGCATATCAGGCAGTGTATATTGTGCCAGATATGGAGCCAATGTAGTGGATTCCTGATCCAACACAGTGGAGAAATTAGGGCTGATGCTGTGGAGCACAACAAGATACTGCTCCTTGCTCAGGAGGGATTTCATTGTCCAAATCTAGCTCTTTGGCTAAGTGAGAGTGGTCACTTAAGGGTGGTGAGGTCGACTTAACAAAGTGGACTAAGTCAACTTAAAGCTAAGTCAACTTAGTCCACTTTGTTAAGTTGACTTTAATAAGCTTGACTTTAAGTCGACTTAAAGTCAACCTTATTAAGTCGACTTAACAAAGTCAACCTTTTTCTAGTTTAGACATAGTCTTTGTGATCAAGTACTAGATTGAGTTCAAGAACCCACCTCACTTGCAACGTCTATCTATAAAACAAACAAGGAGTCCTGTGGTACTTTTAAAGACTAATAAATTTATTTATGGCATGAACTTTCATGGGAGAAAATCCCAAGTATCTGACGAAGAAGGATTTCCTCCCACAAAAGCTCATGCGATAAATAAATTTGTTAGTCTTTAAAAGTGCCACAGACATTTGTTTTGCTGAACTAGACTAACATGACTACCCCTTTGGATCTTTATCAATATGTATCACTAAAACCTTAAACTTTAGAACCTTTAATCCATTTCACATCTCTTTTCTCTTTTCACTTTTTTTTGGGTGTATTCTTTTCTTTGTTAATCACTGCTCTTGAGGAAAAACTCAGTGCAACATGGTTATCTGTGTCTTGACTTTCTCTATCTGGGGCTATACTCTATCTTCATTTTAAGTTTAGATTTAGATTTTAGATCAGCTACTCATTTCAGTATCCACTGGATAATTTGCTTCTTCATGTAGGTAATTTTTTGATTTAATGATAACTTTGAACAATTTAAGGCATGCTTTTGCATCAGAAACCCTTCCAGCTTACTTTGTATAGTCAGTCATGAGGGATCAATTTGAATGCCCCAGCAGAGTGGGAGAATCAAAGTCACAGACTGCTTGCTTCCATTCTGCTAATGCACTTCAGTTTTCTACAGTTGGCACTGACAAGAAAGGGAGATACTTTAATTTGTGGCTACAATAAAGAATGTCATGCTAATACTGCAGGAAGCCAAGGAGGATAAACCAAAGACATAAAAAAGTTTTTAAAGCTTTGTGAACTGGGATTTTTTTTTAAAAAAAGAAGTTCATTAATGTATGTGTAAAACCTATTTATGCCACAATTTTTAAAAAATCAACATTTATTATTAGGCTAGAAATGAAATTTTATATGTTATCTGTAGCATTTTCTAGTCTAAATAAAAATACTACTGTTAACATCAGATACACCATTGTGATTGCTGTTGTCTTTTTAAAATGATTTTATAGTCCTGTAGGCTTGGAACAGTAAAATAAACTTAAGTTGGTGGGTACTTCCCACAGCATCAGTGCACTCGGCTGTATAAGATTTGTCATATTGATAAATGGGAAACAGATCGACAAAAGATGAACAATAACAAGTTGACGTGTGTCATAGTGAAACTGTGCTTAGTATTTACAGGTCAGATTGTGGCATTTGGCTACTCACCAGGACTGGGGTGATTCAGAGCCATACTGCTTCAAGGGAGCTCTGGGATGAAATAAATCCTGGCTTCACTGAGGTCAATGACAAAGCTTCCATTGAATTCAGTGGAGTCAGAATGACATCCCTGGAGAGGAGAACGTATGAAATGTACCTTTCCATAGGCACATGGAAGCGGAAGGGATTTCTTGGGTCATAGAAAACATTCCCCCACCATCATAGGCAACCAAATCATGTAATCTTCCCTTGGGCTGCTGTTGTCTTTTCCATGCAATGGTCTTAGCCAGTATGTGGGCCAGTAGGAAGAAAGTGTTCAAGTCCACAGTTTCACATTGTGCCCAGTTCAAGCACAGATTATGCAGTTGTCCCTAGAACTTGTGTGGGAGTGCAGACATGGGCAGAAGGCAGGGATGGTCTGGCAGCAGCAGTCACTGGAAGCAGCTAGGAAGTAAACAGGATAAGCCATCTGGACATGAAAATGACAAAAGTGTCTATCAGTAAGATCAGCTTTTACTTGAAATCTATATTTTATTTTAAAAGAGAAAGGGGGAAAACCTCTTATCTGATTCTTAATGAAATCTAGGAAACTTCAGTGGATTTACCTGAAAGTTCTGTAATTCAAGTAAAAGTCCATCTTTGTAGATGCAATTTCACATTGAATTTGAGATGTTATAGTTAAATAATTATGTATGTAATTTAATAAATAGAATTAACTGTTGCCTGGGAATCTTTTGTATTTGTATCTCTTAAATCAGAGGTCATATAAAAATATTCACTGGAAATTTAAAATTGGAATGAGAAGAACCTGCAATGCGGCTCAAGGAAGCTTGATTTTGCAAGTAGTTACAGTAAAACAAATTATAAGGTACTATAGAAAGTGGTAGTGAGTCAGTGTGATACTTTGCTGAAACTAAACAGCAAGATATTTGTGACATTATCCAGGATACAATCTAGACAGCTGGATAGTTGTGTCCCCTCAATTCTTCAACCTGTGGTGCCTCTGATACTGCTTATTGCCTTGAGTGATTACAATGAATGAGGCCTAAAAGTTAGAATTGGTTGCAAAAAATAAAAATAAAAAATAAAACACAACTAATATTTAAAATACCAAGCTAAGTGAATTTGAAGCAAAAGGTCTCTCTCATCACATATTTTAGCATTCTTGCTTGCTGGAATGCTTTCAGCCAGGACCCCTCCCCCAGTTCAGTGTTAATTTCCTTGTCCTTCAGGTGATGATGACATGTATAGAAATGAGGGGAGAGATGATTTGGGGTCTCTTCCCCATTTTTGTAAAGTTGTTACTAGGAGGGAGAGGGTAAATTGTTCTCCTTAACGACTGTTCTCCTTGTTGAATATGGGAGAAGAAGCAATGGACTTAAAATTGCAGCAAGGGCAGTTTAGGTTGGACATTAGGAAAAACTCCCAGGGTAGTTAAGCACTGGAATAAATTGCCCAGAGAGGTTGTGGAATCTCCATTATTGGAGAGTGTTAAGAGAGGGTGAAACAAACACCTGTCAAGGATGGTCTAGAATGATAATGCTTGGTGCTGCCATAAGTGCAGGGGACCGGACTAGATGGTGTCCCATAGGCCCTTCCAGTCCTACAATTCTATATTATTCTTGTTTTTGAGACTCATCTCCAGCTGGGGTTCAGTAGACAAAGCCTATTTTTTTTTTTTTTTTTGTCAAGAGGCCAATTTCCCACTCACAACCTTTGTCCTGCCAAAGAATGGCTGCTTAATTACGTAACAGTCCATTTGATTTTGTTGACACCTGGCTGAGGTGTCAGTTTGCCTTTTGTCTTTGAGGAACTGGTTTATGCCTGCTTTTCTAAACTTAGAATATCTCAGTAATGTTATATAGTAGAATCTTATGACTGTCCATGCAAAGTTGCCTCACATATTTTACCAGGACAGTAATGATCGGCACATTATGACTTTTCGAGTGATACCGCACAAGACATACATTGTACAAATTCCATTGTAGTTTTGTGAAAAGGGTGAACATAGGAACACAGACTGTCACAATATTTAACATATTTATGACCATTTAAGCTATTTGCAGTTGGTGAGATGGCACTCACTTAGAACTTCACTCATAACAGAGCAAGAAAGAGAAAAATAGCTGACATAATACGTTATACAGAAGAAGATCATAGGTGTAGCGTGTAACATGTAGCAGTAATATGCTAAGCCTTACTCTGAGGCTTTGAGTGCACTGTAGCATTATCTACATAGGATGTTGTGCACAGCACGATGGTGGACTATCGCTTCACAGCCTGGCTTGCCATTCAGTAAGTTGTCATGTAGACAAGCCCTGAGCCATCATGATCATCTATTGGATGAACATCTCTTTACCCAATACTAAATCTGTGTTTTGATCTGTTCTCTCAGGTTGTGTAGAAGGGTAAAATCAAAGGGATATGTATGCTTCCTACAAGGAAAGGATATGGATTGGTGTGTACTTTTTAAAGTAATTCCTTCCAGGAAGTTGCATTGTGTGACTCAGAGAGAGCTGTCAGAAAGGGACTGCGTGGGTGAGAGAGGGTTAGGTGAAATGATTAAACTCTCTAAATATTTTGCCTTTTCTGTCATGCATGTGTGTGCTCAGAGGGCCAGAAATTAACTGTAACTAGGAAATGAAGTACAACTGTTAAATGACTGTTTTGGCTTTCTTATGCCTTTTTCCCCCTGTTGTATATATTAATCCTTGTTTTTAAGTGTCTTTCTTTCAATAGATTTACTTAACTTCTTCTGGTTTATATCTCACATGTTTTATATAAAAAGAACCATTTTCTAGAGACAAAGTACACAAAGAAATATATGCTGTTTGACCTCATTTCATGGACCTGGGGGGGAATAAGTGACTATTGCTCACTTTTTCATTGGGAAGAGACCGTCTCAGAATAGTGTTACTACATTGCTTGGAGGTTGGGCTGCATGACTTACTGAAAACTGTCTAGAAATGTCTGTGGGCCATACTAGCCACTAAGCAAAAAATCAGAGCCAGTGCTTATACAGAACCCCTGCTCGGTCCATCATGTGCTCAATACAGGCAAAGGTTGTCAACAACTGGGAAGTGAGTGATCTGATCTTGTGATTAGAGCTGGAGCCAGGAATCAGAGCCAAGCATCAGAAGCCAGGAAAAGGAGCACAGCAGGAATAAGGCAGAATAAGTGCTCACAGCTGTGTGCATAAGCATTGAGCAGCTAGCAACCTGCTGCTGCTGCTGGCTTAAGAGCTTGCGTGTGGGTTCCTCTCAGCCAATGTGGTGGGCCAGCCAATCAAGCAGTTTTGCTGTTGCTCGTCTGTGTTCATTAATCTGCCTGGAGATGGAGCTAACTTGTCCACTGCAGTCAAATTCCAAAGGGGTAGCCGTGTTAGTCTATTGTAGAAAGACAACAGAGTCCTGTGGCACTTTTAAAGACTAACAGATTTATTT
>ML685969.1:2240731-2294867 GCA_007922175.1 Pelusios castaneus
ATCATATTGGTTGTTTATGCTTGAGCCGGCCCGCCACGGTCTCGACAGTCCTTCAGTTTAGACTTAAAGTTACCAATCTTCTACCTAACTGCAATGTCGATCACTTTTATCACAGAAAATTATTTACCTCAGAAGAAAAGAATCTTAAAGTTGAGCTTATAGAAAGATTGCAAAGAAAAAATCCCACAGCAATTTAAGTTACCTGAATGAATAATTTTTGGTGTTCCTCTTTGTCACACACACTGAATCTCGTTTGGGTATTGGCAGGTTGACAGGCATGGGTTCATATTCTATTTCTCTCCCAGTAATATAAATTACAACACTTGTATGAAAGTGACATATTGTGAGGACTGGAAGCAAACAATCACAAGAAAAATATAGTATGGATTTCTGTTTACTTTTCATTAGCACTCTGAAATATATTTCTATTACATAGATGTAATTCAGAAACACAATTTCCACCCTGCTCAAGGAAGCAACCTGTTAGAGCCTGTACCAGGTGAGGCTCAATATCTGCCCATGCTGACTTAGCTCCACTGGCTGGTACGTTTCGGGGCTGGAGTCTGCCCACACACTGTTTATTGCCTACGAGAAGGGAATACTAAGAGCCCTCTAGAACCTGCTCATCCTCACCATGTCTGGGAAGATCTTGGGAGCTGTATGGAAGAAGTGGATGATGATGTGTGTCTTAATCCTCCTTATGTCCCTTCACTGATACAAAGCTGGACCACATGGGATGTGCCTACACTGCAATTAAATACCAACTGACTCACACTTGCAGGGCTTATGCTGTTTAATTGCAGGGTAGGCTTCCAGGCTTGTGCTGCAGCCTGAGCTCTGAGATCTTCCCACCCGCAGGATCCTAGCAGCCAGAATTCAGTCTGAGTCCGGATGTGCATCCTGCAGTTAAACAGCTCCACAGACTGAGCCCTGCTCAGGGCTGTCCCTAGGGGGTGACGAACAGAGCGATCGCCCCGGGCCCCGCGGGTATGTGGGCCCTGCGCTGTCCTGCTCCCAGCGGGGCAATGCGGGGCCCGCACGTGCACCACAGCCCCTCCTCCCATGGTCACCCCGCTGCCTTTGGCACCCAGCCGAAGGCGGCAGGGTGGGGTGGGGTGGGCTGGGCTGGGCCGGGCCGGGCCAGGAGGGTTATGCCCGGGCCCTGGGCTGGCCCTCCCCGCCCCCAGGACAAAGCAGGCAGGCCCAAGGGCAGAGCACATGGGGCCCAACCTCTGAGCCGGCCTGCCCCACATGGCCGGCTCCATCCCGCACAGCCCGCTCCGGCTCCACCCCCCCACACAGGCGGCCTCGGCCTCCCGGCCGGAGCGAGGTCCCACTGGGGCCGGGGCCAGGACCAGAGCAGGCTCTGACTCCCCCCCCCCTGCAGGTGGCAGCCTCGTCCCAGGGCTGGCTCCCTGGAGCGCGGAGCGGGCACCACGTTCCCCTCCAGCATGGGGGGCGGGGCCCCGCTTTGGCCAATTTGCCCCGGCCCCGCTCCCCCCAAGGGACAGCGCTGGCCCTGCTAGCCTGCGTCAGCTGGCACGAGCTAGCCTCAGGTGTCTAGTCACGGTGGAGACATACTCACTCTCGTCCTTGGAGTCTAAAAAGGGCATGTTTCACTTCCTGTCCTAAGTTGTTGTGTAGCGTTGCTTGTACTGTTGAACTGTCTATTTCCAGTCCAGTCTGACTGTATTTCAGTGGCAGGTGAAAGGGATCTCTCTGTGTACTTTGTACATCACTTCATAATGCACTTTGAAACCTTTGATGGTACAAGTCTAATGCAAGACCATTCATTCAAAATGAAGAGTGGAGTTTGAAACTCCCTTTGTTACCAAACTATTTGGCAAAGGTGGTAAATAATCTTTGTAAAGACCCTCCTTCTCCAGAGTCTTTCTTTTGAAACCAATAATTAATTACCTGTGTTGACTACCTGACCAATAACACACTGGAGAGAATTTAAGATATAAAATAAATAAAAGGGTTTACTAAGATAACATCTCAGTAGTAATTCTCAAACACATGAAGCTCAGACCCCAGAACATGGACAACATGGGTCACAAACAACGTTAAGTACACATCTACTTCACTACTCTCCACACAACCAGAGAAGTTAAAGCAGAGTCAAGGATCACACGATTGGCTCAGGGATTGCCAGGAGACCAAGAGTAAGGATGATGGTGATTAGGGAAGCAAGGTAGATAAGCATCAAGCACAGGAACCTGTGTGATCTTTCTTTCTCCTCTATCTCATGATGGAACTAAAGCCTGTCTGCTGCACAGGGCTCAGATCCTTTTTATAACCTAGGGTGGCTAGGCAGAGTTCTCTAAGGTCACATGACCCTTCCTGCTTAAGTTTCCCACCACTATCTAGTTGCTAAGCATATTTTAAGGAAAACGGTTGTCAACAGCTCAACAAGAAAAGGGGCCAATATGGAGAATGGACAATAGATGAAAAAACACAACATGGTAAATTAAACCTAACTCTCAAGTTCCATTATTGATACAGATGGGTGAAGCAGTTTAGAAAAAAAGATAAGAAACCATCGTAACCCTTCTGCCAGGCTGTGTTAGTAGCAACAAACAGGCCTGTCCCTGGAGGGGTGAGTGTGGCAACCATCTTGGGCCCTGCGGTTTAGCGGGTCCCCACTGCTGTGTTACCCCCCACCCCTGCCCCACTGCCTTTGGCAGCAAGCACAGAGTGGGCTGGCTCAGGGGGGGTGGTAATGGGGGCCAGATTGGCCCTGGGCCTCCCCTCCCACCTGGGACAGCCCTGGCAACCAGCGGTGGGTTCAATATATAGTGGTTCTTTTTTAACAGTGCAAAACAGAACTGGCACAAGCCCCCAAACAGTAATCTGGGAAAACTAAACACCACCCTTGGGCAGCTGTACAAAGCAATACTTCCCTGCTTGCAAACACTGAGTCTGTGCCTAACAAAAGAAAATTTTCATTAAAAAGGGAAAGGAAACCCAGCATTAACCACCAAAACTATGATTCAAAAGCATGTAAGCATAAGCGAAAACCCACTCCCCAGTGTACTGGGTAATGTCCTTTGCCTCAGTTTCCCACCTTGTGGTGTAAAAGTCCACCAAATGAGTGTCACACTAACATGCCACTTCCCTCTCCCACTCACAGTCCTTGGTTGTCATTGGTCAGCAGAGACCCTGAGTTGAGAGGTGTGTTAATTTCGCACACTCGGAGGCAGAGCGGGTGAGCAATACCTCTGCAACTGGCTTACTGGTGCAGCAATTTCTGCCACCACTTCCTGTTGTATTCTGCCGCCACTGTTATCATTGCACTGTGCTGCTCACTGATCACTTTCACTACTGCCGTGCCATTTTCTGAGGTTCCACCACTTAACCCCATGCTGAGTGATTTCATTAGGCAGTGGAGAACCTCAGTGCTTGTGTTCAGTCTCCGTGTTCTCTTTCACTGCAGCACTGTCTCCACTGCATGTCTAAGGCTTAGCCTCAACACCTCCTGATAATGCATGTTCCCCCTCTTCAAGAAAGCTAACTCATGCACCATGCCTTCCATGCAAAGCCCTGTCTGGCCTCTTCTGCCTGAGGTCTTGCCCCCAATCCACCACTTCTGCTTTCAGTGGTCAGCCCACTGGCTTCCACAGAAGTCTGGAGGAACCCTGAGCCCCACCTGGCTGGCCAAAGAAACTCTGAGTGCCTTGGCCTGGCCCCCCCAGGCTCCATTACCCATCATCCATGAAGGATAGGAAGAGATGGGGCCATCATGGCCCAGGCATCTGGCAGCAGTACTAGGGGAGGCTAAGCCTCTCCTGGGCTATTGTACCTGCCACCCATGTAATCACTGAATGGAAACCAGGACTCTCAACTGATGCATAATTAATGCATAAACCAAACCTTTCCAGTGCTGATGGTAAAAAAACAAAACAAAACAAAACAAGTAAAACCCCCAGAACCACACTGAACTTAATTAGCTCTTGGTATTTTCAGTCTAGTGCATTTTCAGTCTAGTTTTCTTTTGCAGTTTGGCACTTCCTCTTCTATCACCAAAAAGAGTACATGAGTGACGTAGCTTCAGCCCCACCATAAGTAGGAAAACTTCTCAGAATCTCTTAGGGTGCGTCTACACTAGCAAGTTAGGGAGACTTAAGGAGGCTTAAGTCGACCTAAAGAAAGCCACGTCCACACTGGGCTTTTCTTAAGTCGACTTAATAACACCTCCTTTTAGGTCGACTTAAGCCTTAAGTCGACTCCTTAAATTGACTTAAGGCCAGTGTAGACGGGGATTAACGCTATGTCGACTTTATTAACTTGACTTAAAGCCAATATAATGTCTCTCTCTGCTGTTAAGTCGACTTAACAAAGTCAACTTAAAGTGTAGTCAATTTGTTAAGTCGACTTAACAAAGTCGACTTAACTTTGTGAATGTAGACATAGCCTTAGTGGGAGTTTTCAGACCGAGGATTTAGTCATGCAAGAGATCCTAATACTATCATTTGGAAAAATAACTAACCTTGTGGGTACTCAAGCAAAATACAACTCCAAATTTTGAAGTTTGCCATAACATTATGCATTAGTTCTGTATCTGTAGACCATATTCTGCCCACAGAAATGTGGGCATAACGCTATTGCCTTTAATGGGAGTTTTACATGGTTATTTGAGGCGAATTGGTACTACTGTATGATCTATTCTTCTATCTAATATTGTTGCACTATATGACAACTGCTCAATAGGATGCTTTTTCTCAAGTGAGATTTTCCCCAAAGCACATTTCATTGTGGAGCAAAAGATTAACATTTTAAGTTTACAATATTTTTGTTTGATATTCATACCACTGCACTTGAAGGTTTTAGCACCACCAGAAGTCAAGTGCTTTGTTTTAGGAGATGTCCATTGGCAACGTTTGGCACTGATAGTCATTCTGCAAATTCTTCACAGAATCCACTCAGCAGCAATGACTTTAAAAAGTCATCTTTTTTTTTTTTAATGGAGGAAGATATTGTTACATTCTCCTCGATAGCTCAGCCCTAGGCAGCTCTTGAGCAAGTTGCTGTTGATATCAAATTACTTCACAGGCTG
The DNA here is from genome assembly GCA_007922175.1 of Pelusios castaneus. NCBI lineage: Eukaryota > Metazoa > Chordata > Testudines > Pelomedusidae > Pelusios > Pelusios castaneus. The sequence continues at coordinate 2,245,788 of ML685969.1, forward strand.
TGCAATGATTGACAGTGTGGGCTTCCACAGGGAACCGAACAGAAACCGTTACCTTGCTTCCTTTTTTGATTTTAGAAAACTGCAAAACTACTTGGTTGTGGAGGATTATGGTGGGGGAAGGTAGCTCTGCCATTAGTGGCCATGCAAAAAAAGCTTTTTCTATGATTTCAGCCTTTCACATTTTGAAGGACATAACAGTTCGTGTGGTCCCTGACTGGTAACGGTAGATGATTTTCCAACCTGCTGGTGGGAAACCTGCAGTTTATGCCACAGACATATTCAAATGTATAGTGAATTACCAGCACATCTATGAGTGGTGTGGGATAGTCAGCTACTGAAGCGGCACTAGAAGATATGCCCCATCCTGAATGTGACTGGAGTTCCTGCTTCAGGAAAAGTTTGCAACTTTCAGTACCCAGGATTGGCTCAGAATTCATCAAGGAAGCTGTAAGATGCTGTGTGAGCTTCCCCATGGCTTACCCTGTTACAAGTTCATGCAAACTTGCAGAAAGCCACACCCTTCCTCCTTTCCACCCACAGCCTATTTCTGGACAAAATTCCAAACCACAGTCATATCTGAGACAAATGATTTTGTCATCTGTGAACTGCATGGACTACCTATGACTGAAATGGACTAGATTTATGAATAGAATACATTTCCACAAACACACAGGCAGTTTGCTGTTCCCAGGCAGTTCAACAGAAGGTAGAAAGGTTATAGAGCAATATACTTGCAGACATGGTAATGAAAGGTTATTCTTTTAAGAAACGGGAAGGGCCTTAACAAAAGTGTGTGCTTTTCCAGTAAAAATATACTTTTCAAGATGTTCTTTACTGTTGTTTATCCTGGTCAGCTTTTTTAACGTTAGGGGGTGGGAGGAGTCAGGTTGCTAGCATACAGCCTGCCGTTAGCAGATATTGCTAGCTGGGCTCAGAATGGAAATCCCTCCCATTAAGATAGTAATAAACATTAGCTCCCTTGAATATGGACTCAGAATTTGCTGTGGCTGTTATTACTCCAAAGCCTGTTCTGGAAGCAATTTCAGCAACAGACTGACTTCATTGACCAGGCAGTGTCTGCTCCTGGCACCCACCAGTCCCCACTCTGAATTCTGGACCTGGCAGGGCACCATCCCAGCTGATCAGGTCATCATGGTCCATGGCTGGCTCCATGCTGGGTGCAGTGTCCGGAACCTGGTCAAATTCCTCGTAAAATGGGCATGCTTTTGCTGAGTTGCCCAAGATATGGTGCTGGTCCCTGGTTTTCTGGTACTCACACTTGAGCTGCTTAATCCACTCGCTGCAGTGGTCACCTGTCTGGTAAATTTACAATGTTGCCAGCCTCTTCACTGTTTGCTAGTATGCTGGTTAAACCTGGCGCTCTTACTAATGTCCACAGTTTTACTGGCCTTGTAGCAGAGATTTACCAAATCAGGTTGTGCTCCTGTGGTCATGAAGCAGCACACTTTGCAAAAAGCTTGTGCTGGTTAGTCTCAATTGCAAACACAGAAGCCTATTTGCTGGTGTGTTTGCAATTCGGTGGTCAAAAGACAATGGAAGGGTTAACACTGACTCTGGAGTTGTTGCAATACATCTAGGACAGTTGCTTCCATTTTTGGCAGAATAGATCCAAGATTCTAGGATAGAGAGGATAAAGGATGTTGGCCCATGGGACTGTGGCATATTTTTCGGAGGACTCCCAGAACCTAAGTCAAGCGTGGCTGCATCTACTCTGCAAAATAATAGGACTTGAACCCTGGGTCAAGGCTTGACCTGGGCTGAGACCTTGCAGAATCCTGGAAGCGAGCCCTAGGTTAGCATGATTTTTGTGTGGATGGAAGGGGGGTTAGGCATGAGTGTGAGCCCATGTCTCCATTGCAGAGTAGACACACCTTCTTTCTCACAGTTTATGCTGCAAAGCTCACTCCAGTACCAAAGTATTTTAGGAGCTTTGCCCTTGTAGAAACACAGATTAAGTAACTAAATAAAAAAAAATTAAAACAATTAGAATTGGTGTAAACTCAACAAACCCATGGGAAAAAAAGTGACTGTGCCATGGAATGAGCCTTTTGAAAGAAACAGGTTTGTTACTCTTCTTTTAAAGAAGTTAGTACTTAAATGAAGTATTTTAATGGATCTGTTTTCACATAAAGTCAAAATCATCTAAGAAACATTTCTCATAATATATAAGAAGTAACTGCATTTGAAATTGAAACGTTTGATGAAAATACCATTTCTAAGGGTGATGGAATGACAGTACCTTTCCATTGTATGTCACTAATTCAAATCCAGCTTATGTCAGTTATGAGCGAAAGAAACTGTTGTTCAGTGGTGTATGTGAAATGAGTTTGGAGATTTCAGTTCAAGTGCCAGTGGTCCAAATGGCAAAAAACAAGGCCACAAATGAAACTAGTAGATGGAATTGCAATGGACAAGACTGAACCAACCTCTTGCCTACAGAAATGGTCCTTCAAGCTGAGCATTGAGGCACTCTGGCAGGGCACTGTGAGGTAACTTTCACCACCCTTATTAATATCAGACCTGTTCTGTGCATTAAGAGATACAAGTATCTGGGATTGTCACTCCAGAATTATTAATAAGTATAACGTTCATGCAAAAGAGAGGAAAGGAAAAAAAAAAACATTTCTAAGTGTTATCCATTGCCAAAAGCTGAATAAGACTATCAGAGACTGTAAGTCAGTTTACATCCTGCCTTAACACTGATTAAACAGTTAGAATTTATTTTAATGATTAAACAAAAAGTTAAACAGTGAAGTTCTTGATGTTGGAGGCAGTATTTAAGGACTGTTTCTATTTCTTCTATTAGAAATACTCAGCAATTAGTTTTTTTTCCTTCAGTATTTATGGCAACATCTGTCCAGAGAAATGTATTTTGCTAAGTAACTTTGGAGTTTAGCTTTACTTAGCACAATGATCTGTTTAACATTAGTAGATTTAGTTCTATCCTATGGGAGACTGAGATCTTTACAGTTCATGATTTGCTATACCCATTTGTCAAACACCTTCTCCAAGTATTGTACTGGATCTATGACCAGTAATTTCAGAAGGTCTAATCTATTTATATACTGCTACCTCCTATAACTTTTCTAAGCTGAAAAGAATTTGCCAATTTCCCTCCTGGCCTCTTTCTTTAAATAAAGCGTAACTCAAGGATGGATCAAATAAGGCAATTTTCTGTTTTTATATATTTTGTGTGCAAAGAAAGCCTCTGCTTATGTAGTTATTTAGAAAAAACTATTTTTTTCATGCTATCCAAAGAAAAGAAAACATAAGCGTCACGGGATGCACATCTGTACACTCCTGGGTTATGATCTATATTATTTTTTCTGTTCACTTGGTTGTATGATTTGATGTCAGTTATGCCATGCAAAATTCCATTATGGATGTTCATAACATATTCTACCTAATTACCATGGTACCAGGTTTCCTGCAGCATCATGTATGCGTATCTATGTGACGCAGGTTACATGGCTCAGGGGGGAGGGTGACAGACAGCACTCTCTTCAAGCAGTATGTAAACAGACAAAGCTGCAAGCAAGTACATCAAGGAGAGAACAAAGAATGTAAATTGAGGTTTTAGGCTCAGATGGAACAAAGGGATCACCTTGGCCCAGGAAAAGGGGGAGGGACTGACACAGGTTTTGAAAAACAGACAGACACACTTGGAATGAGAGAGAAGCTGCTGGCTTTTGGCCAGGGAAACACCATCTTCTAAGCAAATGCAAGATCCAGAGCCTATCCCTAGCCAAGAGGGCCTAAGCTGGCTAAACACCACCAGGAGACAGTTTGGGGGGTAAGAATGAGGTAAAGAGTGACCTTAGATTAGTGTTAGTAGAATAGAATGCATCTATTATCCTTTATTTGAGTGTGGCTATTTCTGACTACTTTGTTAAAATGATTGTGCATTGATTTGCTAAATACTCACTTAAAATCATAGCCTAATCAATAAACTGGTGTTTGTTTTAGCTAAAGCTGTGTGATCTTTAGAGGGTATGAGTGAGGGAGGCTGGGCACAATCCATTTCTTTGTTAAATGGATGGACAGGAGTATATGGTGATTGGAGAAGGATCCCAATCTCTGTAAGACAGAAGTTCCCACTGTGGTATCTGGGGCTGGGGGTGCGTGCTTGGGAACCATTGCCTGAATGGCCAGAGGGTACACACACACTGTCTGGGACTGAATGCCCACAGGAGGCTGGTGTGGACTGACTCATGAGTGAGTAGTCATCTGGCAAGGTGGGGTAAGTCAGGGTCCAGGAGTGGAAATCTGGGGGTCACAGAGGCACACCAGACCACATCTGGGGAGCACCCTGTCACAATAAGGTGGAATTCACTTGTGATATACAGATTCCATGCAAAGCACTGTGCACCATAGCTTTGTTTGTGCAGGGAGCTGGGGAGAGAGGGAGCATAGGGGGGAGGCTCTCCAATGGTATTCCGGGGATTTCTGCACACTTTGGGCAACATTGATAGGTTAGGCTCTTTTAAGGTGTCATTTGGGCATTTTCACAGACCTTTCCTTCTCAAAGTCTAGGTCTACACTTGTTAAGTTGACTTAACAGAATGGCTACATTTTAAATCGACTTAATTTGACCTTGTTAAGTTGACTTAACAGTAGACATAGCCGTCCACACTGGCTTTAAGTTGACTTAATGAGGTCGACTTAGCGCTATTCCCCATCCACATTGGTTTGAAGTCAACTTAACAAGTTGACCTAAGGCTTAAGTCGACCTTCAGAGGTGGTGTTATTAAGTCGGCTTAAGCTGTTAATAAGTTGACTTAAGGAAGTGCTTAAGTCAACTTAATAAAAGCCCAGTATGGACATGGCTTTGTGGAGGTCAACTTAAGTGTCCTTAAGTCGACCTAAGTTGCCAGTGTAGATGCACCCAAAGGTCCTTCCAATTATAAGCATGCTCTGTCTGAGTGTTTCAAGAGGTCTGGCTTGTTTTTGAAGACAAGCTGCAGCTAGAACCCAGGTCAGGATTTATCTTCAACCTCCCTGGCCTTGGCTGCAATCAGCATGTACTTGACCTGAGTTCTTATGGGCAGCAGAGATATACAAACTGACTTTCTCTCAGCAGTTCTGGTTGGAAAAGTCTGCTAACTGTGGTACCCAGCAGCTTTGCTTCTGGTTAGCACCCCTTCCTTCCGTGAAAAACTCTTCCTTTTAAGCTCAGGTCCTTCAAGCTCTGCAGAAATGATGGTTATGATATACTTTGACTTTAGCAAAGCATTTGATATGGTCTCCCACAGTTTTCTTATTAGCAAGTGTGGCAAAGTCAGGCCAGACAGCTTTAGGAGATTGGTTGAGGGTAGATTTGTCAGCCCTAGGATGCTGAAGGCACTGTTCCCAGCAGGCAGAGGAGAAACAGCTGCAGGGCAATTAGGGACACCGGGGCCCTATTAAGGGCTGTTCCTGGCCCAATAAAAGACCCACCTCCACCAGCTCACAGTGTGGGAGTTTAGTGGAGGTTGGAGAAGAGAAGAGAAGAGAAGAGAAGAGAAGAGAAGAGAAGAGAAGAGAAGGAAGGAGGTGAAGTCAAGTCAAGTCAGATAGGGTATGGGGAAGGGAAGGAGGCGAGGCAAGGCCTGAGAGGCTTGCCTCGGCTGCTGCAGCAGAGGCAGCAGAAAACTCACCTTCCCCAAGGACTGCAGCTTAAGACCTCCCCAGGGGGAGATCCTGGCCCCAGCCATGCCGATACCCCGCCCAAGGCTGCCTACCTAGGGGGAGGACTGAGGCAAGGTCAGTGGAGCCACGGCACTGGCAGAGAGGAGTGGGCTCGCCAGGGAGGCTGACTTACCGCAGGCCCTACTACGCTAGGGGATCAGACATTAGGTGACCCGAGCTGGGGAGTACTCTGCCACACAAGTGTGATATTCCCCACCTGGAAACTGGACTAGTGTGCCACTGTGCCATTTCAATACTCCACCTCAGGGCCCTGACTTACCCCACCTTGCTGGGTGAGCCCCCACTCCTGGATCTGTTCATGCCCAGCCTCCAGCATGTAATCGGTCTCTCAGGCAGTGGAGGTGTGCTCTCATTGGCCACTCATGGGATGGTCTCCCAGCAAGCACACCCAGCCTCTAGATGCAACACTGGGAACCACTGTCCTGCACAGTTCAGTGCATGCCCACTGGGCCTTGCAAGCTGGTCCATCAATTTGATAAAGAAATAATCTACGTAGCCTTTGCTCTAAGTTAGGCATTCACACTTGCTCATCTGACATCTCACTGCTTTAGATAAAGCAAACAAATGTATTGATTAAAACATAAAGTGTGTATAAGGCAAATCAATGCAAAATCAGGTAATCAATCAAATAAAAGATAACTTGTATTCTAAACTAAGATCACTGTTACAGGCCATTGCTAGCTTACCCACATTCTTTGGTTACTGATGGTTTTGCAGCCAGGTCCCTCTAACCACATTAATAGGTATCAGCACTTGAGACTGCTTGCAAGTTGGCGACCCATGGAAAAAGTCTCAGAAAAATTCCAGTGGGGTAGCCATGTTAGTCTAGTTCAGCAAAACAAACAAGGAATCCTGTGGCACTTTTAAAGACTAACAAATTTATTTAATGCATGAGCTTTCATGGGAGAAAATACCACTTCATCAGATGCTTGAAGATGGAGAACTTACAGAATAGGAGGAAAATAAATGCAGGGAAGTGTAAGTCATAGGATCAGGTCAGACTGTTTCAGCAAATCAAAGCAGTTGTTTAGATTCACACAGTATGGAACAACATATTAGAAGGTGGGGAGGTATAGATAGGGGAAACTCATTTATTGCAGTGAGAAAGCCAGTTCGAATCTCTATTCAAGCCTAAGGTAATGGTATCAAATTTGCATATGAATTCTGACTCTTTAGTTTCTCTTTGAAGCTTTGATTTATAACCAACTTGCTTAAGTATAGCAATTACCATATCTTCAGTGGAGTGAGCAGGAAGATTGAAATATTCCCCTGTTGATTTTTGAATGTTATTTCTGATGTCAGATTTGTATCCTTGTATTCTTTTGTGCAGAGACTCTCCTGTTTGTCCAATGTATAAGGCAGAGGGGCATTGTTGGCACACAATGCCATATATCACATTGGTGGATAAGCAGGTGAATGAGCCCTTGATGGAGTAGCTGGTTTCATTAGATCCTATGATGGCGTTATTTGTGCAGATATGCAGACCAAGTTGGCAATGAGTTTGTTGCAGGGATATGTGCCTGCCTTAATGTTTCTGTTGTTTGGTCTGTAGTTGCTGCAACACCAGATTTAGTTGGGGTTGGGTCTGCTTAGAGCAGGGGGTTGGACTGGATGTCCTCCTGAGGTCCCTTCCAACCCCAATCTTCTATGATTCTATGAAGAGTGCCTATTTAATACTAGTTTAGCCAACAGGAGCTTGTCAGCCTTTTCCTGATACGAATGGGGGTATTCCCCATTGTAGTGCCACATATATCCCACCATATCAAGGAAGGTTGGAGGAAGTTGTGGATGCAGGTGAATTGATTATCCTCTCTATTACACCAGTTTTAAACTGAAGCCCCTGCGCGCCCGCCCCCCCCCCATACCCATAGTGGGTGCCAGGTTAGCAGGAGAACTTCTACTATTTCCTTGTGAGCTTCATGCAGTAGGGTTACTTTTTATCCATAATATATGCATGTCAAATGGAGAGGAACATAGCAAATGAATAAAGTGTTCAATATAATTAATACTTACTAACATGATCAAATTACCCAACGAAACCCACGTCCAAGGCAAAGGATTTTCTTTATCTCAGAAAGGAAGAGGAGCCTGAGAGTCAATGAAGTCCACTGTCAAATTTACATGAAATGCACTCAAATTCTATGGTGACAGGTAGCAGTATAAAACCTAAGACATAGAACCACAGAGCCATTGCAAACACAAAGGTCATCTGATCTCTCCCCCTGCCAAGATGCAGGATTTATTGTGTCTAAACCATCCAAGACAGATGGCTATCCAGATTCTGAAATCCTCCAGTGAAGGAGCTTCCAGGAACTTCCTAGGCATTGTCCTCCATTGCCCCACTGTTCTTACACTTCAGAAGATTTTTCTGAAATATACTAAATCTGCTATGCTGTAGTTTGAACCCATGGCCTCTTGTCCTGCCTTCTGTGGCAAAAAAGAATAACTTTTCTCCACTTTTTAAATGTCAGCCTTTCAAGTATCTGAAGACTGCTATCATGTCTCTCCTTAATCTCCGCTTTTCCAAATTAAATGTACCCCATTCCTTCAGTCTTTGCTCACATGGCTTGCATTCCATCCCTTGTATCATCTATGTTGCTCGCTTTTGGATTCAAAATTCAACACAGTACTCCAACCGAGGCCAAACCAATGCAGAGCAGAAAGGCATTATCACGTCTCCTGATTTGCATGCTATGCCTCTGTTAATGCAACACAAAATTGAATTTGCTTTTTTGCAAGAGCATCACATTGTTGACTTATATTGAGGTTGTGATCCACCACAACTCCCAGAGCCTTCTCAGCAGTGCTACTGTCAAGCCAGTTATCTCCCATTCTGTATTTGTGCACTTAGTTTTTCTTCTCTTTTAAAAAACTTTGCTACGAAGTATATTATGTCCATAGCATTCCCCCTGTCCACCAAACCAATTACACTGTTAAAGGATATCAAGCTGGTTTGGCATGATTTGCTCTTAGTAAATCCATGTTGGTTGCTAGTGATTACCCCTTCATCCTCCAGGTATATGCAAATTGAATGTTTTTATACATTGCTTCAGTAGCTTCCCAGATACCAAGGTCAGGCTGACTGATCTATAGTTCCTTGGCGCCTGCTTTTTAAAGATAGGCACGATGTTAGCTCTTCTACAGACTTCCAGGACTTCTTCTGTCATCCCTGAATTTGCAAATATCATTGCCAGTGCTGCTGAGATTTTTTCAGTTAATTCCTTCAGCACCATGGGGTGAATACCATCCAGCCCCGCTGACTTGAATTTGTTCAAATTGGTCAGAATATCTTTGACATGTTCTTTACTAATCCTGATTTGTATTCCTTCTCCTTCATTGTCTATGGTAACTTCACTAGTAATCCAGTCACATATTATCTTTTGTGAGAAGACTGAAACAAAGCAAGTAATGAGCAGCTCTGCCTTCCTATCATTTTCTGTTACCAGCTTACCTTGTCCATTGAGCAGTGGACCCACCCCATCCCCAATCTTTCTTTTTTCTCTGACATGTTTGTTGAACCCCTTCTTGTAGTTGCTAATATTTCTTGCAAGCAATAACTCATTCATTGCCTTCATTTTTTGCTGTTCCCACATATGCTTGTTTGGTGACATGTGCCTTTTTCCATTTCCTGTATGTATCTCTTGTTTTTTAGATAGCTAAAAAGCTCCTTGTGAAGTCATATTGGCCTTCCATGGCTCTTCTCGTCTTTCCTCTGCATTGGAAGAGTTTGATATTGAGCCTCTAGTAGTAAATCATTTAGGAACAGCCAGCTCCCTTTGACTCCTTTTCTTCCTAATTTGTCTTTTCATGAGATCCTGTCTACTGTTTCTCTTAGTAGGTTGAAATCTGCCTTTCTGAAATCCAGAGTTCTTGTTTTACAATTCTCATGTCCTTCTTTCCTTAAGATCTTGAATTCTGTCAGATCATGATCACTTCCTCCCAAGTTCCTAACCACCTTTGCAACTAATTCATCCATGTTGGTCAAAACCAGATCCCCTCAATTTTCTGATTCAGAAAGCTGTCCCCTACACATGCTAAGAATGTGCAGGACATACTATGTTTTGCTGTAGTCTTCCATCAGATGTCAGGGAAGCTAAAATCCCCCATTAATACTAGCTCATGTATGATAGCTAATCTTGTTATTTGCTTGTAGAATGCCTCATCCATTTCCTTTTGTTGATTCTGTGGTTTGTAATATACCCATACAATAATATTGATACTATTCTTTTTCCATTTTATCCCACTCAGACTCTCAATATGTCTGCCACTTATTTCCTCTTGGACCTAGAAACAAGTGTATACACATTCTTGATGTACTGTGCAACACCTTCTCCTTTTCCCCCATACCTATCCTTCTGGACAGATAGATAGCCTAATACTAATTACTTTATACATCTTCTCTTTGGTGTTCCAATGGAGAGGCTCCCATAAATAAAGGCAGCAGGATCACGACTACATACATGTCAGTGATACAAGTAGTAGAGAGCAGAGCTATCCATGGACAGAACACATCAATCAAGGCAGATTAAGATTCTTATACACTGGTGCTCTGACTGGTATTTTTTCAATTCCGTCTTTGAATGATCATTTTGTTTCTCTGTTTCCTTTTGATCATAATTATAATGAAATTGGCTATAGCCAGGATTCATTGAATAATTTCTCTACTCATTCATAGAAATCAATTTTTTTGGCCTTCCCTTTTGGCTAGGAGTGTGGGGGAAATACGTTATAATACTGTGCAGTCTCCAATTGAAAGCCTTTAAAATGTCCAAACCTGTTTATTTCCCCAATCATTTCTGAAAAATAGAGGCTCAGTTGAGCAAGAAACAGTTACGCCCACTCTTACTGCTAATGGCCCCTAGGAAATCACTGAGAGCCTTGTATATATTTCAGGGTGGAATTTGACAGCTAAAATTAGATCTGTTTGTAACTGAAAAATCATCATCTAATTTCAATACTGTAGAATGCTGTAAATCTTTTGGAAGTTAATAGTACTTCAGTATCAAACAAAATTGCTTTTAGGAGCTAGGACCATCTTAGCTATGGCACTGTTAAAGTCACTAATGACATTTTGTTATCTTTGGATCATAGGAGGCTTACTTGGAGCTATTTTATTGACCTAAGCAAAGCTCTCAGTGCATTTGATCATAATATTTTAGTGAGACAATAATAAGTACAGGACTTTCTCAGTGTTGCTAAGAGATTATTTATCATCCTGCTGTCAAATAAACCCTTTGTAAAGAGCAACGAACTGAAACTTCACTATCCTGGAATCCCCAAGGTTCAGTTCTTGGCTTGCTTTTTTATTTATTTACTTGTTTTATAACAAAAGTAGTGCTATTGATTTTTTTTTTAAACTGTAGCAGTTTCTTGGCTATGCAAGTGCCACCATTCGTTGTGAGTCAAGGAAACTTTTTTTTTTAATGTTCATTTTGGTCTCCACTGTGATCTTGATAAATCATAAAATTGGCACAGAGTGAACACATTAATTTTAAAATAATAAAAATCATTATCTGGGCTAATTAGTTCAGATCCTGGGTGTCTGGACTCCCTGCTTTATATCACTGGTTTGGCAGTTTCCACCTTGAACCTATCCTGCACCTCAAAAGTAGAGATGCCTCCAAACTAAAGACTCAGATCAAACTCCTTTCCAACCTGTTTTTCAAAGGTGTCAGTGGGGAGAAGAGGGCAGTTTCAGATTCTAGAACTGAGCTCATCCTTGTGTAGGACATCATCCTTTAATAGACTAAATGGGAACTTGAATCAGTGCACCTACAAACTCTAGGGTTAGGGCAGTCTAAGGGAGATACACAAGTTATTTTACATAGCTTACATATCAGCTTTCAACTGCCGCTGAAAACTGTGGCAAGTGTAGACCAGGTCATAGTAAAGAAAACATTTAGGTGCTCATCTAAAAACTATGGCATGATTCTCCTCTCACTAATACCAATTTGACACCATCATAACAGCTTGGATCACAATGGAGTTATTGCTGATTTACAGTAGCATCCATTAGTGACTAATCAGGCTTCATTTGTTTTAGGAGGATCACATCTCCTGTCTGAGGAGTCCCCTCAGGATTGTTTATGGTCTCACAGTAAAGTCTGGAAGTGGTCATGTTTTTTATTTTCTTTTTGAAATCTTTGGCCAGAAAGGAACAATTAATGACTTTGGTCTTGGAATGGTTTTTATTCTTTTAAAAACACACTTTTACTTGTCCTGGCCTCAGTTATGTGGTCTGTATCATGGATGAATGTAGCGCTTTGCCAAACAGAGGGCCAGACACTGAAATGCAGCACTACCATGAAGAAGAGGATGAAAACAAGTCTGTCCCATTCATGCAACAGGAAGTTCTTCAGTCACTTTCACCCCACTTATACCTTGGGCGTGGTCAACACTGTATTACACTGAAGGACTACCAACCAATTTGTTTATTCCAGAAAGTTCACCTCAGCTGTCACATCTGGATTCAGTGTGGTCCAGCCATGACTCAATTTTCCAGCTAAGATGACTGAGGCAAAAGGGAGCCAAGTGAATTACTCATTTATACACAGTCATTGTGAGTCAGTAGATTGGCTGGGATCTGTAGTGACTTCCAGCCCTTTAGTCTATCCACTTGATACTGTTCTTTATTTTTAGTTTGGAAGGCATCTGGGCGCCTCCAGAAACAAACAGTAGTCACCACACCAGCAGACACCATAGCGTCCGAGTAAGCAATCAAACAAACAAACTCTCCAAAATAAACTACATCCCCAGCAATCCCAATGCAGATGCAAACAGTGGGGAAAAGGAACTTTTCGAAGATTCCAGAAGGGTAGCCATGTTAGTCTGTGTACAGCAAAAACAACGAGAGTCCTGTGGCACCTTATAGACTAACAGATTTTCTTTGGCATAAGCTTTCGTGGGCTATAACCCACTTCGTCAGATGATTAGAAGATTAGTGTCCAAGCTGCATGACAGGAATTGCAGGATGAAAGGAAATGACCATGTCCCAGATGACATTGCTGCTGTCTTAGGGTATGTCTAAATTTATACATCTGTGTCTGTTTATTTTCTTCTAGTAGCCTTCCTGCAAATTTCATAGTGGCGTAATTTGAACATTGAGGCCAGTGACTCGTCTTACCCTCATACCTTGTGACAAACGCTTCCTGCTTCCACTGACCTACTGAATGACATTGGCTCCAAGCCAGATTTTTAAAGGTGCTTAGGTATCTGAATATGTAGATACCGAGGAGGATTTTCAGAAGCACCTAGGGGCCTAAGGGAACTATGCACTTAGGCAATTTTGAAAATCCCCCTGGCTCCCTACCTCCCTCTTCAAACACATAAATACCTTAACAAATATGAACCATCACCTTTTTCCTCTCCTTTGTCAGTCTTGTCTATTTAGAGTATAAAATCTCTTCTGAGCAGAAAGTGTCTCTCACTATATGTCTTTATAGTGCCTAGTACAATGGGGCCATGATCTCATTTGGGGACTAAGCACTACCATAATGTACAACGAAATAATAGATATAATAAAAGGCGTTTTATTTCAAGCAGAATACAGGCTGGGATGCAGGCGGCATTCAAATTCCTACTGGAGCTACCAATGAGGTGTTACTAATTTTAAACTCGTGTTTAATTTTTCTTAACATAATGCTCAGAAAACTTGATACAGCATTAAGGTTATCATTTTAAGGAAAAATATATTTGTATCCTGAAAAGTTTCCTTTGTTAGAAAATCAGACAAACAAATTGTGCTGTACCAAGATATTGAGTTTTCCCATTGATAAAGATCTTGTTGAGGACTTTGCAAAGTAAATGATTCCCAGATTGTAAGGTCAAAATGGAAAAGATGATTGTGTACTTTTGAATGATAGCTTCTGGCACCAATGGGAAGAATAATGGGAGAGGGAAATTGTTTTTGTGGGACATAGAACAAATTGTTGCCTTGGCCAGAAGGAAGAAAAAAAAGCACGTGATGATAGTGTAACATATTGATCTGCTGTGGCCTACAGCAAACAACAAGGAATGAGTAACCACTAAGCAGATATTTGCTAATGAAAATCTTGTAACTTCAGTGATAGATGCAGTGCAATTTAAAGTAGATGATGTGGACAAATCATATTTTCTATGACAGCTGCTTTTAGATAAAATTAAGGACGATATTTTAACTGAGAGCTCAGAGTAATATGCTAGTGAGCTCATTTTAATGCAAGTTTAAGGAAGTGATGAGATTCGTTGCTAAGTATTAGGACGCCTTTGATTTTCCACACACTTTATGGTTCTGCATCTGCTGAAATCTCTTGGAATTTAATTTCATGACACTTCTCCCCTCATCTCAACTACTTGCTGGATGAATTGCTCTTTACATTTATACTTTCCTGGACTTTTTCCTCTAAAGCATTTTACAGTTCTCTAGAGCCAGAAGTAGATTATTGTATTTTTATTCCTTTCACTCTCAGAACTTTTATACAAATAACTTTTGGGAAGATTATGGGGCCATCTTTTTGATGGCTCTTTTTTTAATCTAAGCGCTAACATTTTGATAGGAAAGACTGTCTTGCAGTGCTGGGTAGAGAAGGTTCCCAGATGGTCATTTTTTGTAGAACTTTATTGGTCAGGTAAAACCAACCCTGATTTAGGATGGGTCCAGAATCCATGGGATCAGAACTATCAGAGAGTTTCAGGGGGGTGCAGCAGGAAGGGTTTTGGTATTATTCCATCTCTTTATGGACAAATTAGGAGTCTTTATGCTAAAACTCAACTAGGGTTTGATTTTACATGGTGAACCCCATGGGTAGTTTTCAGATCTAGGTTCTGTTTATTCCAAACCAGCAAAATTCTGGATAGTTCAGATAAGAGTTTATGGTTTAGGACCATCTCTAATACTTAAAGAGAAAGAAATCCTTTTTTGAAAAAAGTAATAAAGTACAAACAATGAATGACTTTCCATGGTGATTTCCAAAGTTTCAGTTGTGTAAGTATATATCAACATTAACTGGATTAGATTCTCTCATCCGTCACTTACATCAGCATTTTTTGCACAGGCTGCTGCCTCAGTGTATCATGAATGGCTGGTTCCTCTGCTGATTAAACAACAAATATAATTTCCTCACAGACTGTGTAATTGATGTGCAGCAATGGAAAGAATGGAATATGGGACTATGACTCAGTGTGGCAAACTGTGGCTAAGAAGGAGGTACAAAGAACGATGAATATGTTGGAGATTTCCGCACAGAAATACAGTTTTTAAATAAATACTTGGCCTATAAAATTAATTAAAAGGTAAAGTACTTAAGACTAATGTAACTGGGGCAAAAGGATAAGGCAGTTTAGGTTCCTTCATGTTGGCACGTCATAACATCAGCATCTGCTAGTGCCACTACAATTAAAGTTCTGGCAGAATTTCTGTGATTGCCTGATTCTAAAGGCTTTAGAATTCAGCTCTGCTACTTCCTAAAGCAATTGGTCAGCCGATGACGCTGATATTTATAATCCTGAATATCTTTTCAATTCATTCTTCTTGTTTTTAAATGCTATTGACCAACTTTTACATGAGGTAAATGCACGTAATTCCCATTTACTTCAGTGGGGACTGAAAGTATGCAGCTGCAGTACAATTTGGCTGTATTTTTTTCTAAATAGCATCTATTGTAAGAAGACTGAGTCTTGATAAGGCCTCCAAAATACCTCTTTGCACAGGGACAGACTAATTCCCAAAGTTACAAATGTTTTTCTTAAATGAGGATTCAGCCAGCTGGGGTAAATCTTAACTTTCTGCTGACAGTCACTGGAGAAATGAAAAATATTCTCATAAACTTTTGCCAACCTGCATCACACAAAGATGCATCTGAGGAAGTATCAGGAAGTTGAAGTCCAAACCTGGCAACACTTTGCAGTGGCGAGAGTCAGTAGTCATGTTATTCAGGGGCAGAGTCAACGGCCAGGAAAAGGGAACCCAGGGCCTCCCTGCTCCACCAGGTTCCGACCCACAGCTCCGTGAGTAATAGTTTAATTGCATGGCCAGGGGGCAGGCACCCCATATCTCTCCCCTGGGCCATTTCCTACCCTTGCTTCAGTTTCTCCACTGGCACCACTGGTTTGTGTCTGGATTCCCCATGGAATCCTCTGCTTGTGCTCTGGAAGGTTTTCCCAGTGCAAGTTCATTCAAGGGCATATTGATTGTTTGGATTCAGCCACACAGGTGTTACTGGAGCATTTAGTGCACTGGATGAGGTACACCACATATTGTGATCAAGGTGTGTAGGACCCGTGGATCTCCTATGGAGTATCATACATCAAACAACTACAACCCATACTTGATAGGAACCCCATCCTGAAAGAAATCTTTCCTGAACCTCCTCTTCTGGCCT
Source organism: Pelusios castaneus (assembly GCA_007922175.1). NCBI lineage: Eukaryota > Metazoa > Chordata > Testudines > Pelomedusidae > Pelusios > Pelusios castaneus. The sequence goes on from ML685969.1 coordinate 2,261,855, forward strand.
TCAAACAACCTCTCCAAACTCTTCATCAGAAACAAGCTTCCCACAGACCAGGACACATTAATTCAAAGTGGTACCAGACCCTGTCAGAACAACAGATGCAAAACTCTCAGACATATCTCCACTGCTACAGTAACAACACCATCCACAAAACACCTTTCAAGACCCAAACATCCTAAACACATCTATCACAACATGCAGTGTACCTCATCCAGCGTACTGTGTCAATAAAAACTATGTGGATGAAACCAGACAATCACGATGCTCTCGAGTGAAACCCAAAAAGGAAAATGATAAAAACACCACATCACCAGTGGCGAAACACTTCTCATAAAGCAGTCACTCTATATCTGACCTACCAGTCCTCATCTACAAAGGAAACCTGCACACAGCTTTCAAAAGATAGACCTGGGAGCTTAAAATCATAACTTTGCTAGACACTGTAAATCATGGTCTTAATACCTTGGATTTATGGCTTATTTCAGCAGTCTGTAACTCACTAGTTCTCCACGTTGTCCTATGACTACAGCGATGATAACAGGCCACTTCACTTTGTATGGCCCCTTGTATTTAGCAGTGACATTGAGTACTTTTTCCAGACCTGGTCCAAAGAGGTAGCTGTGTTACTCTAGGTCGGCCAAACAAACAAGGAGTCCTGTGGCCCTTTTAAAGACTAACAAATTTATTTATCACATGAGCTTTCATGGGAGAAAATCTCACTTCGTCAGTCACTTTGAAGATGGGGAATTTACAGAATGGGAGGAAATTAAATGCAGGGAAATGTATGACACAGGATTAGGTCAGGCTGTAACAGCAAATCAGAATAGGTGTTGGGATTCAAACACTGGGGAACAGCATATAGAGGAAGGTGAGGTCAAATCACCTGTTGTAATGAGACTTAAATCCGTAGTCACAGCTTCAAAGAGATACTGCAGAATTGGAATGTATATGTAAATTTGACTCTGTTGCCTCAGGGTTAAACAGGGACTACGGATTTTATTCTCATTACAACAGGTGATTTACCTCACCTTCCACTATATGCTATTCCACGGAGTTTGAATCCCAACAGCTATTCTGATTTGCTGTTACACAGTGGTTAAAGTATAATTTGATGGGCCCCGGAACCCTCCTAATCTCCAGGCCCCCTTCCCATATTGTCTGGGCCCCCTTCATGCATGTGTGGGCCCAGCCCAGATAGGCATTTGCAACCACGTCTCAGTACCACATACATCGGTTATCGCTCCATAAAAATATTTATAATTTTATATGGCATTTATGTCTATAGCAATTATTGTCACAAACTAGCAAACACTGCATACAACAAGACCATCAGATCACCCCCTCCCCTGCCTCATTAACTCAAGTATGATGATGAAAGCTCATGCAATAAATATATTTGTTAGTCTTTAAAAGTGCCACAGGACTCCTTGTTTGTTTTGCTGAACTAGACTAACATGGCTACCCCTTTGGAACTTATCTACCATATGATTTCCACTGGTCTTATCCCTGGTGGGAACTTTCCTAAAAAATGCTAACTTACACAAGGCTATAATGAAGACTTCAAGAATATATGACTTCTGTAGCATTGCCAATAGCTTGGGTGCTGGTTGAAGTACTTGGAAATATGTTATTTAAACATAGATAGAAACGGGAAGATGGCATTAAAATCATCATGACTTGTGATTGATAAAATCAGGCCTCACTTTTCCATAGCACCTTCTATCTGAAAAGCTGAAATCACTTTACAAGGGATAATGAACCACGCATTGTACCACCTCCTAAAGCAGTGGTCCTCAAACTTTTTTCATTGGTGATCCCTTTCACACAGCCAGCCTCCAAGTGTGGTCTTCTTCCAAAATTAAAAATACATTTTTTTCTATTCAAAACTATTTTAAATGCTAAATTTATAAACAAACCTTCTGCCTAAATGAATTTATCTTTTCTCACCACTTTGAACTTAAGACTAAACCACATTTTTATGGAATCATTATTAGACGCAGATAAGTTATTTTTTAAATTGTTATTGTTTAATACTGGGGAGTGCAAAGAATTTGTATCAATGCAGCTTTTCAGAGCAAACTTAGTGCCCCATTGCCTCCCTTGCTTCTGCACAACTATTGGCAGCTCTGGGTGGCTCACAACCCTCGCATAATAACCTTGTGACCCCCTATGGGGTTGCAACTCCCATCCGAGAGCCCTTGTCTTAAAGGGACACACTAACCTCATTTTACAGATTGGGAAACAGACGCAGAGCTGTGAAGCGATTTCGCCCAAAGTCCCACAGCAGTTTCGTGGCAGAGCTAGGACTAAGACCCAGAACTCAAGACTCTCATGCTTTAACCACTGAACAATACTAGCCCCTAATATAACCCCACACCCGGCAAACCATCTTTGCACAGAGATGAATGCATTTTTCATTAGGATCTTCAGGAGTACTAAACCATTTACTAGTGAAGACTATTTAGACCTTAACCCCGTAGACAATTTCCCTTTGACCACTGTCACACCACATGTGCAGCGTGTCAGAATGTTTTTAGCAAACACACCATGGATACCACCAATGTTGCCTCTAAGCTGATGATGTAGCTGAACAAGTTATGGTATTTGCTGAGCAGCAATTTGGGAGGCACAACTCACAACTCCACAGATTCTGCATGGACACCAGGTGGCTGTTGGCTACCTTAACTTTGAGTTTGCAAAGACAATAGCTATTTTTAGTGGAAAACAGATGGTGATGGTGATATAGACAATAAGGAAGATGACTGTGGAAGCGGTTTCAATGGTGGACACAGTATAAAACTTTAGATGAGAGGGAACCATTAGATCATCTAATCTGATCTTGTGTATAAAATTTCACTGAGTTACTCTTGTATTGAGCCCAATAACTTGTGTTTGATTAAACATAGGTGCCAGAAAAGCATCCAGTCTTGATCTGAAGACATCAAGAAATGGAGCCTGCACCATTTCCTTTGGTAGTTTGTCCCAATGGTTATTTGATGTAACTGTTAAAATTAGTTTCTTATTTCTAATTTAAATTTGTCTGTCCTCAGCTGCTAGCCATTGGTTCTTGTTATGCCCTACTTACCTAGATTAAAAAGCTCTTTAGTACCTCGTATTTTCTCTCCTGAAGATATTTGTACTCTGTAATCAAGCCACTTACAAAATTCCAATCTTATTTTTGATAAACTAAACTGATTGATCTACTTCAATCTCTTACTATGATGCATTTTCTCCAGCCTTCAAATAATTTTTTTTTCATCGCCTCAGCACTCTAATTTTTCAACATCCTTTAAAAAAAATGCAGACACCAGAACTGGACATACCATTCCACTCTCATTAATGTCATATACAGAGTAAAGATTACCTCCCTTCTCCTATTCACTGATCACTTGTTTATACATCCAAGACTTACATTAGCCCTTTTTGCCACAATATCACACTGCAACCTTGTACTGAGTTTGTTACTACAGTCCCATAATCTTTTCAGAGTCATCACTTTCCAGGATATAGACTGCCATTCTGTAGGTATGGCCTTCATTCTTTGTCCCTGATGTATGATATAGCATTGGATTTATTAATATATATTTTGCTTGAATGGGTCCAGTTTACCAAGCGGTCCCACCAGAGCTGGATTATCAAAGGGGCTTTAGGGGCTTAAGCCCTGGGCCCTGGCCAAAACAGGGCCCCAGGATCTAGCCCCTTTGGCCCTAAAACCCCTATGCAAATCCGGAGACCCCCACTCAGCACCAGCTGGGCAGGAGAGCAGACACTGCGCTTCTACCCGGCCGGCACTGCGGGGGGAGAAAGAGACTCTGGCTCCCAGCCTGCCCCTGGGCTGGCTGGTCCACCCCCGAGGCCAGAGTGCCAAAGCCTGCTAGCTCATCCCGTGCCCCCCTGCCCAGCAGATTTGCAGGAACAGGGTTGGAGGGGAGTGCCCTCAGGCCCCAGGGCTCCCTCAGCAATGGTGGGGTAGAGCGAGGCAGGGCCCAAACCCGGCCCCTGCAGTGGGGAGCCCAGACCGGTTAATCCGGTCCTGGGTTGCACTTGCTCTATAATATAAAACTGCTCTGTTCTCAACATTGTCTATCACTCTGCCCTCCCAATCTGTCTCTCATTCACACATTTTATTAGCATTGATTTTGTATTTAATTCCACATCATTGATAAAGATTTTCCATACTGTAATTAAGAAGGAGGGCAGTAACTGTTTGCATTTTCAAGCCATAGTTCCTGTTCTCTATTTCATGGTGACATGTTCTAAGTGCTAATCTACACTACAGATTTTTGCCAACCAAAAATCAGCTTTTTGCACCAAAGAAGCTATGAAATGGGAGAAATAAAGTGCATATTAGTACTATCCCAACTTAATTATCAGTTAACTAATTCTGAAAGCATCAAAAGGAAATGCAGAAACATCATGCCATTGTGCGTTTTAGGGTGCCTTGAAGAATTGATAAGGACATCTTAAACTTGTACTCCAAAAGCAAGACATTTTTTAAAATGCATTTTAATTTTCCCTGTAAAAGATTCTGCTTCTGACCCTCAGAACTACCAGGACAATTCCAGTGTTGCCCTCAAGCAGCTCTTTACAATAAATTTAAATTTGCCTGGGATAAAATAAGAAATCTGGGAAATAGATATTAAAAACAAAAAAAAACAAAACTTGTTTTTAGGAAGATATCTTGAAACAATATGGGGAATCTGGATTTGACCAATCCTCACTGATATTTTTAGAATGTTTTTTTTCCCCTAGCAAATAAAATTATGTTACAAGCTAAACAAGTAATTTAAAGCCTAATAGATGTTAACTGGAAGCTGAATAAATCTGAAAAAACTTAGACTAAGCAGTGCACTAATAAATGTTAAAATGTTCATACTACCAAAATGGAAATTCAGAAAGTGACCAACATTCAAGACTGGAACACAGACGTCTTTAAACTCTGTTATTAAAAAAATTGTATATTATAACAGAAATACCTGAGAAAAATTCTCAGAGATATGGGCTGCTTTCCTGGAAGTATCTGAGTAAGAACTCACCTTTTACCTCTCCCTCTTCTCTACCTAATTCCTTCCCTTCCCACTCTATCCCCTTTCTCTGAATTTTGCTTCTATTTTTAACAGTTTTTCTTTAACTAGTTGGATTTTTATAAGAAAAAAAATGGTTGGTAAATTATGCAATATAGATAATTGATTTATATTTTACATATTCATTTTATATACAATTAAATGTTTAATGTATAGTTAAGGTTAGGCAGCAAATGGTTAATAAATAAGGAGAAGTTTATGTATATTTTTTTAAAATTGTTATGTTTGTTTTTTATATATATAAATAAATTATTAAAAAGTTATTGGAAAAAAAGCAAGAAAAACCTAACCAGTAGCATATTGGGAATTTGGTTGGTATCCAACAGAATACCACTGCTAAGATTGAACATTTCATTGATCAGAATTTGCACACTAAAAGTTTATGCTTCCATGGAAGCTGTGGACAGTTTTTATGACCAATTGGAAAGAAGTAATTTAAAAAGAGGGGAAGATGTATTGATAGCGATGGATAACTAATACAAAGATAGGAAAAGACTGAGTGGCTGACATAGCTGGAGACCATCAATTAGGATTTAGGAATGAAAGAGGAGACAGACTGATTGAATTTGCAAGCAAGAGTGATCCAGTCATCTGTAATACATGATTTCAATCTCACCTGAGAAGATTATATACGTAGAATGATAGAAATTAGGTTAGGAAGAAACCTCAGGAGTTATCTAGTCCAACACCCTGTTCATGAGGAAGCTCTGGAGATAAACCAGACACACTCCATAGAGTCAAATAGATTAAATTTTAATACAAAAAAAATGTCAGAGTGCCTTTTTAAGTGCTAGAATGTTAATCTTGGCAGATTGCAATAGTGATCACAAACTTCTTACAGTGAAGCTGGAACTAAAGTTAAACAAGTACCTACACTATCTAAAAGATACAAGTGATTACAGATTGAGTTGAACATGCACAAACAACAAAAATGCATGGAATGCACTTCAAAAAAAAAAATCAAAGTCTTAATGTCTCCCACAAATACAATAATGAAGACAAAGTGATGGTGGTAGACCAAGTGTGGTGGTAGACCAGAGTGATGGTGGTAGACCAAGACCGTAGACATCAGCTGAGCAATGACAAATTCATAACTGGAAACCAGACCAGCTCACTGCTATGTTAGTACTGTTCAAGATAATTGTTAGATTTGTAGAGATGTGTTTAGTGTTTAGACTCTACTAAATGCTTGTAAGTTGCTGCTTGCATGAGCCTTACTTGCAATGTCTGTGTCCTATGCTATAAAGTAACATGTAAGTTTTGCTTTGTAATTATAAAAATACGTGCTCTGAACTTGTGAACCCAGGCAGGAGGAGTTTCTCTGCCTATCAAGGAGGACTATCAAAACTAAATTCCCCATCTTCAAACATCCGATGAAGTGGGATTTTCTCCCACAAAAGCTCATGCAATAAATAAATTGGTTAATCTTTGAAAGTGGCACAGAATTCCTTGTTGTTTTAACAAAACTAAGTGAGCCATTGTGAAGCACTATGATACAAAGACTGAGTTAATGGCTCTCTCACATCTGTGAAGGAAACTCATCCCATCAGACTGAATTCTGGAAGATGGAAAAGATAGCTGTTTGGACTCTCACAACTGGTGCTATGAAAGAGAAGCAGAGGGTCAATCCGGCTTAGCCCTAAAAGGCATTCAGTGCTGACAGATTACCACAACTCTGTTACTTTTTGGAACCAGAGTGTGTAACTCATTTGTGTCTGTATGTTGCCTGTTTGAACCTGTAACTAAATCTTTCTTTTCTTTTTCCTAGTTAATAAATCCTTAGTTAGTTTACTTTTGGATTGGCTGCAGGTGGTGTCTTTGGTGTGAGATCTGAGGTACACATTGACTTGGGATAAGTGACTGGTCTCTTGGGGCTGGAAACAACTTGAATCTTTTGTCATCTTTCATGTATGGCAACCAAATATCACTGTTCAAGCTTGCCTGGGTGACATGATAGACTGGAGTGCCCAAGAGGACTGTCTGCGGCTTCATGGGAAGACTTATAGTGCTTCAGGAGTTTGCATTTGTGACTGGGTTGGTGAAATCTAATTATAGAACATACAACTAGTTTGGAGTGTCTGCCCTGCTTTTTGACCGTCTGCCCTGAAGTGGCAGTCATGGTCATGAACTCCTCCAGACAACATGACAGATGCCATAGAGAAAAAGTGGAAAAATTTTAAGAGAGTAGTACATTCAGCACTATGTTACTGGGAGACAAAAGATGTTGCTCAGCATTACAATGGATGGCTGATGAAATTGTAAACTTAATAAATGCAAGACTAGAATGCAAAGATAGGAGAAGTGAGGAATACTAAAGTTACACAAATAAATTTTAAAAAAACATGCAGGGAGGCAAAAGAAAAATGACTAGAGCAAAGATGCAATGAAATAAAAGGATATGAAACGAGGCACAATCAAAGAGATTCATTGCACAATAAAAAAGAACAATGAGACAAATAAAAAAGTCAAAGAAGGAATTAGCTGCTTTAAAACTAAGGGTGGCAGAGAGTTCTATGAAACCAAGAGTAATGGAATGTATGAGGGACCTTTCTAATGATTAGGGTCCTCTCAAATTCACGGTCCCTTTCTGTAAATGTCATAGCTATAGCATTTTTAATTTCACAGTTTCAGATATTTAAATCTTAAATTCGGTGGTGTTGTAACAAACATGAATATGCATTTTAAAATGGCAAAATATAAACATATACAGCCTGTAAGACTCGGTGTTTCTCAACTATAAAGGGAGTCACAAGACGACTGTAGAGGGATTGTGGCGTTGCCTCCCTTACATCTGTGCTGTCTTCACAGCTGGGCATCCGGAGAGCTGCATCTGCTGGCTGGACACCCAGCTACCAGCAGTAGTACAGAAGTAAGAGTGGAAATACCCTACAATGCCACTGCTGCTGGTGGTGAGGCTGCCTTCAGAGCTGGGGGGCTAGAAAACATAGGCTGCTGGCTGGGCACCCAGCACTAAAGGCAGTGCAAAAGTAATGGGGAAAATACATCAATCCCCCTACAATAGCCTTGCAACCCCCTTTTGGGTCAGAACCCCGAGTCTGAGAAACGCTATGTATTTTTGTCTGCTTTTACCCTACACTACAGGAGAAAGGTATACAAGAGACCAGATTTCATGGTCAGTGATGCATTTTTCATGGCTGTGAATTTGCTAGGGCTGTGCAGATTATCCTTAAAAATAGGAAGAGAGAGACTTTGAAAGAAAAGAAGAAAAGATACCGCATATTACAATACAGAAACTAGAAAGAGTGCTAAAAAGCATAAAGCAAGGAAATGCAGCTGGGGAGGATAGTATTGTGGTTGAAATGCTGCAATCCCTGAATGACGATTCAAAAACATAACTGCTGAAACTTTCCAGTCAGATATATACACCAGGAGGTTTTCTGGAGGACTCCAGAGGTCAGTCTTCAATTCTCTACCAAAGGTTAATAATGCTAGAGAATGTGAAAAACATTGACCTATAAGCCCAATAGGCCACACAGAATGTTTTGTTGAAAATCATCAGCACACAAAATACATCAACATCTTGAGACAAGAATTAGCAAAATTCAGGGCTCATCTACACTGCGGGAGAATTTCGGCGGCAATTGAAGGGAGATACGCAAAGTACTTAAAATACCTTGAGTATCTCCCTTGAACTGCCTAATGCCTGCTCCCCGTAGGGTCCCCACAGTGCTGACTCGAAGGGAAATACCTTTCCGTCAAATCAGTGCAACACTACTTGCCAGGTAGGTCTTAAAAAAATCGACTTCCAACTAATTCTGGGTTTGACTGAGTGAGTCTTTACAGACGCTCAATCAAATCCACATAATCAAAGCTATGCTGTCAGAGGTGCCGCTGACAGCATAGCCTAGGCTTCAGTTTGATTTCTGCCCAAGAATAGGTATAAGGGAGACAATCTTTACCCTGAGGCTTTTTATGCAAATATACAATAGAAGTGAAAAGAGAAATTTACATTTGTTTTGTGGATTTTGAGAAGAAACTTGATCAAATTCAACATAAGACGGATCACTTGATGGTTATGTGTTCTATTCATTCTCTCTAAAGCACCTGGCATTGGCCACTCTTGGAAGATAGGATATTGGACTAGAGGGACCATTAGTCTGACCTGGTATGACCATTCTTATGTTCTTAAGATTATACAGATTCATGAAGAATGTAATACCGACTCCCAAGATTCACAGTTAATAAAAAGTATGTGTTGGGACAGAAAGCAGCAATCTGAGTACTGCTGTGTCAAGAAAGGTGTCCATCAACATTGTATTCTATTTCTATCACTGTTTAAATTACACACAGATGGTATAATGAGGGAAAGGTTAGATTAAAAGACCAAGACCAATCAAAGCATATATGTCAATGGCATATACATCGACAATATAGTGATGACTTAGTTTGCATTGCTTAGACTAGGGAAGAAATTCAAAACATGCTTGCTGCTGTGAACAGTGCCAGCAAGAAATATGGGATGATGATCAATGTTAGGAAGACAAAAAAATAGGAGAATGAGTAAACACGGTAACACACAAGGTAGGCAACACCTATGCCTCAACAGTCAAGCAGTAGAATGAATGAACAGTTTTCTTTGCTTGAGTCTAATAATGGAAGATGGAAAATGTTATAAAGAAATCAAGAAAAAGATATTGTTTGCAAAAAAATGTATTCAACAATTTCCAAAGATTTCTGTGTTGTCGTAAGTTAAAACTGCACATCCACACTCTATTACTGAAGTGCTATGTATGGTCAACCTCCCTATATAGATAAACATGTGAAAAGGACGCTGAGAGATGGCTCAGTCTGTTCGAATTTTGGTGTTATAGAAGAATGTTATTTTTTAACTCAAAGTTCTTTCCAAATGCTAACTAAACATCTACAGTCCACCCAAATTCCACCCACAATGCCAGATTATCTTGGTGGTTCAAATAAAATGATCAGTAGTGAAATAGTTGACTATACACTGCATCAGTAGGCTTCAAATACAATACCATCGAGAGTTTCACACCAATCTTACAGCTATTATTTATATCTGGATAAAGATTTAGTAAGATAGTACTATATCCAATTCATATTCATTCAGGTACATCTATAACCATAGGGTGGGAAAGAATGTAAAACTTTTTTTTTTTTTAAAAGCAGATATTCTGCAGAAACTGATGAAACCACCCAACTATGGTGGGATAAGCCACCATGTATCTGTTCATCTGGAACCCTAATATAGCATAAAAATAATTTGCAGTTGACACAGGTGGATGTAAAATAAAGAATGGAATAATAAAATAATGTGCAAAAATTCTTTTCTGAACATGACAACATTCACACCAATAAGAGGCAAATCGCAGAACTTCTAAAAGTAAAACAAACTGCTTTGCCTGTCTGAGTTCTGTTCATTTGAATGAGCTTTTTGGTCCCTATTGTGTGTAAGCAGAGCACATAAGACTTACTCAAAGTCGGGTGGATTGCAAAAAGAGGAAATAAGTACCACAAGCATCTTCACACACTACAATTGAGCTGAGGTCCATAGAAGACAGTGATTGCAATCATCCTGAGGAAGGGACAAAGGAATCAGGCAACAGACAAACTATGCAGCGTATTTCCCTGGGGGACAATTCCCCCCCCCCAATATTTTCACCAAAAATGCTCCATGAGTTAATGCTGTGCAGAGCAATACTGTTTTTCCTTCTGAACCCTTTGGCCCGTCACATATATCATGTGAAGACCAGCGGCACTAGCATGAGAGGAGATGATATGGGCAGCCAAACAACGCAGCTTTTTCTGTAACATTTTGCTCATGGAAGATCTGATCCAAACCCCTTTGAAGTCATTGGAAGTCACTCCATGCACTCCAAAGAACCTTGGTTCAGGTCCAGAGGAAAAGACAACATGTAACTATGGTGTATCCAGAGACCAATAACGTTTGAAAATTAATTTTTATCACTGTCAGAACTCACTCTGAGTCTGGACTTAAAATCAACCAGTGTAAATGGCAGGATTTTATTGTGATGACTTTACCAAGGATAAAGTAGTTATTTTTTTCCATATTTGACTGGATAAAGGGAATTGTGTGCAAAATCAGGCAGATAAAAAGCTTCTTAAAGACAAAGCACATGAAGACATAGTAGTTTATCAAGCAAGTAGCATCCATTTTACTGTGTACAGTATTTCAAATTAACCTTAGTAAGGGCAAGCTTGTCATCAGTATACTTTCCTTTCTAGAAAGGGCTTCACTCAATATAAAAAGGGACAATAATTTTTCAAACCACTATTAATAGAATGACTAGTCTAGAATATTCAGTTAAAACTAGGTTACCTGAGATGCAACAGAGCTATGTCAGCTGTTGAAAAGTAGCCATGTTTTTTCAGAGCTGGATTCTCCCATTAGTCTACAATTCATTTCCATGGTAAATCCCATGAGGTCTCATTCTAAGCCCTTTGAGACCTTGATGCTCTTCTGAGGTTGACATGGTGTGAAAAATTGTCTTTCAACAATTAAAACTATGCTCTGTAATTGCATTTATTTATGTTATTCAGAGCCTTTCATCATTAGTTCTTGTTTAAAACAACAATATAAATGCAGACAGCCAATATCCAGCTGGAAAAATAAACTTGCACAGTTATATATTTAGGATTTCTTTTACTTTGTTTCAGAGCTAGATTGAACAGTTTAGTCAATCTATTTCAATCTTGTAATCGTTTCTCAGACCTTACTGTCCCATAGCACAGCACCCAATGCCAACCTCAAAGAAAAAAAGGCAGACCCTGAGTGGGGGACAAAGAGCGAGGCTCATCTTGCGATTAAGGCACTGGACTAGGATTCAGGAGATATAGGTTTCGTTCCTAGCACTGCAGCAGACATCCTATGTAATCCTGAGGAAGTCACTCTGGCTTTTTGGTTGTATCTACATTAGGGCATTTTAACCAAAAGAGTCTCATTAGTGCTACAACTGGTCAGCTGCACGAGAGAACCATCATAATAGTTCTTAGCTCTGTTAACCTAATAACAAGGCTCTGGTGTATTTACCATCATATTGATTGAACCTGCTTAGGAGAGTGAGTGAGTGGCACACATCCCCACAGTGAGACCCAAGCACCTAGCATGTGGTGATGGAGTTAAATCTCAGAGAAACACAAAAGTTGCATAGAGAAGCACTGCATACAGGGACACTGTTGCTGATAGCCCAAATATTTCACCTTGCTTTTGCAGAAGAACAACATCTGATTTGTCTACGGAAACAGTAACAGCCTAAAGTTTAAGGTGTTTAAAAACATAACTATCCTTATTGCTTATCACCTATTAACTCTTCGCTTCCATCATAAGCCAATCACTCTGTTTTTCCTGATAGTGAACTTTGAGCCAATTGCATTAATTAAACTAACCAAATCTTTAATCCAGATTGGAGACGAATGAACATAGCATCTAATCCACTTTACTTCCTAGCCAAAATTTTCAAACTTAGGGGCCTAATATTAGGCATCTAAATCCATAGGAAACTAAATAAGTGACCTGACTTTCAGTGGTGCTGATACCCATGATTCCCACTGAAGTTGCTTTCCCTCTGTGCCTGAGCTATATTAGGATTGAAGGTGCATGCCTCTGTGGAATTAACCTACATATTTCATATGAACAAATGACCATCTGCTTACAGTTGAGATACGCACTGTAGCACATGCCTGATTAAGCTCCATGGCCACAAACATCGCTTTGTGATGGGGCTGAATAAATATGCACTGAAAAGAGAGGAATCTATTAATCTATCAGTGTACACACACAACTTCCATTATCCTCAATAAATATTATGAGAACGTTAGGGGGACAGTAGTCTGGTACATGGAAATTGTGCAGGAAAAGAGGTTATTTCCAAGTAAACAAGATCCAAAGGGGTAGTCATGTTGGTCTTGTTCAGCAAAAACTCGGAGTCCTGTGGCACTTTTAAAGACTAAAATTTATTTATCGCATGAGCTTTCATGGGAGAAAATCCCACTTTATCAAAGTTCTTCAAAGCGTCTGATGAAGTGGGATTTTCTCCCACGAAAGCTCATGCGATAAATAAATTTGTTAGTCTTTAAAAGTGCCCCAGGACTCCTTGTTTGTTTTTCCAAGTAAAAGTTATTGACTGAGGTATATCCTCATTGCAGAGGTAACTTGTTTTTTCAGCATCTACATCTGAGCTAGCCTCGCCTGTGATGTTGAGCAGCCACATTGCATCTTCATTGTTGCTGCACTCCCCGGTATATGTCATTAAAACGTCCGGAGTGGCTGGGAGGTGGGGGCAGTTTTGTGCAGCAATAAGATGAGTTACTTACTGTAGGATTCTTTCCCTGTGACTGATGGGAGAACTTGTCTGCCCTTCTCTGGGCACGTGGGGAGACTGGTGGGATGGCAGAGGATTAGCAGCATTCAAGTGGTGTAGCCTGCATTTCTCAACCTCCTCTCTGATGGCAGGCTGATAGTGATTTCAGAGGAAGGGGCATGAAATTCTGCAATAGGTGACGGTAGAATAGCTCCCTTGCAACGTGATTTTCTTCCTACTGCAAGTCAATTACAATTTGCTTTATGCCCTGAACACTAAAGTTTAAGATTTTTCCAAAACCCTTGGTGGAGAAGGGATGTGGTTATTTTGTTTTTTAATTCTTGCTAATGAAACTGGATGTTCTTATTATCCACAAAAATATGCCATCCTTTTTTGACTCCTATTAAGCTCTTTGGCTCAGTGAAGTCGTGTGGAAATTAGCTCCACAAGCTAATGCAGTACAAATGCTGAAATTCACTTTCAGTGAGCATTTGTGCCAGGATGTTGGATCGCTAGGATGTTTACAGGAAGGAAATACAAAATAATAATATCTAACTCTCGTCTTTTCATCTGGAGCTCTCAACTCATTATTCCCATCTGCCTAGCCCTTAGCAAATGACAGAGTCAAGAAGTGAACCAAAGTCTCAGAGGGTACATCTACACAGCAAAACAAAACCCAAGGCACTGAGTCTCAGAGCTTGGGTCAGTTGACTTGGGCTCACAGGGTGCATCTACACTTGTAAATTAAGTCGACTTAGGGCTCTCCAGGACTCCCCCACTGCCCTCCCTACCGGGGGGGGGGGTGGCACAGGGAGAGCCTGGCATGCCCCCCCCAAAGGGTCGGGCAGAGCCCTGCCCAACCAGCCCCTATGCTCTGCCAGGGTCCCTGTCCCCCTTTGCCCCATTGTACCCAGGTACAATCGGGCAAAGGCTGAGCCGCCTGGCACTTGGCAAGGGGTGCCCCCCTGCCACCGTGGACCTGTCTAAGATCCACCTAGACCCTAGAAGTCAACCTAGGCATCCAGTGTGGGTGCTCTAGGTCGACTTTGTAAGTTCTCCCCTAAGTCAACTTAAAATTTAGGTGTGGACATGCTAAGTCGACTTAACAAAGTCGACTTAAATTAACAAGTGTAGACATAGCCACAGGGCTTGGGCTGCAGTGCTAAAATTAGCAGTGTAGCTGTTTCCACTTGATTACATACTAGACTCGGAGACCTTCCTCCCTCACCAGGTTTCAAAGCCAAGGCTCCAACCTAAGTGGGAACATCTACACTGCTAATTTTAATCCCACAGCACAAGCCCTGCAAGCCTGAGTCATATGAGCTGCACTCAGACTTGATCCCGCATATTTTTTGTATTGCAGTGTAAACACACCCTGAGTCCAAGTAGAGTGCCCTGTCCAATAGGCCACACCACTTTTCACAAAATGGACGAGAACATATGTGAAGTGAATGAATTAAAAAATTCTAACAAACAGCTTCTGATCATTCTGTGCTCTAGTCCCTCAGCTCTGGCATGACGGACTTCTGCCCTAACCTGATGGGTAGCATTGCTTTGTACTTGTGAATGAGTTGCCATGGCTCACCCTAAAGGTGGCTATGTTTCACTGGTGGGTGAAATAATCCCTGGATTCTCATTGTTTGTCAGCTTGTAAACTATGTCCGGACACTTTGGGATGAAAGGAACAATATAAATGTAAGATTCTTATCTAGAGCTATCACCCTGGGCTCTAACTTCAGAGATCTTTGCAATAATTTTGTTACAAAATAACAACTTGCACACAAACCTAAAAAAGCACTCACAATAGTTCACAAAAAACAGACCACATATCTGGTGCCAGATACAGCACATCAGTTTTAAATGGCACTTGTATCCAATCCATCTTTTATGCAAGCCACTGTACTAAAACTTAACAGTGGTAGGTGATATAATGGTACCAACATCAGCCGATATCAAGTGAAAATATGAATAATAACTGAATGTTTCAGAAAATACATTCTTTTCTTCCATAGTTAATAATGCATGACTCACTCAAACTCTCTAGCTACTGTGCTGCATGAATGATTCAAAATTCCATAGAGAATGGAGGCACAATCAGTTCTTTCTCTGCCAATGTTTCTTTTTTAAATCATTGCCGCTGTATCTCACTTACTTCAAAAGGGAGCATGTTGGCCTATCTTTCTCCCCCCCATGCCACGATTACAAGCTAATGCATTAATAGCTACCAAAGACATTTGGAAAGCAGTCCAATACAGTGAACTCTGGTGACAATTAAAAAAAAACAAAACAAAACAAACTGGCTGCTGTGCTAAGTCTCCAGAAATGATCGGGACAGAGCACAGGCAACACTATTTTAAACACATTGGGCCAAATTATCCCATTCATGGAATCACCCTGTGTAGAGAATGGGAAGCTCAAAGTTTTCCTCTGATCATTTCTTGGGGATCAGGTTTTGAACCCATCCCAGGGAGTGGGAAAGAAATTTGGCCTTTCAGACCCATCAGTCTCTGAAGATCTGCCCAAGAAAGACCAGGTCCACTGGCTCTTGTGCTTTTGCAGCCTACCTGACACTTCTGGTTTCCATGGCATCATGTCCCACCAGGAGCAGGCTCCTCCAGGATTTCCAGTTGCCTTTGTCCTCCAAACTCTCCTCCCTCACAATGGTGTAAACGCTGTAATTGATTGCTGATAGGATCATCATGAGCTTATCCCAGGAATCTCCAGGAGAGGTGTGCAGCAGCAATCCTGTGGGAAGCCCTGCCCTTCCAACACCTGACCTGCCTCCCTCCCTACTTCCCATCCACAAAGGCACACCACCCTGGAGGAGCTTCTTCAGGATCATGGGAAGAGGTGAACATTTAGCTCATTGTCCTAGAAGAAATATTTTGGTTTTGTTTTGCACTTGGATTTTGTTTTGTTTTTTAAAATCACACAGAAGTGTGCAGATTTATAACAGAACCTACAGCCTTGGCCTAGGGCATTTCAATTAAAATAATGACCCTATGTAATGAATAGTCTTGGGGGAAGTTGACCTATATGTCTTAATAAATTCCTTGCATCCCTTACACTTCTGGACATATTCCAAAGGGGTTTTGAATCCTAACACCTATTTTGATTTGCTGTTACAGTCTGACCTGATGCTATGTCATACACTCCCCTGCCTTTAATTTCCTACCACTCTGTAACTTTCCTATCTTCAAAGCATCTGACGAAGTGGGATTTTCTCCCACGAAAGCTCATGCGATAAATAAATCTGTTAGTCTTTAAAAGTGTCACAGGACTCTGTTGTACTTCTGGACATGTTATCCTAAAGTGAGGTCTTTGATTTTTCTACTTCCCTCCATTAGGCAGTGTTCATACCAATAGTAGCATCCACTTGTAATGCTTCCTCTTTTGCTGAAGGGTGGCTGTTAATCTTCATAGCTCTCCCATTATGGGATTATTATCCTAAAACTATGGGATTTTTTTTCTATCAATTTGCCTTCGGATCACACAACTTTTTGATCCTTCCACCCCTGTGCCAAATGGTTAGATACAGATGGTCATATTTATAATAATATGAAATAATAATGAGCATTAAAGAGTTTCACCTTTGAAGCACTGTACAAATGTTAATTAAGGCCTCAACAAATCTGCTGTAGACCTAGGGGCCAGCCCCAAAACTGAGGCACCTATGTGTGTGGGAGTGAAAGGCTTCACCTGCTGCCAAAAACCTGACATGGCCACGGATTCTTTCAGTGGCAGGGAGGTACATGAAAAACCCTGCCCCTGCTGAAATAAAGCTGCTGCTGGACATTTTAAGCACTGCCAGCTCTTTTTTTAGGCACCAGGTGGCGTTCACTTTCCTGGCTGGTGCGGCACCCCTAAGCACCTGGGGCAAAATCCTATAACAAAAATCTCGTAACACGATCTGTAGTCAGTAGACTGGTACTGAGGAGATCCGGGTTCAGTTTTTTTTCCCTTTACCACAGACTTCTTGTGTTCTCGGGCAAGTCACAATCTCTCTGGGCCTCCACTCCCCATCTGCAAATTGGGTATAATAATGCTGCCTTTCTCCCTCCCTTTGCCTATCTCATCTATTTGGATTGTATGCTTTTTGGGGACTGGCTTTTTATTGTAAGAACATACAGCCCTTTGCACAATGAAGAGAAGAGCCCCTTGAGCAGAAGAGAAACCATTACAAGATACCATTCAGCACTCCCAATATCAAATTGTTCCAGCACCCATGATCGTTAGTGGGACTGGGGTCAGGAAGATGAGAAGAGGCTGAGCTGTAGTCTGCCAGTGAAGAAGCGGAGAAGGCGTCAACAAAAATGGAGGAGAGCTGTTGGAGACAATGAGAGGGTGGTATTCACTGTCAGGTGTGGGAAGAGGAGGTGGTGGGTTGGGGTATTGCAGACGATGGAGCTGAGAACAAGATGAAGGCCAAGTGGAAGAAGCACTTGGGGCAGAACTGAAGGCTCCAGGGAGCATGGTAGGACCAGAATGTCAAACCTCTTCCATCTGGCCCATGACTGTGCTCCACGGGCAGTGTTCCCTCTAAGCTGCGTGGGTGCGTGGCCGCACAGCGGCCGTCGCACCCCCCGCGCAGCAGTGAGGGACCCCCGCGCAGCCCGGCAGCCCCCGCTGCTCCCTCCAACCCCTGGGGCAGCGGCTCTGCCGCGGCACACCTGGCCTGCATCTGGCCTCTGGGCTGGCCTTCCCCGTCCCCAGGGTGGGACAGGCAGGCTCAGGTGTGCAGGCCTGCCTGCCTGCCCCACACGGCCGGGGCAGCGGGGTGGCTGCGGCCGCGGCAGGATCCCGGGCTCCCACCCGCCAACCGGGGCCGGGGCCGGGCTAATCCATGGCCTCGGCCTCCCAGCACGGGGCCGGGATTGGCCTCCGGGGTTTCCCAGGGCCACGGTAGGGTCCTCCCCCGCCAGTGGCCTTGGCTTCTTTCTTTCTTTCTTTCTTTCTTTCTTTCTTTCTTTCTTTCTTTCTTTCTTTCTTTGCCTGCCTTCTTTTTTATTTCTTCCTCCCTCTCTTTCTCTTCCTTCTTTCTCTTTTCCTTATTTGTCTTCCTTTTTCTTTCCCTTCTTTCCTTCCTCTTTCTTCTCTTCCTTCTTTTTTCTTTCTTTCTTTCCTCTTCCTTCCTCCTTCTTTCTCTTCCTGTTTCCTCTTCTTTCCTTCTTTCTCTCTTTCTTTGCTTCCTTCTCTTTTTTCTTTCTCTTCCTTCTCTTTTTTCTTTCTTTGCTTCCTTCCTTTCTCTTCCTTCTTGTTAGTGTGCTGTTATGAGTACCCCATAAAATGGCCGCCACCTCCCTTGTGATATAAAGTCATAAGATGCTGTTTACCAGATACTCTCCCCAGGTCACATAGAGACTCTTTACCAGATACTCTCCCCAGTCACATAGAGACTGTTTACCAGATACTCTCCCCAGGTCACGTAGAGAACTCATGGCTGCTAGGCTTGTGACCAACAACATGCTTTATTCGGACCCTGATTCGCTCTCAACCAGCTCCCAAAGGGGTGGGTCATCCCCCTCGCCCATGTGCTGGAGGGCAAGTCAATCATGGCTGCTCTGCCCCCCCCCCCCCAGGGGTGTAGAAGGCTCTGACCCGGAACCTAGAGAGCTGGTGAAAATTCCTTTGCCCAAATAAGGACAGGAGGAACCGGGCAGCCTTTCGCTCCACTTCCTACTGCAGCGAAATCTGGCCAATCACAGCCCTCGGCAGGAAGCAGTGGTGTAGGCCATAAAAGCTACCATGCCGCATGGAGCAGAGAGAGTCTCCTCGAGTTAACTGCTAGGCCTGATCACCCTGCAGTAGGAGTCCCCCCGAGAGAGCCGGCCTGAGTCGATTTCAACCTCCATCTTAAGACATCATGTTGTTGCTAGTCACCTGCCTGATAGTCATGGTATGTATGTGAACCCGAGTTATCCCCCACGTTTACTTCTCATGATTGTTTCCCTTCCCTTTAAATGTATGTAGTTGAATATGAATAATTCTTCTACCTCAGTTTTAACCCAAGGTATTACAATTGGTGTAGGTTTGGCGATTATTGTTATGCTTATTGTTTTATGTATTGGATTCTGTCTTTTTATACTTTGTCTCCAGACTATCAAGAGAGTCCAAGAGGAGGGATTATTCTGAAAGTTTTATCCCTGTGCAAATCATTGTATGTTAAACTGTTGGGTAATCATCTGGGGTTATCTTGTTACCTGTGAAGCTGACTTCCGATTCTAGCTCGGCTAGCATCACAACTGTTAACCCTTTGTGCCCCAAAGAGGGAGACTAATAAATTTTATTATTTTTGGCCACCACTTTAAGTTTCCAGGAGCCTTCCTTCTCCCATCCTTTACCTGCTGTGGACACTTCTCTTCTTTCCTTCCCCTTTCTTCTTTTTCTTCCTTCTTTCTCTCCCTTTCTCCCTTCCTTTTTCTTTCCTTCTTTCTCTTCTTTGCCTGCCTTCTTTTTTCTTTCTTCCTCCCTCTCTTTCTCTTCCTTCTTTCTCTTTTTTCCTTGTCTTCCTTTTTCTTTCCTTCTTTTTTCTTTCTTTCTCTTCTTTCCTTCTCTCTTTCTTTTTCTCTTCCTTCCTTTTTCTCTCTCTCTCTTCCTTCCTTCTCTCTTTTTCTCTCTTCCTTCCTTCCTTCTTTTTTTCCTTCCTTTTTTAAAAAAACTTTTAAAAAATTAATTTTAAATAAAAACCTTTCTAAAAATTAAATTTCAATTCAAAATTCATTCAAATTCAATTAAACACAATTAATTAATTCTATTTACAATTACTTTAACTTCAATTAATGCCTATAATTTCTGTCGTGTGAGTCTACACAAAAATTTTATTCAGAAAAAGTTTTGCACACGGCTTGAAAATTTTGCAGACAAGCCGCCAAACTTTAGAGGGAACATCGTCCATGGGACCACACTCTCCGTGAGAGAGAGAGAGTGTGCAGTAGTATATTGATTTATGGTGTATACAACCCACTTGAAGTATATTTAAGTCAAATCTGGCCCACCATAGCAAATGAGTTTGACACCCCTGTGGCAGGGGTTTGAGATGTCAGGGCAGTGCTAGGAGACAGAAAACAGTGCCGCCCAAAGTTGTTCCTAGCTCAGCTTTCATTTGGTTGCTCCCATATATCAGTAATTATGTTCAAGTTTGGTTCCCATTACACTGCAGAGCAATATTTAAATTATAAAAGCTTTCTTCTTCAATTCTTTTTTTTTTTAAGTCATAAAAACATCATTATTTCTATTAGTTGGTTTAAGCTTTTATTTTTCTTTACTACAAATTTAAAGGATGCTGTCTTTTTAACTCCTGTGTGGAGAGCTCAATGATGTGGTCAGTCACCCAAAAAGCAAAGGCATATATTTCCTTGTAGTTTGCAATACATCTCATGAATAGCTTCTATCTCATCTCAAGTTGGCAAAATTTACAGAGCTGACAAAGAGTCATGTTGCTGTATGTTGAGTTTTATGTATTTTGATAGAGTTTTTAGTGAAGCAGAAAAACATTCCAATGCTAGAACACAGAAAATAGGCAGAAAAGCTTAAGACAGGGCTGTCCTGGGGGAGGGCAGCTAGAGCGATAGCCTTGGACCCCATGCCTCACTGGGCCCTGCAGGGCCAACTGGCGCACAGTGCGGCTTCCAATGTGGCCTTAGAAGGCTGTGTCGGAGGCCATACAGCACAGCAGCTGGCCCCAGCCATCCCGCTTCCAGGGGTGGACCAGCCAGCCCAGGGGTGGGTGGGAATGCAAAGCTCAGCCTCTGAGCCAGCCCGCCCTGTGCCTGGGGAGAGACCATTCAGCCCAGTGGTGGGGCAGGAGCGTGGAGCTCAGCCTCTGGGCCAGCCCACCCCATCCCCAGCATCTGCAGAGGGCAGATGCCCCCACAGGCCAATTGACCCTGGGCCCTGCCCCCCTGGGGATGGCCCTGGCTTAAGAAAATTCTTTTTCTCCTACACTGCCCAAAGTGTGATCAAAATGTTGAATCAATGATACTTCTACATCTGCAGAAGGTTTAGAATTCATGGCTAGCCAATGTGTTCAAGAAGCAAGGCATTTTGACCACAAGAAAGGTCTTCAAGGAATGTTTTAAGGTTTCTACTTACAGTAGAATTTCCACAGAACAGAATTTCTCATTTACTAAAATTACACGTTGTAGGTTAGCCCCCAACAAGCGAATTCACAATCTCACTCCTGAATCAGACATTAGCATTCCTATTTTGTTTATTTAATTGGTGTGTCTATGACAAGTCTCAAGAGCCCTGTTTTGGCAGCTGTGCAAAGCTGCACAGTCCCATGAGAAGCTCAAAGGAGATCTGTCTGTCTCTACAGAGACACAGGTCTTCCTGAATTAACCAGTGCAAAGAAGGAGCATACACATCATACCATCTCTTTAGATGATATAGTCTCCTTCCTGAAAATCACCTGGACTGCTTTGTAAGCCAGAGCTGGAGGAGGGTGTCAAGGCCAAGACCTTGCTTTCTGCCATCCCCTTTGGATTGATGTCAACCCTCAGGTTCTAGAATGTAGCAGTGTCTGGCATAACCTGAGCATAGGGACTACTACTGGATCTGCTTTCATAAGAACAGGGTGCCCTTCATCCCTGCACATACATGCTAGGCTAGGCAATCTGAACATGAAGATCTAAAGTGAACCAACTAACCAGATATCCAGGTGTCACAAAAAAATAATAATAATTGGCCCCAATAGAAAACCAAATGGTTCTCAAGCAAGCCACCCAAATCGGGTGGGATCTGTAGAGCAGATCTACAGACAGCTAATAAGACCTCAGACGGATAGCAAATAATAAGAGGCAATAGCCCCCAAACTGGTCAGGAAGAGATTAATTTACTATTTATTTGTATAGCACTGTAACAAACTTGCAGGCACTCACCCTTGGACTGGTGCCTCCTCTTGGTATTTTGGGGAACAGCTCAAGTCCACACCCCACCCACAGCATGTGCTCTGTCACTTTCCTCAAGGTTCACAGGTAGGCCTTCTCAGCGCCATCCAGATCCACCATGTCTTTCTCTGGCCTCAGCCCTCTGCCTTAGTCACAGTCCCTGTCTCCTCCATTCTGGGGGATTTAACACTCCCAGCTCTGCCACTCTGACAGCTCTGCAGTCCACCACCATTCCACTGGCAGTCTTGGGGAGGCAGAGAGGGACCTTGGCCCACCCACTATTTCAGGCCCCAGCTCAGGGACCCTATACTCAGCAATCTTGAATCACTTCTTCCCTCAGCTTCATAACAGTCTTCCCTGGCTGCTTCCCTGCAGCCCCCCAGTACCTCTGCCATCCTTGTATCAGGGCCTGAACTCTGCTTAGTCCCAGAGCTCCTGCTCTGTCCAGGGTCCTGACTCTCTGACACCTTCAAGCTCCTGAGAGGTACTGACTGTGCCCTTCTTACCACTCACTTTTATACTAGGCTTCCAGGCCCTGATTGGCCACTTCACCATAGCTGCCCATTGGCTGCTGCTCCCAGGACCTCTTAACCCTCTTCTAACCAGAGTGGGGGCAGATACCCCATTACAAGCATCAATACGTGCCTGTTGCAGGATAGGTACCTCCCATCCGGACACAGAGCCTAGTGGCCAGAGTCAATAGGGCAGCTTTTGCTCAGGGGTTTAGTTGCCAGAGTCAAAATGGCTGTCAGTTGTGAAAGGTTTGGGAGCTCTGAAGACCAGGGAAGAGGGATCCAAGCCCATTCTTTTCCAATGGGTCCCAGGTCACAGCCCTAACACCATCAGAAGGTTCCACCACTGAGTCAGCAAGGATCCAACCAAAACATGCCAGCTTCCCTCTAGACTATGGCTATTCCTTCTCCCCATTCCCTAGGCTGCTTCCTACTACGTCTCTCAGAACAGGAGTGGGTGTGTCACCAGAGTCATCTGGCTTCCTGGTGCCTTCAGCTCTAGGTGACCTACGATCCCTATTGGGTGTCAGTAGGTACCTGGGCATCAACCAGAATCCTGGCATTTCTGGCTCCAGTAGCTTGGGATTCCCACTGCTCCCAGGCCAACAGAAAATCACTGCTAGATACCAGCTAGCTCCTTGCCTTCTGATGCTCTTAAGGTTATATCCTCTTCTTGTGCACAGGCAGACATGGTCAGTTTCTAAAAGAGCCAGATTGTCAGGTTACTCTAGGTTTTCTGCTTAGGTACTTTTTCCCCCCACTTACTTTATAAAAGATGATCCTCACAGTAAACACTGCCTTGTGTGATCCCTTTTATTATTGCTTCTCACACACGATCAGTTTGAAACATTTTTAAATTTCAATGTTTCTTTAATGCTTGATATAAACATTCCACTTCTGAGAATCACATTCTTCTCTCTGCATTTCCCTTCCCACACTGATGAATTGGGCTACTTCAAGTATATCAGAATTGATGACAGGCTCAGTCACATGCTCTTAGTTATATTGACAAGACTAGTGAGCAAGTTTGGAGTTGGATCCAATTCCAAACCCAAACTTGGCAGCTCAGGGGCCAGTTCTAATATTGAAAAAGACATTGGATACAGCATTTCACTGTCTTCCAAGCTACTCTTATGCATGGAATACCCACTTCAATCAGTTTGCCTATCTTCTTCCTTTAGACCTTCATCTGATGCAGTGCCCATGGTAAATTGTGTGATGACAATGGCTAGACAGGTGGCCTGTTGGCGATTCATTAAGAGTTCCTATTCATCTATTTGATTTTTAACAAATCCACCACAACTCCAAATCTACAGAGGCACCAATTGTAAACTTAGTTAATATATGCCAGCCTGGGTCCCCTCTACCAACATCCTTGTGTCCACACTCCCCTCCTCCTTTATATTCTACACCTGCCAACCTGTAGTATCCTAACACTATTTCAACTGTAAACTCGACAGGATAGGGGTTGTATATTTATCTTACGTTTGTACAGTATCCAGTACAATGGGCCCCTTATCCTTATTTGGTCATCTGGTGACTACTGTAGTACTAACTCCTAATAAATACACTCAGGTACAGGGAGGCCTAACCATTGCCTTATGTGGTCTAATGGGGACTTAGAGGATGTGTATAGTTTGGACTATAGGAGCATGAATAGCTGTGCACAACAAAGGGCTGCACTGTAACTCTCCGCTGTGGATACTGCCAGCATGAACTAAAAGATTCTTATTCTGCATTAATTTAGATCTGTTTGAAGAGGATTACATTAACAGGAAGTAGAAACTTTTCAGTTTACACCTTCAGCATCCACATGGATAAGTTAAAGTGAAGCACTTTAAGGCACACTGCTACTCACATCCCTGTAGTCTGAACTGCAGGACATTGTAGGCATGTCCTTTCTTGATTTACATTTAAAAGCCTAGTAAGACATTATGGGGTCATTTTACTACATATCAATGTTAATCTCAGTGATGGCTGTTTACTCATAGCTTGCTGGTCAGTGATCTCTTCTCTAGGCCACCTCCTCAGGCAACAGCATCAGAAGTAATGTGATACAGCACTGAGATGCCAATGTCAACTGGCACTGCAAAACTTGTGATCTGTCCATGCACTGGAAATAAGGCCATGCAAGGAGCTTCCCTCCTCTCATGGCCCATGAAAGGGCTGCTCACAATAGCTGCTCGGTGAACAGGGAATGTGCCCGTATGACAATCAGGGTCCAGACACCCCAATGGAAGAACAGAAGTTTAAAACTCAAAATAAACAGTTAAATCAACTGATTGTTTACTGCATCACTGTATATTGAGTAACAAGTATATCAAGTAAGGTATGATTATGAAAGCTTGCAGTGTTCTGAACATGATGGTCATCAGATATGCGTATGTAACCCATATGCCCAAAAAGGGCTATGTCTTTAAGAGACCTGCTGAGGGAGGGTTACGGTTGCTGGGCAGATTAGCTACCCACAACCAGAAACTTCCAGAAGCAGGGAGTGGTAGCATTTTGAGCATGCTCCACAGGGGTGCCCTGCTGGTGTGATGTGTGTGGTCAGTCAGATCACATGAGAGCAACAGTCTGTGCAGACAGCATGCTAGAGCTGTTTTGAGAAGATCCCATATGCTCAGTTTTCAGGAGAGAAGCTGAGCCAGGAGTGAACAAGATGTTTTCTCCCTCTAATGGAGTCATCTGCAACAGACTTTGCAGACATGCATATGGGACTGAGGGCTGGTTGCAAAGGAGAAGGAAAAGACTGCATGGAATGCTACCAAAGATTCCTGCAAAGAAAGAAGAAGAGGACAGTTATTTCTTGCCACTCAAACTTCTACACTGGAACAGAGACTGTAGCTGAGAGTTGGGTGAACTCCACCTGGACTTTGGGACTCTTGGGTATCTTTCATGTGGGGGTTTGTGTAGGGATTGTTCTTGGTTAATTGTATTTTGTTTTCTTAGGATAAGGTTCATTTAGTTAGTAGTTAATAAAGTTCATTGTTATGTTTGTTTTTAGTACTATTTTAATGTGGGGTGGTAACTCTGAGCAATCTTTGCTGTGAGTCCCATACAGACTGGATCCTGGGTCTCCAGATGCTTTCTCCATAGGGATTGGGATTGATTTCTGTGAGGCACTGAAGAAGGGCAATTAAATGAATTTTAGCCCCCCGAAGGTTACAAATTGGCGCCTGAACAAACAGGGACTTGAAGATTGTTCAGAGCTCCCCGATTTCATTTTAGTATTGTAGTACTTAGTTGTAAAGAATTCAGTGTTATTGAATATTGATATTGAATTTATATTTTGGTATTAATATTAAGATAATGGAAACTTGTACACAGTTTGGGTTTGATCCATATAGAATCATTTTAGTTAGTGAGGTATCATCTGTTGATGCTATAGCAGAAATTAAGAGGGCTGTTGGATCTTGGTTATGTGACTGATATGAGGCGGGTGAAGGGAGAACAAAGATTATTATTTTGTGATTTTTGAAGACCCTGTCTCTGTAATACACATAGGGAGAAACTGTGTGTTGCAGAAGCCAGAGCACAACTGGGATGTGACTCTTATTTGTTATGAGGTTTTGCCTGTGAGTGAAAGACAGACTGGGTGGTTGGCAGATGCTACCCCCTATTATAGAGAGAGGTCCAGGAGAAGCCTTTACTCCTGTTGTGAGGCTCTCTTCTGTGAGAGAGTGTGTGCTGAGATCAGCCAGTGAAACACTGACTGATATGAGTTCTTGCCTGATTTAATTGGCCTTATGAGCATGATGCTCTACTGAGTGAGATCTTAGCTATTAAGATCTTAGAAATGGGTATTTTATATATCCAATCCAATTCATGTACCGCTTTAGAGACAGGTTATAGCAACTGAAAGAGACAGTCAGTTGTTAAAGTCAAGGGCTAGACTGGATCTAGCTATAGAGATCCTCTGTTTACTGACAGGGATCTGTGATATCTGAGAGGACTGAAGCTGCTATTTTGCAATTTCTGAGGGATCCACACAACTTTTTGTGGATTATTATTTTGAGTATACTGCTGGGGATGGCAGTGATTTAAGCAGGAGAATGTAACCCATATGCCTAAAAAGGGCTATGTCTTTAAGAGACCTGCTGAGGGTTGGTTACAGTTGCTGGGCAGATTAGCTACCCACAACCAGAAACTTCCAGAAGCAGGGAGTGGTAGCATTTTGAGCATGCTCCACAGGGTGCCCTGCTGGTGTGATGTGGTGTGGTCAGTCAGATCACATGTGAGCAGCAGTCTGTGGAGACAGCAGGCAGGAGCTGCTTGGAGAAGAGCCCATGTGCTCAGTTTTCAGGAGAGGAGCTGAGCCAGGAGTGAACAAGATGTTTTCTCCCTCTACTGGAGTCATCTGCAACAGATTTTGCAGACATGCATATGGGACTGAGGGCTGGTTGCACAGGAGAAGGAAAAGACTGCATGGAATGCTACTGAAGATTCCTGCAAAGAAAGAAGAAGAGGACAGCTATTTCTTGCCACTCAAGCCTCTACATTCGAACAAAGACTGTAGCTGAGAGTTGGGTGAACTCCACCTGGACTTTGGG
Source organism: Pelusios castaneus (assembly GCA_007922175.1). Classification (NCBI taxonomy): domain Eukaryota; kingdom Metazoa; phylum Chordata; order Testudines; family Pelomedusidae; genus Pelusios; species Pelusios castaneus. The sequence continues at coordinate 2,289,189 of ML685969.1, forward strand.
GCTCTTGGGTATCTTTCATGCAGGGGTTTGTGTAGGGATTGTTCTTGGTTAATTGTATTTTGTTTTCTTAGGATAAGGTTCATTTAGTTAGTAGTTAATAAAGTTCATTGTTATGTTTGCTTTTAGTAGTATTTTAATGTGGGAGGATAACTCTGAGCAATCTTTGCTGTGAGTCCCATACAGACTGGATCCTGGGTCTCCAGCTGCTTTCTCCATAGGGATTGGGGTTTATTTCTGTGAAGCACTGGAGAAGGGCGATTGAATTAATTTTAGCCCACCCGAAGGTTACACGTACAGACCACGGTTATGAATTTATGTTTTTGTGTATATAAAAGCCATACTCATAAAACCAGCTCCACTTCATAGGAAGTTGGGAAGCAGACAGGCAGGAAGCAGTCCCTTCCAAACTAGCTGTTTACAGGCAACCAATTTCAAGTATCTATTCATGGCCCAGGCCAGGAAAAGACAATAATAGACCAGTAGAGTTAACAGGAAGACATTGAGAATTCCCCCACTAAAATTTCCCCAGTATGAATGACAGGACTCACCATTCCAGGAGACAGAGGGAAAGATTTTGGTGTGGGGGGTGTGATCCTTTAAAAAAAAAAAAAGAGACTTGAAATTGAGGTTTTCATCAAAGAACTAGAGGGTGCATCTACACTAATAAATTAAGTCGATTTAAGCAGGGTTAAGTCGACTTAATTTACTCTGCATCTACACTGGAGTTTCCTTAAGTCGACTTACTAAGACCTAGATTTAAGTCGACACCCTAAATTGACTTACAAGATAAGTTGACTTAGAGCAGGGGAAAAAGGGAGCCCCTGTTCCCTTCTCCCCAGAAAGCCACTAGCGGCTCGTCCCAGCTTCTTTCTGGCCAGGACCACAGCAGTCCTGGCCAAAGGGAGCCCCGCGGCTCCTTTCTGCCTGGGACCCAAACGGTCCTGGCCAGAAGGAAGCCCATGGGTCCCAGCAAAAAAAAGGGAGCCACAGCTTTCTTCTTGCCAGGACATGTGGCTTCCTTCTTGCTGGGACCCGCGAGGGTTTCCCTATCAGCTGGAGCATGGTCCCGGGCAGAAAGGAGCTGCAGGGCTCCCTTCTGCCCAGGACCACTGGGATCCCAGAGAGAAGGGAGCCCCATGCTCCCTTCTGGCCAGGACTGCGGAGCTCCCTTCTGCCCGGGACCTGAGCGGTCATGGCTAGAAGGGAGCACAGGGCTCCCTTCTGCCTGGGACCCAAGCGGTCACGGCCAGAAGGGAGTTCCCAAGCAAGTCTCTGTTGTGCAAACTGTGTGAAGGTATGTGCCAAAATAAGATGAAATTTGGAGGGCTGATTTCACACTGCTGCTCAATTCCGATTGAGCAGCTGGTACAAGGGATGTGCAATGGCAGCAAAATAAGGAATGAAATCTCTGTGGTAACCAGTTAAGCCCCCAAAATTATCACATCCTGTACTAGCAACTTTTGGATTGTGTCTACTTTTTTGGTGCTGTGGTTCTATACCATATTGTCAAATTGAGACCTAAGAAAGAGAGACAGCTGGCCATTAACTGTGCCTTGGCAAGATTGCACTTCAAGCCTGCTTCCTTTAGGATTTGCAGGAGCTTATCAAACCTTTCCAGATGTCCTTCTTGGTACAAGTTGATAGACAAAGGTCATGCACATCCTGGAACAGAACAGTTGGTTTAGAAAAACATGACAGTACCTGCCTCATTTGAGTGTGAAATAAAGGGACATTTTTGTATCCCTTGGGTAAATAGTTCCAGGAATATTGAACACGCCTGGAAACTAAATGCATATCGGAACTAGGAAATGTGAGCCAGTGATAATGCACAAAAGCTATTACTGATGTCAAGGACAGCAAACCACACAGCCTGTGGCTCAAAGGTCTTGATACAGTCTGGTATCTTACCCACTATAGGGGCACAAATAGGTGTAACCTGATTTAGATGTCTCATCAGTTGCGAGACTTGAGGAACCATCTGGTTTCTTAACAGGCCAAACAGGGGAATTGGCATTGGAAGAACACCTATGTAGTACTCCCTGTGTCAGCAAAGACTGAACAGTCTTGTCGATGTATGGTTTTAATTGGTCTGGATAAGAACTTTGGCTTTGGACTGGTATGTCTCCTTCTGTGACAGTAGTGAGAACCACACATCCACAGCCATGTTTGTGTTTGGAAAAGGCATCCACGTGCTTGCAAAATAAAACCTGTAACTTAGGTTGGTCTGCATGTTCAGTCACTATTTTGTCCAAGATGTACCCCTCTGGTTCCAGTTCCGACTCTGGAAATGCCATGCCACATGCAGGCATGATCTCCGGTGGGTAGTCCATTGTCTGTTCTGTAGTAAGATACAATAACCAGATAACCACATCAACAACACATCTCTGTTAGTGTAGGAAATCAGATCCTAATAAGCTATTCCTTGAGTCTTCTGATAATTTAATCAGAGCAAAGGTATGAGTCTTTTGAAGGTGACCTATCTCTACTTAGAGTCTAGAAAGTGTGATAATGATCTGGCTGCTAGCAAAATTTGACAGCATCTTTGTACACCCTGATGACAGAGTAGAGGATTTAGGATCTTTGACATAGATAATGCTAATTGCTGTCCCGATATTCATAATAAAATTCATGTGGTGGCCTACCACTATAGATACTGTGGGTCTCCCACTTGCATCCCTGCCTAAAGGGTCTATAACTTCACTCAGGGCCTCATAGTGTTATGCCAGGTACTTTGTAGGGTACACAAACAAGAAGCCCAGAGTATCCCCTTCCATCTTCTCAGAGGCAGCTAGCCCTGTAAGAGGGGAAGCTGACCACAGAATAGGGTTACCAGAGACCACAGGACGATCCAAGAGTGCTGGGCTTTTTGACCTTACAGCATCAGCTCAGTTAAGCATATCCAAAGCTCCCAAATATTCTGTCTTTGAACCTCAAGAGTCTGCTGCACTGATTTGAGCATTGTCCCAACCAATTTCTCATCTCGGTGGGGAGGTGATGATGCGGATCCCTGTGGGTGTGATTGGTTCTGGACTGTACTTGAAAAGAAAGGAGCAAAGTCCCCCACAAGGTCCAAACATATAACCTTGTAAAGGGGCACACCCACTCCGACTCAAAAGGCCAGAAGGGACCAGTATGATCATCTAGTCTGACCTCCTGCACAATGCAGGCCGCAAAACCTCATCCTCCCTTTCCCCCACAATAAGCCTCTAACCTATGACTGAGTTATTAAAGTCCTTAAATCATTATTTAAAGAGTTTAAGATACAGAGAATCCACCAGCAAGTGAGCCATTCCCAGTGCTACAGAGGAAGGTGGAAACCCCCCCAGAGCCCTAGCCAATCTGCCCCAGGGGAAAATTCTTTTCCGACCCCAAATATGGCAAATCAGTTAAACCCTGAGAACGTGGGCAAGTCTCACCAGTCAGTCACCCAAGAAAGAATTCTTTGTAATAACGCAGAACCCACCTCATCTACCCTCCCTTCTTTGGCCACTGGCATATCCACCACAAGTAGTCAAAGATCAGTCATTGTCAAACTAGGCTGTCCAATCATACCACCCCCTCCATAAATTTATCAAGCTCAGTTTTGAAGGCAGTTATGTTTTTTGCCCCCACAGCTCCCCTTGGAAAGCTATTCCAGAACTTTACTCCTCTGATAGTTAGAAACCCGCAAGAATCTAGCCACATCATTTGTACCCACATAAAGGACAATCAGAGGATTCTTTCCTAATCCCATTAGGATCCTCTTCAGCCTCAGATCCACATCCTATATCTTAGCGCCCAGCAAGCAGCATACCCTTCTGTTCTCGGGATCAGCTCTAGTTACAGACCTGTCTGTTCTTCTCAGCAGGGGGTCCCCAATCATGGGACTTACCTTTTCCTGGGAAAAGCCTATCCAGCCTTCTCCAGCCTATTCCCACTTCTTTGTGGCCACAAGTCCTTAGTTCTACAATTTTTCTTTGTAGTTCTCTTCACCCGCTCCTGAATCCTCCTAGGGCTCTTATTTGGTGGTATCTTCATCGGCTCATCCCCTCTTTGTATAGGACTAGCCGCTCTTCTTTTCTTCCTCGTGCTCCCATCTTCAGTAACCACCCGCTGTGCTCCTTCTTCATTTGCTAACACCACAAATCTGTTTCTGAGCTCTATTTCTCCTTCACTAGCCCATCTGTTCCTCTGCTGGCTTCTCAAAGTTATGTACTTCCACTGGCCACTTTCCTCTCCCAGCATTCTCTCTTCAGAGTCTGTTGGTCCTGTTCCCATCTGCAGGCATGGGTTTTTTCCTGTAGTCCCCTCATTTCTCTGCTCGATCAACTGCTCAAACCCCCTTCTAAACTAAAGCAAGGTTTCCACCTGCATCTCTAGCCCTTGAATTTTCTCCTCTATCAGCTCTATGAGGCAGAACCTCATACATATGAAGATCTTTTGAGGTACTCCCTCCAAAATCATATACATCCCGCAGCTTCCACATCCTGTCATCTTCATTGTTTATTCCTCTGCCTGAGTGTCTACCACTGCTGCCTCTATATCTGCCATGTTTCCATTACTTATGGTTTGTGACACAAAAAACCCCAACACACCAAACAAGCCACCAACAAGTGCCACAACAATATGAGAGACCCCCTAACCCTAAAACTCCCCCTCAAACTACCCTGTTCTCAGCCCCAATGCCACTGGCCGCTTCAGTGCCTGCCTTTCTATCTCCCTGAGCAGGGAAGCCCCACCCCATGGAGTCAGCTGACCTCACTCCACCACTCAGTTTCTGCAAACTGAACAGAAACCCCCCCCCCCCCAAACCCCTACAACAGAAAGAAGGGGGAAACAAACCCTACAGCAGAGAGAAGGGAAATAAAAACCTACACAAACATAAGGATTTACACAAACCCCACAAAAACTCCACCACAGCCCCTAAGGCCCACTCAAACTCCCCTGCTTGAAGGTCCAGGATTATGATGTTGGTTAAAATTATTTTGCCAATGCTGGTTTCTAGGGAATTTAGGAACACCTCAGCCTAACCCTTGATATGGTGTCCTTAAAAGTCCCTCAGTCCTCAATGTGGAATTAGTTTGTGGCTCCTGGAGCATTGCAGAAGGGGCCCCATGCTGATTTAATTTAAGGTCTCCCTGGGAATGTGCCTTGGCCAATAGGGCCAATGCATACTTTCATTGGCAGATCTTATTGACAGCACAGAGAGGCTAGGCCTTCCCTGATTGGCTGTGGTGGACTTCACTCTGCTAGGCTTTCCCTGATTGGCTGTGGTGGACTTCACTCTCTGCTTATTGCTGTCTTGCTGCGCTTCGGCAGTGTTACAGTGAATCTGCTCCTAGAGACTGCCTGCCCCTAATCTGAGTGAATAGATTCCTGCCAGACTGGTTTTTCTTGCCTGCCAGACTGTTCAGTAATTAGTTAAGAGTCCCTTCAAAGACACTCATTTGTTTTCCAGATAAGGGAAATGGTAAGTACAATGTAAGGGAAGAAGCAGAGCAAGGAATGTGGAGATTTGAGGGTTTATAATGGCCTCCTGTCACAGACTTATATTGTGACATTGGAGTACCAGTCATTTAAGGCTTGATCTCAAGTGGAGTCTTTCTATTGATTTTAAAATTCCAAAGGGGTAGCCGTGTTAGTCTATTGTAGAAAGACAACAGAGTCCTGTGGCACTTTTAAAGACTAACAGATTTATTT
>ML685969.1:2311547-2323279 GCA_007922175.1 Pelusios castaneus
AAAATACTTTTCAAGAAATCCCCACATGTAACTTTCAAAAATCATTTAAAAAAAAAAAAAAGACACTGCCATGTGCTCAGACTAAAAAGAAAAAAAAACAGGGCAGTTTTAAACACAGCATATACTTTTAAAAAGCACAGGCCCGGTCACTTTTAAAACTCACTTTGTAAATACCCCATCAGTTTTTAACCAAATACTTTTCAAGCACACTTAACTTTTAAAAATCCTTTTAATCAAAAACCAACCAACCAAACAAAAAACAAACACACACAAAACCCCTTTGCCATGTGCTCAAAAACCAGACCATTTTAAATTCATTTTCAAGAAATTCCCTCACTTAACTTTAGCTCAAGGCCCCACAAACAAAAAATTCAAGTCTTAAAACACATTGCCTTGTGATCAGGCTACAATAAAAAACCAGGCATTTTAAGCACATACACACACTTAAAAACCAATTGCAAATATCTACCTTCCACCACAGGGTAAAGACAGGCTGGGACATGATTTTTCTCACATGTAGATGCCCCTTTGAATTAAAGAACAAGCACAATTTGAGTTACCACAAATGCATCAAACCCAGATTTAAAGTTAAGCCCAACCATAGTTAAAACAGGGTTTTACCTTGCCCTGGTAAAAGGCTGCTTGAAGATGCTGTTTCCATGCCAAAAAGAGATCACACTGCAATAAAGACATGTATCATCATTAATAAGGACAGCATGAACAAAACAGTAACAGTGTCTATGTTTTTTCAGAGTTAAGAATAAGTAACATACCTAGGCCTGGAGTCCAGCAGCTGCTCAACATAGCTTCTGTGAAGAGAAAGGACAGTCTCCACAAAAGCTGAGGTTTTTATACACTTCTAACTCTTTGTTTCAATCAAACTTCACCAATCCAGTTAGCAAGTTCATTTGATCACTACACTTCGTAAAGAATGGGTACTTAAGAAATGTAGTTACCCCTCCCAAAATGTTCCCCTTTGTGATCTGCACAACTGTATTTGTTTTTTGTTTTCTTCTTTGAATGAAAAATAAGCCTTGTAGGGCCTTCTTATGGTATTAAACTATAAATCACCATCCATAACATTCCTTAATATTACTTTGTACCCCCTCTCCTGTCTGCAGGACCTTGCAAATATCAGTGAATAGCTAGAGTATTTTCTTCCAAACCTTACATAAAATAGATGTGCCACAGCTATAGCAAGCACTCTACACATACTTATAGCTTTTAAATGTTCTTACAACATATGTTTTTTTAAAAGTATGGGTGGGTGGCTTCTTTAAAACATTTCAAGGAGGGCTTTGATTTTTGTTAATGTATGATTTTAATCTTATAATGACTGAGTTGCTAGAAAAAATTTTCCTGAAATTTGGTTTTAAAATGGTCTGTGGGGGTTTTAAAAGTTAAGGAAAGGTTTTTCTTTTTCCCTTAAAGTTAATCAGAGCTCTACAGTTCCACTCAGCCTCCACCCTTAAGTGTGAACTAACCCCATCAAACCTAATTACCTGAAAACTCTACCCCTGGTTGAAACAAAAGAGGAGAAAAAAAAAAAAACCCAACTGACCCAGAAATTCCTGAGGTTGTATTTTTAAACTGTCCAATCGTGATCTACAAACTCTCAAGACTGCTGTAAACTATCCAATAGCATCCACTCAGCCTCCACCCTTAAGTGTGACCTAAGCCCATCAAACCTAACTACCTGAGAACTTTACCCTGTTTGAAAACAAAGGGTGGCTCCTTGTAATGGGGTGGTGAGTCAGAGCCCCTGTTCCATGCTCCCCTTCTAGCCCTTTGGCTTTATTTTAAACAGATATTTCTGGGGGTTTTGTTTTTTTCCCACAGAATGCTGCTACACACATTTCAGCTTTTTGCTGTAAGTACACAAAAAACATTTTTATTGAAAAGACCTGTGGCAACCTTGAAATAAACACTTACATTTGAGGCCCACGCTGGCCTTTTCCAGAGATGCATTTTATTTACAGCTAACAAGATGGTTTATATCTCGTGTATGACCCCTCAGCATTCTCTAACTTAATCCTTTTGTATTTCTTACGCATAGTCTGCTTCCTCAGTAGACTTCTGTAACATTTTGTGCGGACCAGCCGGTCCATACAACGCTCCAAATGGGCATCCTCCGGTTCAGTCATGTTATTTAGAACGCTGCTAGGGTCTGGATCGAATTGCACTGCACGTACCAAGGCCACCCCTAGGTCTAAATGTTTTTTAGTTATGTACAGACATTCCATAACGTAACTCGTGGCAATAACAATGTTTAACAAACTTTCAAAACATAGTTCAGCGCACACAACCCGGAGTTTGCTGTTTATATCCTCTGAAGTCCACTGCACACAGTCATGGTGCCGTTGACCAGGAGCGTCTATGACACAGCCTTCACAATCTTCGAACATCTTTTCCTTAAGACAGTAATTAAGGGAAGCAGAAACAGCAACACGCAGAACACACCGCATGAGTTTTTTACGCTGGCGACGCGACAGTGGTTCAAACGTTTCGAGGCCGAGCCTTCTCTTAAACTCCATATAGGCCTCATCCCTGGCCTCTTCATCGGTGAGTACCTGCGTTGAACAAAAACAAGGCGGGCCAACTTCATCTCTCTCGTCCGCTGCAATATTGTCCGGGGGTTCCTGAAAGACAAGAGAGATCTTCAGGAAAAAGAGCTGTGAATCCACCACCACCCTTTTGGCTTTTTTTTTTTTTTTTTTTTTTTAGAGCTATGCGGATAGCAACCCATGCTTGTTCCTTTACCTGAGCCTCCTCTTCTCCTTTCTCCCGGTCTGTCGGTGCTGGTGAGAGTCTGTCAGGCTGCTCCCTGATCTCTTGGGTTTCGGGTTCTGGCGTGTCGAACAAAGGCTGAGCCAAAGGGCTCTGGCTGTTCTTGATTTCTCCCTCTTCCTCAGAACTGCTGCTGATGTACCGCTTTCTACGCCGGGGAGCCAAGACGTTAGGAGCCAAAACAAAGTGCGGAGGTCTCACGGGGGTGGCGAAGGCGTCCATGTTCTCCACGAGCTGCGAACCACGCGGTGTCGAGAAACCACCCTCGGGGTCTTCCGCTTTTAAAAAGGCGCCCGAGACTTCCGGGAGGGGCGGCGCTGCCGCCCCCCGACCAACCGTCGCACCCTTCCGGGGCAACACCGATTGGCGGAGGGTCGCCCCACCCCACCACGTGCCCTTTCCTGGCCAATCCCCAGCTCTCGGGGTGAAACGCACCCCGAGGGGCGGAGAAAGGGTCGCAACACCCACTTCCGATCAGGTGACCCTGGGCAGCCGGAAGTCAGAGCTGAGGGGGGCGAGACCGGATGTCATGGGGCAGGACTTCCGGTGACAGGTGGGTGGGACCGGATGCCAGGTGACCGGCTGGGGCGGAACTTCCGGCGACAAAGTGGGCGGGGCTAAAATTTGATGGATGGTCGGTGGGCGGGGCTAAATTTGACAGGTGGGTGGGGCTGGATGTCAGGTGACCAGAAGGGGCGGGGCTAAATTTGGTGGGTGGGCGGGGCTTCAGTTTGACAGGTGGGCGGGGCTGGCTGTCATGTGACCGGAAGGGGCGGGGCTAAATTTGACAGGTGGGTGGGGCTGGCTGTCATGTGACCAGAAGGGGCGGGGCTTAAGTTTGACGGGTGGGCGGGGCTTCAGTTTGACAGGTGGGCGGGACTGGCTCTCATGTGACCGGAAGGGGCGGGGCTTAAGTTTGACGGGTGGGCGGGGCTTCAGTTTGACAGGTGGGCGGGACTGGCTCTCATGTGACCGGAAGGGGCGGGGCTAAATTTGACATGTGGGCGGGACTTCCGGTGACCGGAAGGGGCGGGGCTAAAGTTTGATGGATGATAAGTGGGCGGGGCTTAAGTTTGACAGGAGGTGTCCCCCTTGTACTACTGGGGTTCTGCTGTTTCTATGCCTCCTGCAGACTCCTTTCTATCAGGGGGAATCCTCACTGTGTGGGACGGGGGCAGGCGCCAAGAGTCAGTAGCCTTCGGTCTGGGGTGAGCCGCTGGCCCAGACAGGGGCAGGAACACCACTTGAATCCTCAGTGGCAATAGCTGGGGTTCAAGCACTCTGGGGGCTAGGACAAGGGGGAAGGGGGACACAGGCCCACCCAACTCCACTATGTCCCAGCCCAGGGCCCTACCAGTGACTGAGGGGTCAATCACTGGGTCAGCGGGGCTGTGGCTGCAACATGCTGTCACCTGTTTGATCTGGCACTCAGCTGAACCAGGGTCAGCTGCCCCTGGGCTACTTCCTCCCACCCTGAGCCCAGGTACCTGTCTCCAAGGGCCTCCTCTGGGTCCAGAGCGTAGACCACCCATGGGATTCCAAATAGTCCCTCGCTGTCCATGGGTGGCAGGTCTGGGAACTCCTTGGGTCCATCAGCAGAAGGTAGCTCTTCCAGGTTGCAGGGTCCCTCTGCAGTCGGCTGTTCCTCCAGGATGCAGGGGTCCTCAGCAGAGGGAAGCTCTTCCAGATCACAGGGGTCCAGTGGTTCCTTGGGTCATCAGTTTCCTCTAGGCCCACTGGGTCCCCAGGGAGGGGCAGCTCTCCCAGATTATAGGGGGCCACAGGGCATCTTCCACAGTTCCTGGTATTCCCTCCTAGTCCCTAGGGCCGAGTAAGATAGGTAGGCCTCAGATCTCCTAGCAGGTGAGGACGGGGGTAGCCCTGTGGTGGAGCCCAGGTCTCGCCTGACTGGCCACCTCAGAGAGGGAACACCCTTCTCTTGTGGCAGCTTAGGCCTAATAAACTGCCAGGCTGGCCTCTTATACTTCCCCTTCCTGTTTTGGCTCTGCCCCTCTGCTTCCGGGGCATCAGCCCTGCAAGGTCTGGGTCTGTCCAGGAGAAGCGTTCAGGCACCGAGAAAGGCCACAGTTCCTTGCTACAGGCTGTATATTTTTGGTCACACTGATCAACTTTGAGAATATTCCCATATGCTTTAAAAATTGTTTCAATTGTCCATGGGATAGGACCCATTTGCTTCTAGGTCTAGTTCTGTTCAATATCTTCATCAATGATTTAGGTAATGGCATAGACAACATACTTACAAAGTTTGTAGACAATACCAGCTGGGTGGGGTTGCAAGTACTTTGGAGGATAGGATTAAAATTCAACGTGATTTGGACAAACTGGAGAAATGGTCTGAAGTAAATAGGATGAAATTCAATAAAGGACAAATACAAGTACTCCACTTAGGAAGGAACAATCAGTTGCACACATACAAAATGGGAAATGACTGCCTAGAAAGGAGTACCGAGGAAAGGGATCTGGGGGGGAGGTCACAGTGGATCACAAGCTAAATGAGTCAACAGTGTAACACTGTTGCAAAAAAAAAAAACGCAAATATCATTCTGGGATGTATTAACAGGAGTGTTGTAAGCAAGACAAGAAGTAATTCTTCCACTCTATTCCATGCTGATTAGACCTCAACTGTAGTATTATGTCCAATTCTGGGTGCTCATTTAATGAAAGATGTGAACAAATTGGAGAATATCCAGAGAAGAGCAACAAAAATGATTAAAGGTCTGAAAAACATGACCTCTGACGGAAGATTGAAAAAATTGGGTTTGTTTAGTCTGGAGAAGAGATGACTGAATGGGGCCATAACAGCTTTCATAAAATGGTATTACAAGGACAAAGAAGAAAAAGTTTTCTCATTAACCTCTGAGGATAGGACAAGAGGAAATAGGCTTAAATTTCAGAAAGGATGGTTTATGTTGGAGATTAGGAAAAATTTCCTAACTGTCACCGTAAGTAAGCACTGAAATAAACTGCCTCAGGAGGTTGTGGAATCTCCATCATTATAGACTTTAAAGAGCAAGTTGGACAGGGATGGTCTATATAATGCTTGGTGATACCTGGAGTGCAGGGGACTGAACTAGAAGATCTCTCAAGATCCCTTCCCGTCTTATGATTCAAGGAGTAAACTAATAATGACCCTTGAACCTCACTGTGAGTGAGAGAGCTGGGGGGCCGAGGAGAAGGGTGCTAACATAACATATCAATATCAACTAGAGCACATCAGCTTGTTTAGAGTAACTATACCAGATCGCAGAGAGCAGTATATAAATTCTGTATGATCAGATTGTTGCATACATGTTTTTGGAAATTCTGAGGCATTTTTCTGCCTCCTAAGGGGAACTGAATGATACTATCTTTTTGCCATTCTTAACATGAAACACTGCCAGATATTTAATAAAATACTTCAAATTCGTCTTCCTGGCCCATTGTTTTGCTTGGTTAAAAGAGTCACTCATTGCAATCACATCATAGGCATAATCTTGAAAAAGCTTATTTTAATTGTTGCCCCCCAACAGCTCCTTTTTTAACTCTGGATTTCTGCAATATAAACTCCTTAGTTATAAACTTCAGGAACTTTACAATTAATGCTCTATTCTAATCTCCTGGAATTGGCTTTGAAGGAAAGGCCTGGGGTGCCTGTTCTGTATCAAAACAAAAATCAACCAGCAGATCCAACAACTTAGCTGTTTATCAGCAAGTTCAGGGGGTTTACCATTCTCTGCTTCTGGATGTGGTCACTTGTTCTAGTATATCCATCAGCTGTGTTTCATCAGGCTTAGGCACCATTTTGTTTGTAGAAGTGGAGGAAGTAGATCTCCTCTACCTGTTTTAGTGCTTTCGGATTTAAAGAAGATGCAGAGCTAAAGAGCATCTTTGGGACTTCACTAGTTGGGCACAATATTTCCTGGAGTTGGACAGTGGGTTTTAAGGGTCCTGTTTGAGGATTCCCCCTCAGCCATTTCAGAGCGTAAGCAACCTGCATCTACCTTGGTCACAGCACCCTCTGGTGTCCATGCCGCCACACTTCTATGACCTATTCGGATGGGTATATCACTTACAGTCATAAGCATATTGTCTGTTAGTTGACTCACAGGCTTAAAGAATCTATGTTGCTCCTGCCAACTGTATGGGATGCCACTGTGCTGGCTCAAAGACTGTTCTGGGGAGCTGACAGACCTTGAAGCAGATTCTCTTACAGCATGCTCTGAGGATACTGACTCCAGAGAATTCTATATACTCTTTGGTGTGTACATTTCCATCATCTACTGAAGGTACAAAGACAACAGAGTCCTGTGGCACTTTTAAAGACTAACAGATTTATTTATCGCATGAGCTTCCATGTGAGAAAATCCCACTTCGTCAGACGCTTTGAAGATGGGAAACTTACATTAAAACTCCATTAAAACCCAGGGGGAGTCATGAGTGCTCAGCACCTCTGAGAATCAGACCATTTTTATTTAGGTGCCTATGTATGGATTTAGGTAACATCTGTTGATAGGGTCCCCTTGGTACATTGCTGTCCTGACCATCCCACGCTCGGTACTGTACCTCCATCACTAGGGAGCTGCACCGCCACCTGGGCACGATGGTAAAGAGAAGCCAGCATCTCTTCTATGACCCTACATTTTATGTTTTACCAGCAGGTCTCTAAACTGGTGCCCTGTCTATTGCTGCTATTTCTGGTCCCCATCAATCAACTAACCTTAAATAATACTGCAGCAGGCGATGTACATCTGCAAAATACCCACCAAATCTTTTTTCCATTGTTAATATCACCTCTATTGTAATGTAACAAAATAGAAAGCTGAATTTTACCCCACAATTACTAAAGAAGTTCTGCAAATTCAGATGAAAATAAAATCTTTTTGGAGTTCTCTGAGCTAGGATTGCCAACTGGCTGTTTTTAACCAGTCTCACCATTTTTTTATTGCCTTACTGGTTGCTGGTGAAGATGTGCTGGGTTTTTTCCCCCCTCTCCTTGCTCACCCAGCAGAGACTTTCCATGGACCCATTCCTTTAAAAGCCGGGTCTCCCTTTGCAGACTCCCTGCCTTCCACTCCTTCCTGGCATGCTCTGGGGTTGGCTGAACTCTCTAACTTCCATCCTGACAGGAGGAAGAATGCAAATGGGTTTGTTGTGGTGCCCCTTTTCCTGCTGGCTGCTTGTGGATTTGACAGGGCTCCCTCCCCAATTGGCCAGCCCCCCAGCCTTGAATAACCCCCAGCCCCTGCTGCACCACCACTTGTGGGAGGAGGGAAATGGGGGCAGACTGGAATGTGGGGAGGAGGGCACCTGAAAGGGGTAGGGGAGGGTTAGGCTGGGGGGAGGGGGCCAGGAAGTGGCTAGTTTTTCCTCACCTTAGAGATAGCAAACCTAGTCACTATTATTAATAACACCCTTGTGTAAGTCACTTGTATTTCTAGCTTTGAATCAGGAATTCATCTAGAAACCGAAAAGACCTAAAACCCCCTTAGCTTGAATTGTGCATCAACTCTCACTCCTCTGCAGGTTTATTTTTGTACGTATGTTTTGGGTTTTAGATGGTAAATTTATGCCTGGATCATTGAAATGAACCTTAATTCCCAGTGACTAGGGGGGCAGAGATGATTAAATTCAGGTTACCTTGTCAACACCATAAAACCTCAACTGCTTTTTCCCTCTGCTAGCCCTTTCATATTACCGCTTTCCAGCAGATGTGCCTCAGTAACCTAAGCAACAACTCCGACATGACAATTCTCCCAACTTCATACTGAGTGTTCTTAAAGGGACATCCTTGCAAGCATTGGATGAAAACTAATGTTTATTTGGAGCAGCAGTAAAAATATACCCCGACATGAGTTAGCATTGCTTTGCTTTGAGAGATGAGTCTGCACACTCCAGCAATGGTTACGTTGGCAGGGGCAGAATGGTCTAGTGGATTGATCATAAAACCAGAAGACAGGAATTCTTGATCTGTAACCCTAGCTTTTGCACTGACTTGTTGTATGGCTTTGGAAAGTCACTATCTGTAAAATGGGGACAATCAGATTTGGCATCCTGCCTTCCACACTTACACATTTGTATGGATTAACAAATCAATGTTTTTAAACTGGTGTAAATCCAGAATGGAAGGAACCATGTGGCTCCCTTACTGTAGGTCTGTCCACTTCGGCATCTAGTTATTATTACTATTTACATGTTTGCATTGTAATGGTTCTTTGTAACAATTAGGGCTTTGTGGCCCTACCACAGTTATGATTTTAACTGTGAGAAAGCAGATAAAAAGTTTCTAAAATGATCCAGACACCTGTAACAGTAAATATTGATGGGGAAACTGCCTGTTATATAAAATTTCTTATAAAAGTCAGCAAAGGCAGTTAAAGACAGTCTGAAATAGTCCAAACAAAAAGGGCAACTGACATAACTCATAACTTCATATTTAGGCACTGGTTGAGTCATGTTTAGTAAACAAGTGTGTGACCAGAAATTACTGGACCAAAACTGGGGTATCAGAAGTTTAGACAAATTGGTGGACAAAATAACAGGAGATGGGAGTATTCCCCACATCTCCCCTTTCTGGCACCCTATAATAATATATATGGGGAGAAAAGGAGGCTGAACTCCCAGAGGAAAGGGAAAGGCTCGCCAGCATTTGCTCCAGGGGCTCTGTCCTTCATTCATGAGCCTCAAGAGTCATTGCATCATGAATCCCAGACATCAGCACACCAACAGAGAACACCCAGCCATTACCGCTGGAGTGGAGACCAGACTGATACACACAAAGCCCTGCGGTCTGCCGTTCCCTCATTTGTTCTTTTGTGTCCCTCACTACCTTCCTCCTTCTGGCCTGTCTGTCCCCCCTCTCTTGGCTTTTCACCTGCTCCAGAGACAAACAGTACTTCATGGCACCATGAGATGAGATGGCCTTGAAGCTCTGCCCAGACAATATGAGGGGCACATTCACCCCTGGAGCTCCCCATTGTGTCCATTTATAAAATCATCGATATCCTTGGTTCCAGCACCTCCTGCAGGTCACTTGTCTCCTCTGTGGCTCAGCCATCTGTCCACGTCACGTAAAGCTCAATCCCTTTCATGGGTAACTGAATGGTCCAAATTAAAATCTAAACAAACTCAAATAATTCTTCTGCTTCCATTTACAAACCCTGACTCAGTACTCCCTCCTACAGTAGCCTGCTCTGCTCCCTCAGGGTTTCTTTCCATAGAAGAGTCCTGCAGTCTCTCCTTGAAACTTGCTCCCTTTCCCAGGATGCACCACAGGGATCAATCCAGTCCCTGTGGCCACCTAAAACATCCTTTGGTCTGACCAGCCACCTGATACCCTAAGAACATCAATAAAAGCTGTATTTCCTCCACCTTCATTGTCCTATCTCCTTTCCCCATTGTGTCTGCTGCTTTTGTCAAAGGCAGGGAAAGTGTGCATCATTCATAACTCAGAAGTGAATAACCAAACTAACCCTTTCTCCTCCACCATGAAGGGGCATCTTACAAAATAAGAGATCGTAACAAATATTCTTTCTCTGAAAATGGGACTTCGACAAGTTTTGATTACATTTGCTCTGTATAACCACTCAGTTCTGAAGTGCTTTATATTTTATTCTTCTCCTTTTGTGTATCCTGACCAATACATTTCCACACTATGGCATGAATTTTCCAGTGTGTTTGCCATGGGACTAAGCAGACTCAGGTCTCTGTATTCAAAATCTTGAACCTTGTTTAATGTTCTATGGTGATCTTTGACTTTCTGGGCCTGCTTGTCCCTTCAAAATTAACAGCAGAGTGCTTAGAGGCCGCAGTCATGGAATTGGTACACCACTGTGCCAGGCAGATAACAAGAATAGACAGAGCCCTGTTTCTAATGGCTTTTTCCTCTCTAAGGTGCAGAGCCTGCCTCCTTCTCTATGGCTGGGGAGACACCTGGCAGGACTGGAGTGGTTCTGCTGCTAAAAGCAAGACAGGGTGGCAAGATTTAGGCACAGGAGCCCCTGTGTACCATAGATCCATGGCTGTGCTCCAGCCGACTGGAGATCCCTGGGGGTGGGTGAATGCACGGGTAAAATTCTCTATTGTGGTTTTTAGCATAGTTTAATAGTTCTATAGATAAAGATCATTCTTTAATAATTTCCATAAATTTCAAATAACTCTTTTGATTTCATCTCTGCTAAAGAACTTTTTCAAAAGTAAGGGTAGAAAGTTGGTGCATGAAAAATATAAATGCTCAGATCATGAGAATTTCCCCATATATTCTCCCTAGCCCCTCATGCTCTACATTACAGCAACTTTCCCACCAGGAGAGCTGCATGGAACATCCTCTAGTATTTGTTGTTTTGCCACTCTATGACTGAGTGGCAGGATATCAATTAACTGGATAAGGGAGCTTATATCCCTGAAAGACAAGTTAGAAATATTGCAGATGTGGTTATCTCCTAAAGTCCTGGAGAAAGAGCATCCAATCGCTAGTTCATATACTTGGTGCACAGCTCAACCAGTAGGAACCCCCTTTTCTGACTCAGTGTGTCCTTCGGTGACTCAACCTCGAAATAAAATGTTTCCAGTCTGAATTTTAACATGCATAATCTTAAACTCTGCCATTTTACACATAAGGATCCACAACATTTAAATCTCATCACTTGTTTGCAATATTACAATTCACAACATTAATTAAATGTTCATGATAGTCCCTGATAATATCACTGTACTACCCTCTGCGAAGGGGTGGTACAAACACCACACTGAAAAACCAGGGGTTAAGGGCTCTTTGTGGGCCCAGCCAGCATTTCCCCAACACATCTGGAGCAAATGCTCCATCAGGTGGAGCACTTAAAGAGAGAAGAGCAACTCATTTGGGTGGAAGAGCTGGAAGGAGACAGACCTACAGCCCCAGCAAGCCGGAGCCGGAGCCGGAGCCGGAGCCGGAGCCGGAGCCGGAGCCG
>ML685969.1:2323289-2334311 GCA_007922175.1 Pelusios castaneus
AGCCGGAGCCGGAGCCGGAGCCGGAGCCGGAGCCGGAGCCGGAGCCGGAGCCAAGGGCCTTGACTTTGGCATAACTGCAAGTCTGAAAAAGGGGCCTTCCCTGAAGGAAGGGAGGCCCCACACCCTGGATAGTCAGAAAGGGGAAAAGCATTCCTCAGCCTTACCTGCCAGGGAAGCCTAGGAACTGGGAGTCCCCTGCTCACAACCCCCCGTAGGTGACAGACTGGTATGACCACTAGACAACATTCCTCTACTGGTTGCCAGGGAGGTGGGGGTTGCCTTTACAAACTGGTGGAGAATGCAGGTGTTGCCCAACCCTGACAGAAGAGGAGACTGATCACCCAAGGAAGTCAAACAGCCAGGAAGGAAAGAAATGAGACAGATAGGCAAACCATGATGGATTTTGAATGACTGCTGAAATGGATGACTGAGAACCAATAGCAACAATAGGCTAACCAGCAACAACAACATCAGCTCCTGCAAAAAATGGCTGCCCAGCAGCATCAGTTGGTTTGGGATTGAGAGTCTCAGCAACAATGGCTAGCTCACCAGGTTGTGGCATTG
Organism: Pelusios castaneus; assembly: GCA_007922175.1. Taxonomy (NCBI): domain Eukaryota; kingdom Metazoa; phylum Chordata; order Testudines; family Pelomedusidae; genus Pelusios; species Pelusios castaneus. The sequence continues at coordinate 2,323,854 of ML685969.1, forward strand.
TTGCAGCCCCGGAATGATGACAAAGTAGGCAGTTCAAACCACCGCCCCATCAGATGGGCACTGAGGATGATCCTGAAGCTTTCCTGACAACATTTGAGGGAGTTGCAGCCATGATCCAATGGCCCCCGACCTGTGAGCCATCTTGCCAGCACTCTACCTCATGGGGTTGGCAAAAGCTGCATAGTGGGGACTGAATGTGGGGTCTGCCGAAGACTACCCCCAGGTCAGAGTTGCCACCTTGGACTACCTTAACATCACAGAGGAGACCTTCTATCAGAGGGTCTTGGGGGAGAGATATCCTACAGGAGCCCAACCTCACAGCATCACCAAGAAATTGTGAGCTAAAGTCAGAAGCATGAACCAGAGTGGAGGTGACTGAGCTCATCCTGGTGGAACATTTTGTCCAGATCCTCCGAAAAGGGAGTAGGGGCTAGTGCTCAGACATTAGTCTGAGGCCCTTACCGATATCATGAGGTTGATGGAGAACTATCCAGCTACCAGGACTGCCCTTGTTTCAGTTGGATGTCAGGGGCACCTCTTGACCTAAGGGGAAGGACAGTCAGGGCCATCCTTTGGGGGCATGGCCCAGAGCCAATCAGCCTGTGGGGGCCCTGGGGCTGGGGAAGGCAGGACCACCTTGGGCCAGAGGCCAGGCTCCGCACTCCTGCCCCACCCCTAGGCTGGCTGGTATGCCTCCAGGGGCGGGCCAGCACATTGCTCTGCTCTGGGGGCAGCGCTAGAAATGGGGCTGAAGCTTGGTGCCCTCTGCCGCCAAAGGCAGGGTGGGGCCCATGTGGGGGGTCAACGTAGAACCTGCCCAACTGCCGGACCCAGGCCAGTAACCCTGCTTGTTCCTCCGTCCCTCACCCACAGGACGGCCCTGAGTCCAGCAAGGACAGACAGAGTAGACAGGGGGATCCTCAAAGAGTCATTGAGGAATCCTGCAGAGATTGGTGGAGCCCGGTCACACTAGTCCCAAAGCCAGACAGCAATGTCCATTTTTTCATTGACTTCTTAAAGGTCAATTAGATCCCCAAATTCGACATTTATTCCATGCTCCAGGCAGATGAGCTTCTTGATTGTCTGGGTGAGGTGCACTATGAGGTGCACTATCACCACATTAGAATGAACGAAGAGGTAGTGGCAAATCCCACTCACACAGACTTGCAGGAAAAAATTGCCTTTACCGCTCTGTTCAGGCGCTACCCGTTTTGAACCAGGCTCTTTGGGCTTCACAGGGCACTCGTGACAGTCCAATGCCTTATGCCAGATTTTACAGCTCCATAGCTTGTATGCGGCTGCCTACTTTGTTATCTACAGCTGGGCCTGGGTGGAACATCTAGCCGAAGTTCTGGACTAAAGGCAAACCTAGCAAAATGTAAAATAGGGAAATAAAAGATCACATATCGGGATACTGGTTGGGGAAAGGCCAGGCTATTTATCTATAAAGTCCAGGCCCTCAAGACAACACCACACCTGGCTACCAAGAAACAGGTCAGGAGTTTTCTAGGGCTCACAGACTACTACTGCCAGTTTGTACTGGGATTTTCAATGATTGCTGCTCCCCTCACTGATCTCACCACAGGTGATACTCCCAGCAAAATCTACTGGCCTGAGGCCTGTGAAAAATGTCTTGCAGAAACTGAAAAATCTCCTTTACACAGAACCGGTCCTCTTCAGTCCAGACTTCTCCCAGGAATTCATTTTGCAGACAGATGCTTCAAATGTGGGGCTAGGTGCTGTTTTGTCTCAGGAGATAAAGGGGAAGGAACATTCTGTGCTCTACCTGAGTCTCAAACTGTTCCCATGGGAATGGGCATACTCTGTCATAGAGAAAGAGGGCCTAGTGGTAAAATGGGTCATAGATTCACTCATGCAAGTTTATAGGTCAAATTCTAGATGCTGTTGGTGCAATCTGAGACTTTATTGCAAATTATCTTAGGAACAATGTCTTTAGAATGACAAATGGCATGATCTTCAACTTCTAATCGATCAATTCAAGTGTGACCTTTTGAGTCATAGATTAAAGGAGTCATAGGTGAATTGGAGCATTCATTACAAATCTAGAAGAAATTACTTTTCCTTTAGTACATGACAATTTCCTTTCAATTCTCAATAGTTTAGGATGAGTTTGTAGCTGTTTATTCAAATCTGCACAGATGCAGAATAACCTATTGTGCTGTAGGACAACCATGTCTCTACTTTTAAGAGAAATTCTAAGAACATTGTCTAATACAGTTCTTCTATGTGAAGGTCGTGGTGCTCTCCTTTGCCTTACTTCACCCTGGACAACTGGCAATATCTAATCTCAGTCAGAGTTAATGTAGTGATGAGGCATGTTCCAAATACAAAGATTAGTCCACAGTCAATTTTACTGAGTGTCAGCACATCATCCAAAGAGTATACTAGTAATTTTCCAGTCTTTCCCCCACACACTGATCTTATAGGAAATGCTGCTATATTAGTGAGGGAGCTACAGAAATAGCAGCTGAGTAAATAAAGTATACGCTGATTGGTAAACAACATTACAGGTGATTTCCAGTTATGATCAGACTGTGGCCCCTGCAATGCCTTAGACGGGAGGGTGTGAACAACCATTGTCTCCTTAATGTTTAGGAATCTGCCAGGTGATATGGTCCCAGGAAGTAAACTGATGAGCCATTAAGGACACGATGGTTGTATTCTTTATGTCCTTAATGGCTCATCAGGATACTGCCTGGGACCATATCTCCTGGCAGATTCCTTAACATTAAGGAGACAATGGTTGTTCACACCCTCCCATCTAAGGCATTCATCCAGAATGACACAAGTTAAAGTATGGATATAACATCAAATTCCTAACTTCTAATCAAAATAGAATTCCTAGACATAAACTATATAATCATTCCCAGCAAATTACTACCTTTCTATTGATACCAAACATGACATAGTTCCTATGGATTATAGCATTTATGAGATATACATTTAAAATAATAGCATAAATGCTTCCCTAAATCCAGACAGTGTCACACCCTGCCCACATGCCCTGCCCTTTGGGGGGCCTGCCAGGCTCCCTCTGTGGCTCCCCCCCCCCCCGCAGGGAGGGCATTGGTGTAGTCCTGGGGTAGCCCTAAGTTGACTTAGGGCTACCCGAGGGCTACACTGGCTTAATTCGACTTTAAAAAGTTGAATTAAGCCTTAGGTCGAGTAGAAAGGTGGTTTAATAAAGTTGACTTAATTTTCATTAAGTTGACTTTATTTTCCTTAAGTCGACTTAAGCAAGCTGCTTAAGTCAACTTAAGCAAAGTGTAGTGTAGACGCAGGGCAAATTAAGTTGACTTAAGCCAAGCTTAAGTTGACTTAATTTGCCAGTGTGGACGCAGCCAAGGAGTCCTGTGGCACTTTTAAAGACTAACAAATTTATTTAATCGCATGAACTTTTGTGGGAGAAAATCCCACTTCATCAGACACTTTGAAGATGGGGAACTTACCGAATGGGAGGAAAATAAATGCAGGGAAGTGTAAGACATAGGATTAACATCTGCTTTGATTTGCTATTACATGGCTTACACTTCCCTGCATTTAATTTCCGCTCATTCTTTAAGTTCCCCATCTTCAAAGTGTCTGACGAAGTGGGATTTTCTCCCACGAAAGCTCATGCAATAAATAAATTTCTTAGTTTTTAAAAGTGCCATAGGACTCATTGTTTGTTTTGCTGAATTGGAACTTGAGCTAGTATAAAACTCAGGCCTAATTTAGCTAATCCTCCAAAATGGGGGTTGAGCGGGGGAGGGGAGGAGAGGGAGAGGGAGGAGTTTGGAAGAAGGTAAAAGGGAAGAGTCAGACTCTGTCTGAGGAAGAAGGACTCACAGAGACAAATCTTCGGCTGGTTTGGATTTTTGCCCAGCCTAAAATCTGGCTCTGCAATGCAAAACCTCTTCAGACCATCATAACACTTAACATTTTCCATTCAAACTTTTGGTTTCTATTTAGTTTAGGATTATTTCCTCCTGCAAAACAGGAGATATTGTTTTGCATAGTGAATATGGTGTTGCTAATTTACTAGCAATAAGAGAACCCTTCAGTCTAGGACAGGTTTGAATGGGGTGTTCACTCTCAATTTTAAAGAAGAGGCAAGAACAAACTTGGCCCCAGACAGAGACACTGTAGTTTCAAAGAGTTCCATTGCTTGTGCATTTGGGCAGCACACTAATCAATCTCAAGCAACAGTGTCAAGTCTCATTTTCCAGGTCATCTATCTCACTAGTCACCACAAAACATTTTATAACTCATTTCCATTGGATGTGGAGTCCAACCCCTCTGCTTAAGATTTAAGCCAGAGATCACGCAAGATTTTGCAGAATCAGATGAATCCCTTTGAATAGTTATACTTGCTTTGTCATATCTTACCATGTACTCATACTTTACACCATACCTTTAATATCTTATTCTTATTGTAACGTCTGTAGGACACCAATGGGAAGGATCCCACTTACTCAAGGGTGTTGGGCTTAATATCTGAGGCTATCCTGTTAAACATCTTTATGAAACAAATACATTCATGTAAAGGAAAGAGTTATTCAGTTTTGTGGGTAAAATAGCAGAATAAAGATGATGGACTTCAAGGCGGCAGACTTTAGTAAACTCAGAACTGGTAGGTAAGATCCTGTGGGAAACAAATCTAAGGGGGAAAAAAGAGCTCAGGAGAATTGGCTTTTTTTTTTAAAGAAATATTATTAAGGGCACAAGAACAAACTATCTCAATACATGGGAACTATGCTAAGAGACCACCCTGCCTTAACCAGAAGACTGCCGATAATCTGAAACTCAAAAAAAGTCATATAAAAAGTGGAAACTAGATTGAATTGTAAAGGATGAATACAAAAAAATGAGACAAGCATGCTGGAACAAAATTGCAAAGGCCAACCCACTAACTAGGGGTAACAAGAAAACATTTGAAAAATACATTAGACACAAGAGAAAGATCGACAACATGGTAGGCCCATTACTCAGTGGAGGATGGAAAGACAGTAACAGAAAACGCAGCAATGACTGAAGTGTTGAATGTCTTTGTTGTTTCAGTTTTCAACCAAAAGGTTAGCAGTGATTGGACAATAATTATAAATGAATACCAGAGTAAATGAGGCTAAGATAGGGAAAGCACACTATAAGAATTACTTAGACAAGTTTGATGTCTTCAGATCAACAGGACCTGATAAAATGCATTCTACAATATTTAAGGACTGAAGATATCTCTGAGCCATTAACAATTATCTTTGAGAACTAGAGGAGGATGGGAGAGATCCCAGAGGACTAGAAAAGGCAAATATAGTATCTATCCATAAAAAGCTGAATAAAGACAACCCAGGGAATTACAGACCAGTCAGTTTAATTTTGGTACCTGGACAGATAATGAAACAAATAATCAAACAATCATTTTTAAAGCAATTAGAAGATAAGTTGATAAGTAACTGTAATCATGGTTTTGTCAAGAACACATGCCAAATCAACCTAATATCCCTCTTTAACAAGCCTTGTGGATAAAGGGAAGGAATACATGTGGTAGATCTCAACTTTAGTAAGCTTTTGATGCAGTCCCATATGACCATTGTAGATGGGCTGGCAGCACATGACCCACCTGATGGGCACCTTCTGGTGATGATACTGGGGAACTAGCTCAAGTGGCAGCCCTATCTGATGCTCGGTCCTCCGTCTCGCCCACGGGTCTCTCTTTATAATCCTAAGCAGGACCTCAGCCCTCCAGCTGAGTCCATTCAGTTCCCCCTTCCAGGGTATAGTCCAGCTCTGGCTGGCCCACTTGTATCAGTGGCTGCTGCTGATCTGTCACTGTTCGCCTGTGGTCTCTCCACCCACTGACAATCCAGAGGAGATGTGTGGGATTCAGCTCAGGGACCCAATACACTCAGTTGACTGCTGCCTCAACACCCTCACTCCTGCCTGGCCTGCACCCGACCAGGTCCGCTGGGCCATATTCACACCTCCCCAGGTACCCACAGCCCTTGTATCTAGGCTGGAGTCTCATCAAACCTTGGCAGTGCCTCTGGGAGCTATCCAGGGTCCTGTCCCCCAGAGTACCTCTGACAGCACAACTTTCCTCTTTGCAGGTCTGGGGTAAACTGCTCAGAGCAGGAGCTGCAGCCCTTGATTCATACCAGCCCTTGGGCCCTGATTAGCCTTGCAGCCCTCTGCTCCCACTGGCTATCCCCTTCACTGGGTCTTTTAACTCCTTCCACTTCATAGCAGGGAAACCACCCCACTGCAACCATCTTATAAGCAAACTAGAAACATATAGCCTAGATGAACCTACTGTACGGTGGGTACACAACTCGTTGTAAAATCATATTCAGAGTGTAGTTACCAATTGTTCTGAATCAAATTGCAGGAGTGTATCAAGTGGGTTCCACCGGGATCTGTCTTGGGTCCAGTTCTAGTCTGTATCATCATAAATGATTTGGATAATGGCACAAAGTCTGCAGATAATATCAAGATAGGAAAGACTGCAAGTGCCTTGGAGAACAATACAGGAATTCAAAACAAGCTCGACAATCTGGAGAAATGGCCTGAAATAAATAGGATGAAATTCAATAAGGAAAATGCCAAGTACTACACTTCGGGAGGATTAATCAGGTGCACACATACAAAATGGGGAATGACTACCTAGGAAGGATTACTGCAGAAAAGGATCTAGGAATTATAATGGATCACAGCATAAGTCAACAATGTAATACTATTGTAAAAGAAAAAAAAAAGAAAACAATTCTGAGATGCATTAGCAGGAGTGTTGTAAGCAAGATGTAGGTATTGATTCTTCCACTCTACTCAGTACTGATAAGGCTTCTGTTGGAGAACTGTGTTCTGTTAAGGAATCACACTTTGGGAAGGATGTGAACAAATTGGAGAAAGTCCAGCAGAGAGCAACAGTGATTCTCAACCAGGGGATATAATGACTTGATTATGCTGCTCTATATACTATACACTAAAATGTAAGTAAAATATTTATATTCCAATTGATTTATTTTAAAATTATATGGCAAAAATGAGAAAGTAAGCAATTTTTCATTAACGATATGCTGTTACACTTTCATATTTTTATGTCTAATTTTATAAGCAAGTAATTTTTAAAGGTCATGAAACTTGGGGTACTCAAAACAAAATCAGACACCTGAAAGGGCCGGGGTACAGTTGTCAGGAAAGGTTGAAAACCACTGGTGTAGAAAACATGACCTACAAGAAAAGATTGAAAAAAAGATTGTGTTTAATCTGGAAAAGAGAAGACTCAGAGGGAACATGGTATCAGTCTTCAAGTATGTAAAGCGGGGTCAACAACCCTCAGCACGTGTGCCAAGATCGGCACACAAACCAGTCTGGAGCAGCACATGGTGTCGCTCCAGGCTGCTTCTTTCAGCCGCAGAGGGTGGCGGGGGCAGTCCCCAGGTATGCCTGGAGACCTCCCAGCCAGCACTAAAAGAAGCCACCCAGAACAGTTTTCGGCTGTATGCCTGGCTCCCTACCCCAGCCATTGCCAAAAGAAGCCACCTGGAGTGGCTTTCAGCAGTGTGTCTGGGACATCCCCACTCCCCCTGCTGAAAGAAGATGACCAAAATGGCTTGTGGCAGGGGGGACAACACTCCAGCCATAGCCACCACCGAACTGTCATAGACTCTAAGGTCAGAAGGGACCAGTATGATCATCTAGTCTGACCTCCTGCACAATGCAGGCCTCAAAACCTCACCCACCCACTCCAGCAATAAGCCTCTAACCTATGACTGAGTTATTTACCTCCTCAAACCATGATTTAAGGACTTTAAGATACAGAGAATTCATTGGTAGATGAGCCACGCCCTGTGCTACAGAGGAAGGTGAAAAACTCCCAGGCTATGTCTACACTGGCAAGTTAGTTCGAATTAAGGAGGCTTAATTCGAACCAACTAAAGCCATGGCTACACTACGCTTTAATTAGTTCGAATTAAGGGCTTCCTTAATTCAAACTAATAAGTTTGAATAGGGTATTCGAACTAAAGGGTTAATTCAAACTAACTAGTTCGAATTAGCCAATGTGGCCATGTTAATTCAAACTAATTTCTTAGTTCGAACTAACCGGCCATTGAAATGAATGGGGCTCACTTAGTTCGAATTAAGTTAATTTGAACTAACTAAAATTAATTCGAATTAGTTAGTTCGAACTAATTTTAGTAAGTGTAGACATAGCCCTAGCCAATCTGCCGTGGGGGAAAATTCCTTCCCGACCCCAAAGATGGCATTCAGTTAAACCCTGAGCACATGGGCAAGTCTCAACAGCCAGTCACCCAAGAAACAATTCTCTGTAATAACTCAGAACCCACCTCATCTACCCTCCCTTCGTAGGCCACTTGCATATCCACCACCCATAGCCAAAGATCAGTCAATTTCCAAAATAGGCTATCCCATCATACCATCCCCTGTCAGGTGGCAGTTGCTTTTTTTTGTGGAGGGGCTGCCAGCAACAGCTGAGAGTCGGGGAGGAGAGGCTGGCACCGGGATTGGTAAACGTTGCTGACCCCTGATGTAAAAAGTTGTTATAAAGGGGAAGGTAATAGATTGCTCTCCATATCCCCTGAGGACAGTTCAGTAAGTAATGCAGTAAGCAAATTGCAGGAAGGGAGACATTAAGTGAGACAATAGAAAAAACTTCCTAACTGCAAATATAGTTAAGCACTGGAACAAATTACCTAGGGAGGTTGTTTAGGGGCAACGCAAGACTCTTTCGGGGCTGAGGTAGGCTAGACAGAAAATTGGTGGGGGCTGCACTATACATCTTATGGGCACACATATGGGAACACTGAAGCTCCCTTCCCCCTGCATGGGTCTAGTCCCTGATTGCTTCTTTGTATGAAGGGCCCTGGAACTGTCCTAGGCTACAGACCTGTGGCTTGAGGCCAGTCCTGCACACTTCACACCACCCACAACATAGCTTGGCTCAGTGCCTGATGAACCTGCTGCTAGCAGCCTTCAGGTAGCTATGGCGGCTACCTGAGACGTGCAACAGCAATGTCCCCAGCACTCCCAGCTCGGCCATGGGCTCATCCCTGTGCTACCCCCGTGGTGTGCTATGCCCTGCACCAGGCTGCGTGTTACTGCACCACCTTATAGCAGCCACACCCCTTGTGTTTGGGGGTCTCCACTCCTTGTCTGTCCCCTCTTCCTCTTACCATGTCCCTCTTCTCCCATCAGTGATTCCCCCTCCCCTGTGAGTGTTAGACTTTTCCCCCAATGATGATCCTGCTCCCCACTTATGCTCTTCTTCTCTTGTCTGTGATCACCCCTCCCATAAGCACACTCCTCCCCATCTCTCTCTCCCTGAATGCTTCTTCCCCCCATTTATTAGTTCCATACCCACCCCATCCTTTCCCCATGCTGGACACGTCACCCTTACTACTGTGCTGCTGCCTGATGGCGACATGAGCTTCAGAACTGGGACCCGGCCATCACCCACCGCTCTTTCTGCACTGCCTTCAGAGCTGGGTAGCCAGAGAATAGTATTTGCTGGTCAGGCACCCAACTCTGAAAGCAGCATCACCTCAGCAGCAGCGCAGAAGTAAGGGTGGGAAGGCAAATTTTGGGGTGGGGGCAACCCCTGCACCACCCCTGAGGTTGTGCAATCTCTGTCACTGGAGTATTTTATGAAGAGATTAGACAAGCACCTGTCAGGGATGGTTTAGATATGCTTAGTCCTGCCTCAGTGCAAGGGACTGGACCACATACTGAAGTCCCTCACAGTCCTACTTTTCTATGATTCTAGGGTTTTCTATAATGCTGACTTTACAGTACTTTCTACCTTTCCCCATGGCTCCCCTCAACTCTCTGCTCGACACAAGGCAAAAAACAAATGAGGGAACTCTCAGAAGGGGTATTGTGAAAAGACGACTTCGTAATTTTGAAGTCTACATGTAACAATTGTGTCTTCAAGGAATGCTCAGCTACTGGGATAGATATCCTAGGTGCTTAACCATACCCAGATCACATCAATACTGGGAAATAAAGCAAACCAAATCTTGGATAAGTTGTTTGTAAATAGTTGTTCAAATGTCTAAGCAAATTAACATTTTCTATCATCTCTGGCTCGCTAGGAGACTATAATTACCTGGTCTTGGTTATTGATGCCTCTCGGCTAGATTACAGGCACACAATATACCTGGGCACGAAGCCTTCAGTGGTTAGGAAACGCCAACTAGTACAGAACACTACAGTGAGTCTCCTCAGCAACACAGACTTCTACAAGCACCTAAGATGTGTCCTCCACTCTCTACATTGGCTTCCCGTTTGGTCCTTATCTTCAAGGTGCTCAGTAACCTGGGTTCAACATATCCAAAAGACCATTTAAAGCTCTGAGATAAAGACTGTGGTTAACAATTCCCCTCCTCTGGCACAGTGGAACTTTCTATACTAAGGGTATGCAGGGGACAGATCTGGGGGGGGGGG
>ML685969.1:2334411-2345038 GCA_007922175.1 Pelusios castaneus
GGGGGGGGGGGAGAGAGGCGGTCAAGGGCAGGTCTAAGATTGTGGAATGAACTCTCCCAGGGACTAAGGAGCATCCCAAACCTCACCATCTCCTGCTTCTTCCATCTGCCCTCTCTAACACACATGTACCAGTGTGTATGTTAAAAATAACTAAAGCAACACTGCCGTCCTAACAAAACACTCCACTGTATACACAATCCTCCTCTTTTGAGATGAGAGAATGAACCACACATTAGTCCACTTGCTTAATGCACTGTGGGAGGGCACTTAGATACTATGCTGATGAGGGCAATATAAAAACCTTATAGAATTCAGATTGGACTGTGATCCTAATCCTTTCACATTTGCTTTCTGCAAACAGCTAAGTATCCAGTACTTTAAGTCATTCAATAGTCTGATAGCTTGTGGTGACGATTCAAGGTACCTTTAAAATCTAATATTTGTAGCTAGCAAATACCCACATTGTGTGTTGGATTGAAAAAGTTAGTTTGCACTGTGTTGGCTGGATACATAATTAAACAGTGTGGGATGCTAATTTTATGTTCCAACATAATTCTAAATTTGTGCTGTATTAGTTAAATAAGTCACATGACATTGTTTATGTTCACTGATTAGATTACTTAAAGTAGCCAACACTGCAGGAACTGTAAATTCCAATGATTACAGCTAAATAATATAGCTGAAATTTGCAAATACAGTTGTAATAGCTGCAATTCACAGTTCATGCTGTGCTGTTTCATTATATAAGCCATCCAGTCAGAACGGATATTGCACAACCTATTTATTTACTGTACCTGATCAACACAGCATTAATGAATTAAAATATGCAAGTGAGATGCAGACAAATTGTTCCCATGAGTAATTCAGAATGTCAGGTAACGATATTTGATCATTTAATCTTTTCACAGACAATTTTCCAATAGAAAAAGATGCAAATAAAATAAAAGTATTAGTTCTGAAATATTTGCTCACCTCTATTCATACAGAATAACAATATTCATAATGGAGCTTATTGAAAAATGCAGGAAAAAAATTCACAATGTTGGCGGGGGAGAGGGGTTCATACTTTTCCATGGCAAAATCTTGACTAATAGCTTCCAGACCATTTTTGGATATTATAGTGAAAGTGAGAGACTGATAACACAGGGTAAGAGAGAGCCAGGTGCAGTGCAAGCAGGTATTGATCAAGGCCGAAATCTGCTCCACACTCCCCAGAGCCCCACTAAAGTCCTTGGGGGCGGGGTCTACCTGTGAAAAAGTACATCGTAAGATCAGTGCTCAAAGTTGAGCACTTGCATCTCTATCAGGGATCAACTCACTCTGGTACTCCAAGGCTGGGCTTTTACAGAACTGTCAGTCAACTGAGCAATAATCCGATCATTTGGCATACTCAATTTCTGCCAGGTATCTAATGTATAATGTATAATAACAGTAAAAAATGCTGACCTAGGCACATGAAATTCACAACTGCTGCTCTTCATAAACCGTTGAGCTGCATTCTTGTAGATAACATTAATAGATTCGCTCAAGCGAATTACAGCTTCAGAGGTGGTTATTCCACATGTACAGTAATATAGCCAGCTGTCTGTTGAATGATTTCATTTTGTATTTGTCTCAAAACATTAGGCACAAGTAGGCCTAGTCTGATTTTATGAAAGTGTAGTGCCTCAGCACAGTTATATTTAGATGACGGCAGAAAACCTCCCATTCCCAGGTGCATGCAGCATGTCAAAGATAGTTTTCTTTTAGATGAATTGAATCACCGTTGGAGGTTGTAGCACTACAGGTAAGTTTGCCTACAATTCCATTATGATACATTATTTTAAAGATTGAAATCTCAACTGCAAACATGATGTCAATAGAGACAAAGTAGATAAATTCTTAATCAAAAGCACATTTTCCCTTATATAATTAAAAGACAATCATCTGGATAGTTTTTAACTTTAAAGAAAGAAGAAAAAGAGGAAAACAGCCACAAAGAGCTGGACTCTGGATTGTTGCAAGTGGAATGAAATTGCCATTTTTCTGCCTCAATAACTTTCAGGACAATTAGATTAAACACGGTTGTGACAATCAAAAGTGACAGAGGCTAAGAGCTGGGGGCAACTGAGAATTTTCAGACACTGGACTAGATGATTGGGATTGACTTTACAGGCTTCCAAACCTCACCCTGGAAGTGAAAGAAAAACAAGCCAGAGGCAGAAAAATAAGCCCTTTTTTTCTGGCTGCACCTCGTCCTCTCTTCCTCCCCATGCATAATGATGCCCTATTCTACCCAGTGCCTGACCAGTGCTTCCCACACCCACTCACCATCCTATCTCAAAGGCAGTTCCCTCTTTCCCAGCAAACACTGCAGCAGCAACCCAGCTGGGCATCTGACTCAGAGTGAGCTGGATTTGCCTGGTCTGATACTTGGCCAGCCAGGACAAATAGAGCTCAGATCAGTGCAGCTCCAGTCGACTGGAGACCGAGCTCAATGCCACATCCTTTTGAGGGAAGATTGGAAGAAAACCAACCTGCTATCAGGCAGCTTCTTTGTGGGAATGGGGAGATGGAACCCACTGCAGTCAATGGCTGGGAAGAAGAAGCAAGTGTGTGTGTAGGAGGAATAAATGAATGTGACTGGGTATGCATCACCACCACGTGGCACAGATCACATGATAGAAAATTGCCACAGGATAACACAGTAGTCCTAAGGAAAGGAAGACACAGGAGATGTCTGAATGTTTTGGGTTTTTTTAATTAAATGAGTTAGGAGGCTCAGTGTAAGATCTCTGCCAAGGTGGTCATTTCCTTTTTCCTGCATGGTTTGGAGGGAGGATTTGGGGGCAAAAAAAGCTGGAATGGATTACAGATTCAGAATTAAAAATGGGACTGAACAAGAACACCAGCCAGATCCGAACTCCTCCATCTTTGGAAGAGTTTGGATCTGAACTTGATAAGTCCACTCAATTAACACAAATGTTGCTTAGTTCTCTGTGTTAGAATATTTGGAAAGACAACAGAGTGCCACAGGACTTTCTACAATAGACTAACACGGCTACCCCTTTGGAATTTGACTACATGGAGAGCACTGAATACAGCCGTTTGAAGTGGAAATCCATCAACTACATGAAACAACTTGCACAGATCCAGACAGACATCATCTTCCTTTCCAAATGCAAGCAACTGGACATTATACCTATGCGATAAATAAATAAATCTGTTAGTCTTTAAAGGTGCCACAGGACTCTGTTGTCTTTCTACAATAGACTAACACGGCTACCCCTTTGGAATTAGAATATTTGCAAAGAGAAGTTCCTGCATGATGTAAAAACAAACCAGGTGACAGAGCCATTTCATTAATTTGGCCCAAGTATGATTTTTCAGGGACCTTGGCAGACCTGCAGCGGTTTTCCCACAGCTCTAGTAAGTGACTGTGCTAAGATTACCAAACATTTAAACCACCAGGAAGTAAGCCATCTGTTTTAGCACTGATCACCCTAAAAAGCAATTTCCTCATCACTTACTGGCACCAAAAAAATCAGGATTCCTTTGGGAAAGCAGGGTGAGTCTTGAAGAGAAGGGTTATTTGATGACTAAGGGCAAGAACTGTGAGCCTAAAATCTGGATTCTGTTGCCCCAGATTTCCTGCATCCACAGGGACATTTCATTTAAAGTATGTCCATACTGGTGGTGCCGTCGGATAGATGCTGTGGGATCGATTGAGCAGGCCATGGAGACCCGCTCAATTGATCCCAGATGTGTCCTCCAGTCAACACTCTAAATTCACCCCCACACTACATTGCCCATCGGCACAGCGCAGTGGAGATGCCACAGTAAGTAAAAGCTCGTAAGTTGACTGGGGTGATGCAATCTACTCTTCAAGGCTTACATATTTCCCATCGACTGCCACTGTCAGTGTAGACTAGGGCTCATTGTCTCTGGCCCTGATCCATGAAGAGACTTAGCTCATTCTACACTGCCGGCAAAATTAGGCAGCAGTCGACAGGAGTTATGCAAACTACACTGTGTAGCTTGCATAACTCCAGGAGTATAGCTCCAAAAAAAAAATAATTAAAAAAAAATGATGGCCCCATCCCACTGCTGGGGTGCTCCAGGGGCCTGCCCCACCACTCCCAGAGCCCTGCTTAGCCCCCCACCTCCCACTGCTGCTGCTGTTTATGGAGGTGAGGGGTTTTATGCAGATGGGAAAGCTCTCTCCCCTTATTATAGACAGAGCATCTTCACCAAATGCATTGCAACAGGGCAGCTATATAAGTGCAGCTGCATCAGTGCGTGTTGTATGAATTGAGATGGCCTAAGTCTGTAAAATGGGTATAATACTTCCTTATCTCACATGGACATTGTTAGACAACTCACTAGTGTTCGGAAAGAACTGAGATCCTCAGCTGGAAGGAGCAAAGCAATGCAAAGTATTACACTGAATTCACTATATTTCTTGCGGAGGCCCCCACAGATTTAACTATAATTTCCCACTTGCTAGAATAAGATTGCTACTATCTACAGTTGCACTGTACTGTAATTCAGAGTACAATTCTGACTATCAATATACAGCAGCAAACCTAAATCTTTCTGGGCATCCACATAGTTCATTTAGTCTCCTGTTTTATCCTTTACAAGTAATTCTGGAAGGAACCATCACCAAATATGTTACTCTACTGTCTGGGTTTAGCAGTTTTACAACAGGATAATACCAGAGAACTTGTAAAATTGCAGTGTATAGCTATTATTAAGTCACACGTTCCAGAGGCAGAGGCGATTTTTGGGGTAGAAAAAGCAGGCACATGACTAGGGTCCCAAGCTGAAAGGGGTCCCATCACTCACTTTGCTTACCCCCAAAGCCGCATCTGCCTTGGTCAGCAGCAGGGGGAGGAGCTGACTCTGGGGCTAGTAAAGGGGAGAGGGAGGAGCTGTGGCTGTTGGCAGCAGGCGTCAGGGCCATGAGGGGGAGACCGGGGCCTTGGCGGGGAGCTGGGGTGATTGGAGGGTGGGCACAGTGGTGTCTCCACAGACAAATGAAGGATTTGCTTGAGCGAGTATATACATGCTTACATTAAATTTTTGCAAGCAAAACTTTAGGACCTAGGTGTGGAAAATTTTGCTCCTGATTCCTTAGTGTAGGAAAAAAAAAAAGCAACAGAGTTTTGTTTGTTCTTTTTAAGTATCTTTGTGAAACAATCTCTTGTGAGCTCCTCCTGTCACTGATTATGCATCATTCCCAGGGTATTTGTTTTCTTCTTCAAAACCAAAAGAAACATCTTCAAAGTCTTGTAGTATCATGGGTGATAATTTACTGTACAGCACTTACCATCTGATCACAGCATCCTGTTCACAGGATCTTGTCACTTAATTGCCCCTGTTAGCAATTCTTCTTGTAATGTAAAAATAAAAAAGCGTAGTTAAAACAAATTCTCAGCGCTTGACAGGAGCTCATTTTAATGACCCCATGTTTAAAAGAACTAAGATCAAAAGAAACAGGTTTGTCAACAGCCTTGATATCACACAAGCAGCTGGTTTTTTGAACTTTCCAGTACCTTCCTTAATGATTTCATTGATGAAGCTGGATAAAAAAAAATTCTTGGGCATTAAAAGAAATTGAATCTCTATGCCATTTGGGGGCTTAAGAGATCTTACCTTCCCAGACCCCATTATCTATTTAAGGTCTTGTCTATGTAGTATAGTTAAACCACTATGAACCCAATAGTGTGGATACAATTATACTGATATAAAGGTGCCTTATAGGTTATAGCTATGTATCTGTGTCCATGGTAAGGGGTGTGTAACTAACTATATTGGTTAAAAAGGTCACACCTAATTGACATAGTTACACTGGTATAAAACCAATGGATAGAACAGGCATGAGACCGAGTTGTAAAAATGTTAATCCTATAGTGATAATAACCTATGTCGCATCATTTCCCAATCCTGTTAATTATTTTCTGGAACAGTTCCAGGTACTCAACAATTTTTTCTGATTTGCAAGACAAAAAAATATGCACAATTTGTTTAAAATGTACCTATTTGAATTAGTTGTGACCAAAACTGCATTTGTAATTTGGCAAACTGCACACTTTTTACTGTAATAAATCAACAAACACTTTGGAGTCAAAACTTTTTCTATGATGCACATGAGAGCAAATGTTTCCCCACATACTTATCTCAAATTTGAAACTCGATATGTGTATTTTCCTAGAAATATTCAAGTGATTGAGTTTTACATACACTAGTGACCAAAGACAGTGAATTTTAAAGTTGGTTGCTTGAATATTGACACCCAAAGTGCTAATAATATGGAACTCTGCTCAACACAGCAGGGAGACAAGTGTCCTGGAGCCTTTTGCCAGAGCCATGCAGTGGCATACTGGGGCGGGGGGAGTGTGAGCAGAGAAGGGCCACGCTCTTGAGAACTGAAATGTGGGATGGGTCCCAGCTGGCCTGGAGTCAGGGTCAGATTAAGGAGTCTTGGGCTGCCAACCTTCACCTCCGCCCCAACCATAGCAGCCAGTCTGGGGTCAGGGGGGCGGAGGGGGCCTAAAGCCAGAGATCACAGTCCACGGTGCTCCCAACCTGCCCCCAGGCTGGTTGGTCTGCCTTAGCAGATGAAGCAGGCTGGGCCATGGCTGCTGCACTCCAGAGGTGGGGCAGAATGGGAGGCGGTGGGCCACGTGGCCTCCAGTGGTGGCGCTCTAGGGTCTGTAGTGCTGTGGTATCACTGTCCCGGGGCTCCCACGGGACTGGCCGGGCCCGCCTGAGCTGCAGGAGTCCCGGTGGGGTGGCCTAACAGCACTCCAGGCCCTGGAGTGCTGCTGACCTAGGCCACCCCACACGCTAGCGTGGCCCAGCCTGCCCCTGGAATGCAGCGGCCATGGCTCGGGCCACCCCACCCCTTGGGGCAGACCAGCCAACCCAGAGGCAGGGTGAGAGTGTCGTGGACCATGGCTTCTGGCCCCCAGACCCCAGCCACAGCCGTGTTCCCACCAGCAGCCTGACCCCAGACTGACTGCCATAGTGTGGGGGGTGGGCCCCAAGGCCCCTTAGTCTGGCCCGGGGTAGAGAATGCACAGGGTACTGAAGGGCACCTCTCAGCAACCCCTTACATGTCCTGAAGGGCTGGCCTGGCCGCCCTCCCCTCTCTAGGTGTAGAGGGATGAGGCTGTCTTCTCCCAGCCTGGGCCAGGCTGTGGGGCTGCTGCAGCAGGATGGGTAAGTGCAGGGGCCAGGGGGCATTTGTCTCCGCCCTGCTCTCCTGCAGGTATCCCTCTCCCAGAAGCATCTGGGAGTGGGTCTGGAACCCCTCTTGCGCTGCATAGGGGGATGCAAATGTGGGCTTGGCCCCCAGGTGCTAGACACCCTTGATACGCCTCGATACTGGATCCAGGATAAAAAGGTAATTATTAAATGAGCCATACAAGAATCTGACCATTTCCTTTACTGCTACACACACTTGTGCATGAATAGGACAGAGAAAAGTTTCAATTTCAATTCAACCAAAAGCTAAGAAGCCTTACACCACCCTGATTGTTATAGAAATGACGGCATGGGCAAGGCCTGTTTGGCCCAGAAAGAGAAAGGTTTAAAATTCTTCTAAAATTCAGTGATCTTGTTGTCGAGAAAATCAAAACCCCTCTATCATGTTCAGGCCATTTTCTTGATTATAAGAGCTAGTGGAGAAACAACATCACATGACCAAACAACTGATCAATGCAGCCCAAATTTCCAAAAGATTACCAGGTACCTACAGAGAACTGTTGGTTAAATCCATGGGGAGGAGAGTGGGAGACACCCTCCCAAGGACTGTTAAT
This sequence comes from Pelusios castaneus, assembly GCA_007922175.1. Lineage (NCBI taxonomy): Eukaryota > Metazoa > Chordata > Testudines > Pelomedusidae > Pelusios > Pelusios castaneus. The sequence continues at coordinate 2,342,217 of ML685969.1, forward strand.
TAAATTTCAGTAATGACTACTTTAAAAAAACTCTGAGTTTCTTGTGGATGTTCCACAAACAGAAAAAATGTGTTAAGAGGATTGTTGGCTATGACGGAGTCACACAGTTCCGATACACAGCAGAGCCTCTCAGAACTTCACAGGAGTAGCAGCCCTGGCATAGAATTCATAATGAACCTGCTAATCCAAAAGCCAAAATCCCTACAAAATAAGAGTAAAGGAAAATCTCCACTACCTGCTATAGGTACCTGGCTCTCCCATTGAGCAGTTTTAATCTTAACCAGAAGAGGGCGTTGGAGATGTATATAATCTGAGGTTCCAAAGAGGATGGTGGCTAAAGCTGACAAAGGCAGAATAGAAGTAAAACTGCTCCAGACTCTTAGCACCTGCAATGGGAGTTAAAGCCGGGGAGCAGTGTTTTCCCCAGGAATTGAAATTAGGGGGGTGTTGGAATTTACAGGGGGAGTGTGGGGGCTAATGGGGTGTGAGAATGGAGGGTGGGGTGGGGCAAAGGGAGGCTGTATAGCACCACAGTAAAAACTGAAAAGTGTTTTGTGACCATTTTATTAGATTATCACGCGAAGTTGACTACTCAAGCCATCTATGAAGCACTTTATCTACATCCTTCTGGGGGGTTTTTTTGGTTTACAAAGGGATCTTACAAAACTAGGTGCCTGGGCAACAAAACGGCAGATGAAATTCAGTGTTGCTAAATACAAAGTAATGCACATTTGAAAACAGAATCCCAACTATATATATGAATGATGAGGTTTAACTTAGCTGTTACTGCTCAAGAAAGAGATAGAATCATAGGCTATGTCTACACTTAGGAATTTAGGTCGACTTTACTAAGTCGACTAAGTCAACTTTAAGTCGACCTTATTAAGTCAACTTAGAGAGTCCACACAGGACTCTTAAGTCGACTTAAAGCTGGCCTTACTAAGTTGACTTAGAAAGTCTACACTAGACTCTCTAAGTCGACTTATTAGGTCCAGGGGGAGGCGAGGCTTAAGCTTAAGTCGACTTAATTTACAAGTGTAGACGCATCCTAAGAGCCCTGCCTGGAGGATTTCATTGTCCAAAATAACTGAACATGGAGAATAGGAAAGCAGCCCAGAAGCATGAGTATGCAACACAGGCAGAGATACTGCATATGAGAGATCAGACAGACATGTTGAGGCATTTAGTTGAAGCTTCAGGAACGGCAGCAGCAAGATAGACTCCCTCTGCATAACTGTCAGCAACAAGCACTCTCTTTCCAAGCCCCCACCCCCAGGCATTGCACGAGGAAATTGAGTAGGTTGCAGTACATGCTCCACTCAACACCAGTTGAGGGAAACAGAAAGAGATGGTGATCTCTGTAAGAACCAGGAATCTTTGCTGTTTGCACAGACAAGTGTGGTTTTGTATCCCTCCAAGTCCCACGAGAATGCTTGCCAGCTGTTAAATTATTTTTCTTTCCCTCCATTGTTAAGGGTGATCGACAAAATGTCACTTCTTTGAAATTACTCTAGTTATTACAAGCACTGGAATGGGTGCTGGGGGAAAGGTAGGTGCAGGGACAGTGCTGCAAGGGCGGGGGATGGGATGGGAAGGCACATCACAGAGGAAAGTGACGCCCATTACTGTGTCAGTACACAAAAATGGGTATTCAATGCTTCCCAGCAGTGCAGAGCTCCTCCGTGGACTCTCATCATTGCGCTATCTGACTGCTCAGTGTTTATGGCCAGCCAATCTGCCTCCTCTGTCTCACAGACATTATGGAGCACACAGCAGGCAGAGATAATTATTGGGATGTTGCTTTCACTCATGTCTAACATTGGCTGCGTCTACACTTGTAAATTAAGTCGACTTAAGCTTGGCTTAAGTCGACTTAACGTGCCCTACATCTACGCTACACTTTGCTTAAGTCGACTTAAGCAGCTTGCTTAAGTCGACTTAAGGAAAATAAAGTCAACTTAATGAAAATTAAGTCGACTTTATTAAACCACCTTTCTAATCGACCTAAGGCTTAATTCGACTTTCTAAAGTCGAATTAAGCCAGTGTAGCCCTAAGTCGACGTAGGGCTACCCCAGGACTACACCAATGCCCTCCCTTCTGGGGGGGGGGTGTACAGGGGGAGCCTGGCATGACCCCCAAAGGGCAGGTCATGTGGGCACAGTGTGACACTGTCTGGCTTTAGAGAAGCATTTATGATAGTATTTTCTATGGATATCTCATAAATGTTATAATCCATAGGAACTATGTCATGTTTGGTATCAATAGAAAGGTAGTAAGTTGCTGGGAATGATTATATAGTTTATGTCTAGGTATTCTATTTTGATTAGAAGTTAAGAATTTGATGTTATAGCCATACTTTAACTTGTGTCCTTCTGGAGAACTGTCTTAGACGGAGGGTGTGAACAACCATTGTCTCCTTAATGTTTAGGAATTTGCCAGGTGATATGGTTCCAGGGAGTAAACTGATGAGCCATTAAGGATACAATGGTTGTATTCTTTATGTCCTCAATGGCTCATCAGTTTAATCCCTGGAACCATTATCACCTGGCAAATTCCTAAACATTAAGGAGACAATGGTTGTTCACACCCTCCGTCTAAGACAGTTCTCCAGAAGGACACAAGTTAAAGTATGGCTATAACATCAAATTCTTAACTTCTAATCAAAATAGAATACCTAGACATAAACTATATAATCATTCCCAGCAACTTACTACCTTTCTATTGATACCAAACATGACATAGTTCCTATGGATTATAGCATTTATGAGATATTCATAGAAAATAATATCATAAATGCTTCCCTAAAGCCAGACAGTGTCAC
>ML685969.1:2345138-2377822 GCA_007922175.1 Pelusios castaneus
GCCACCGTGGACCTGCCCAAGGTCCCCCTAGCCCCACAAAGTCGCCCTAGAGCGTCCAGTGTGAACGCTCTAGGTTGACTTTGTAAGTTCCCCTTTAAGTCGACTTTAATTTTAAGTGTAGACACACTAAGTCGACTTGACTAAGTCGACTTATGTCGACTTAGTTAACTGGACTTAGTTAAGTCGACTTAAAAGTGCAAGTGTAGACATAGCCATAGTGAGCACACTGCGCTAGCATGCCTTTAAATGTCCAAAGGCACATTCCACAGCCATTCTGCACCTGCTGAAACTGTTATTGAACCGCTCCTTATCACTGTCCAGGTGCCCAGTGTGTGGCTTCATTAGCCAGGGGAGCAAGGGGTAGGCAGGGTCTCCCAGGATCACTGCTAGCATTTCAGCATCATCAATAGTTATTTTTCGGTCAGGGAAGAAAGTCCCTGCTTGCATCTTTTTTAACAAACCCACGTTCCTAAAGATTGCTCCTATCGTGCACCTTTCCAGACCACCCCACACTGATCTTGGTGAAGCATCCCGTGTGATCTACAAGGGTCTGCAACACCATGGAAAAGTATTCCTTTTGGGTTATGTACTCTGAGGCAAGGTGATCCAGTGCTAAGATAGTGATATGTGTGCCATCTATTGACCCTCCAGTTTGGGAACCCCATTGTGGCAAACCCATTCTCTATATCCTGCAGGTTTCCCAAAGTCAGTATTAGCAGAAGTCTATTAATGGTCCTGCACACCTGCCTCACAGTAACTCCCATGGTGGATTTACCTAGTCTGGATTTATTCCCAACTGATCAGTTGCAGTCTGACATTGCTAAGTTCCACAGAGTGATGGCCACATGCTTCTTCACTATCAGAGCAGGTCTCAAGTGAGTATTCAGTTACTTCAGGGCTGGGGACAGCTCTGCGCAAAGTTCCAGAAAAGTGGCCTTATGCTTCTAAAAGTTCTTAAGCCATTGCTCATCATCCCAGACCTTCATAATGACGCGATTCTATCAGTGCTTGTTTGCTGGGACAAGAAGCAGTGCTCCACTGTGTGAAGCTGCTGCCCTGACAGCCAGCAGCAGCCAGGAATCATTTCGTTCTATGTCTCGTAGCAAGGTGGCTTAAGCAACATCACCATTTTCCATGCTGTGGCTCCTGTCTTGGCCTTGGAAATACTGCAGGATAAGTTGTGAGGTGTTTGTGAAGCTCACAATGATAGTGTAGAGTTTAGCTGACTCCACACCTCTCTGGCAATGGCATACATGTGGCAGAGACTGAAGAAATGGCATGAAAATCCTGTTCATTTATTTGGACAAAAGGCGTGAGGGAGTGAAGAAGCTGCAACAAAGGCAGGGCCAACCCTGGGGGGGGGCAAACGGGGCAATCACCCGGGCCCCACGGGTACATGGGCCCCGTGCTGTCCCGCTCCCACGGTCGCCCCGCCTTTGACACCCAGCCGAAGGCAGCGGGGCGGGGCGGGGTGGGAGGGATATGCCCGGCCCCTGGGCTGGCCCTCCCCACCCCTAGGGCGGAGCAGTCAGGCCCAAGGGCAGAGCACGTGGGGCCCGGCCTCTGGGCCGGCCTGCCCCACACGGCCAGCTAGCTCCCATGCAGCCATCTCCGACTCCACCCCACACACAGATGGCCCCGGCCTCCTGGCTCGGGCCAGGGCTGGAGCAGGCTCCAACTCCCGCGCCCCCCCGCAGGCGGGGCCCTGTTTTGGCCACTTGGCCCCGGGCCCCACTCCCCCCATGGGACAGCGCTGAACAAGGGAGTATTCAGACCTTCCCAGAAGCCCCTGCAGCTAGTTGCAGTGTAGCATAGCTACCCACAGTGCACTGCTTTGCTTACTGATGCAAGCGTGGCTTGTCAGGATGCAGTCCCCCAGTGCAAGAAGAGTGATGTGATCACGCTCATCCAACTTCATTAGGTTGGCGAGTGAATGTCAACTGAAATTAAACCAATTTCACTTCACAGTGTAGACATACCCAAAGATTCTAAACACGGTATCACCAGAATCTCTCTCCTCTGGAGACCCAGTCCAAAATTGGCTCGTCCCCCATGGCCTATACCATCTTGTCTGCCCACTATTACCCCATTAAATATATTTGTTCTGATTTATTTTACCTCAGCTTTATCAGCTTGCAAGTGTCCAACCTGACCCATTTTTGTTACTTCCTGACCATATTCTTAACTAATCTAGATCCCTTTTTATGGTCACAAAAAGAAAATTTAGGCTAAATGGCAAGAAATCTCTTTTAGCTCCAGTTTCTATAATCATAAAAACTGGAGCTAAAAGAGATTTCTTGACATTTAGCCTAAATTTTCCTTTTCTCACCGCTTGAGACACGCTATGGGGTGCCATATCTTCAGCTACACCCATTTGCATGCCAGACAAATCATTTCCAGCCTTCAAGTATTCATGTCTTTCCCCACACCCACTTCATCATTGCTTATCCAAGCTCTACATATTTAGTTCTTTCAAGTGTTCCTCATAAGTCTCTCCCTCTGGTTTCTTAATCATTTTAGTGAGGGTTCTCTGAATTTCCTCACTTGGTCTATGTTTTTGTTAGTAAGACTATGTCTGCACTAGAACGTTTTGTTGGCAAAGCTTACAGTGACTGCTGTAACTCGCTGTTTCATGTCTTCCCTGTCTCCTTCTGTCAGGGGCATGCATTCACACTATCAGCTTTCTTATTGACCAAGTGAACAATGCACTGTGGGTAGCTAATCCCACTGTACAACTACACACAGGGTGCTTTGGAAGAGGTTTGCAATGCCTCAAAGGACAACATCACATGATGAAGGTTCCTGAATCCTATCATTCCACGTGCCCTCCTCTAGTTTGACAGCTGCTTTTAAACTCTCCCCCTCCCCATACATATACACCTTGTGCTGGGGACAGTGAGTAAAGTGTGTCTGCTCTCATCTTGCCTCTAACTTCAGACAGCAGCAGCTGGAGGCAGCCAATCCCAAGGCAGATGTACAGCTCATAGCTGGCATCCCCCATACTCCTACTGTCCTTAGAGAGATCTTTCCAGGGCACCCTTGGGGGTGTGGATGGAGAGAGGAACACAGCCTCCACCCCCCCTCCCTGGCTCTGCATAACACAACAGGAATTACACGCTCCTCTGTAGTTTAGGGCAGGCAGGCAGGACTGCCATTTGCTGCGCTGTGGAGTGAGCTTCATGGTGAGTTAACTTTCTGGGACTTTGAAAGGAGAGGTGCCAAGGCAGAAGGCTCAGAGCACTGAGCTCAAATTGTTTACCAGAGCAGTCTCATGATGGCATGCTGGGATAATCGGGAGGCTATCTTCAGAGATGTACCCTAAGAGCAGTGCCTAATCTATACATGTGCTTTTTCACAAAAGCTTTGCTAAAAGGGACTGTACGCCTCTCATCTAGGTGATTTTATTTTGTCAACAAAACAGGACGGTTAAAAGGGTCATTGCAGTGTGTACGTCAGGATAGTTTTGTTGACAAAAGTGACTGTCGACAAAGCATTCTCATGTAGACGTGCCCAGATCTTGAAGCAGCATTCTAGGGTACAGTCTCATGAGACCCATATAGACAACAATAGCCTCCCTGCTCTGTGCAGCCCCAAAAAACCCAAAATCACATTGCTGTTTTTCACTGTGATAGCACCTTACCAACTCCTATGTAAATCATTGTCCACTGTCGTATCTCTGTTCTCAATGATGTTCATGCCTCCCAATTTAGTATTATCCTTTAATTTAATTAACATGATGGTTATTCAGTCTCCCAGATCATTCATGCAGCTGATAAACTGTATTTAACAATCCCTAAGGCATCCTGCTAGACTCCTTTCCCCTAATTTGCTTCAGTGTCATGCATTATTACTCATTGTTTATAGTCCTTTGGCAAGTTTTCAGTCCATCTGACAGAGGTCATTTTCATTTCAACTACAATTAAGTTTCCAAGATGACTGAGAGACACACAATATGAAATAATTTCTCTAAAATCAGAGTAAATTGAATATATTGCATTCCCTTTGTCCAGGAAGCGCCAGATCCTGCAAACACTATGCAGTGCTGTTATTAACATGGCTCCTCAGTGCTCTTGTGCCTCAGATCTCAAAGTGCGCTGTAGCATGCCAGGTGGCCGACCAGTATTTCCACCACTTGCTTCCACAGGATTGTCTCCAATAGCTGATGCTCTTCTTAAAGCCCCAGTTCCTAAGAGTAATGGAATTACGGCTTTTGCTAAACAATAATGCCTGTTTATAACCCCATTGATGCTTGAAAATATGACCTGTGTGTTGGTGACCTGACCTACAATGGGTGCCCCTGGCTGTATCTGGGTATCTGTCACTGGGTAACTCGAGGGGGTGGAAGGCCATGAGTGCCGATGAAGCCCCTTTGCTCCAGACTCAGACACAGCCAGTGACCATATAGGGAGATTGCTCAATTCCAGGAAGTAAGCAGATAACAAGCCTTGAAAGTACCAGTGGAAATCGGTCAAAGTTTGCTCTCTAAGGGAAGGGGGAGAGTATTTCCACCGTTTACAAGGAGAAAAGTATTGAAGTAAACAAGCTGTCTATATAAGGGTTACTGCAACGGGGGTGGGGTGCGCATGATTTGAGACATGCCTGTCTCCCTGTGCCTGCTTGAGATCTCAAATAAACTTGGTGTACTTCTCCGTCCCGGTGTCGTTATTGGTGCTACGCACTCTGGGCAACGAATCCACTGTTGCTGACCCCGGCCCATCTCCGGGTGTCCCTACCTGCAACATGTGTGTGAAGGCAAATGCAAAAAGAGCAAAATGCATCATTTTTAAAAATATATTATTTTTAAGCCAATCATGATTGTTGAATGGCTGAGGTTGGCAATACTGGTACCATGACTCCAAGACAAAGAGTGAAAGTGCTTCAGTAGCTAAGCTCTACTTTGACTTCTGCCTAGTAGGTCCCAATAGTTACTCAAAGGGCTAAAATGAAAGTCTATGTTAGTAGGGCTGGAAGGCAATAAATACTCTAGGTACCATGGAGTTACATTTCAAGTTAAAACTCAGCAATTCCTAGCCTGGCTCCTAAGTGTCATGTTCCTCTGTACCAAATACTGACTGGCTGCAGAATTTGCTTATTACACACACCTGATGTGTTCTTCACACGATCCTTGACTACTCTGCCACATATGACTGAGGAGCCTTTCTATAAGATGCAGTATTTTACACACAGTGCCATCTAAGGGGTGAACAGAACCACACAGTTTTACGTGCCATTACAGTCGGGAGAGACTAGTCCAGGGTCAGGGCCTGGTGCACTTTCCAGGGCATTCCTCTATTACAGGAAAGTAGGTAACCTGCAGGTTTCCTGGTCAGTCAGTCTGTGGTGTGTCTTGTGGGACCTCTCCGCATTGTGACCCTGCATTTGCTGCTGTGCTTCCCACACACCCCCTAGCACGCTGCTCTTACTGTGGGTAGCAGCTAGGCTACAGACCCTGTTTGAAAGCATCAGCCTTTTGCCAAGAACAGCAGCGCCTTCTCTTTGGGCCCCAACCCCCAGTCAGAGCACAGTGGCTACTTCCCAAGCTGCTTCCTGGTGTTTGTGGCACTTTTACTGGAAGATCCTTCTTCAGGCTCCTGCTCCTTTAAGAGCCTGCCTTGCTGCTGGCTATCCATCCAATAGTTCCTTTCAGATCCCCATTTACACAGCCTTCTAGCTGCCAGCTCCATCCAGATCAGTCTGTTTTCCCCACAGATCCTGCAAAGTGTGCCAGTCACAACCTGCCCTCTTGTTGAGCCTTCTGCTCCCTGCATGATTCTCCAGCTCCTACTACAGCTTGCTGCTCTGCTCAATTTCCATCCCTGAAGTGTGGGAGGGGAGAAGGAAAAAGAACAGTGTTGAGTTTGCTGATTAGCAGACTCATTACAATGCTTTCTACCATGAGCATTTCCATTAAAGCCTTCAGTGGGAGTATGTATGATAGCAGAGCCATACCAAGTAGCAATTGCAAACCAATGATGATTCAAGCTGACAGTACTCTGATAAAAAAGAGCTCTCAATCATGCTTGTAGCTGCTTCTATCACTTCACATTGACTCAGATTTCCTAGGCTTCAGAGCCACACACAAATTGATATTCCTAGACTCTTCTAGTTTTTATTCTTTCTATTGTCACTAGAAATATGTGTTAAAACTACACACTAATCTTACAAAATGGCTGCACCTTACTATCTGTAAAGTAAGATAAATGGATTAATCAGAATGGAAAATGGACTTTGTAAACTTAATTAAAGGGTATTAATTGCCTGGCAATGCCCAGTACTTTCTGTGTAACTAGAATATGCATAATCAGAGAATTTGAGAGACAGAGAAAAGAAGTTAATGCTTTCTTCCCTACATATCAATTTCTAGTAGAAATAATGGCCTCTGCCTAAGGCATTTGCTGGGGAATTTATCACCAGATGGGGTTAATGGACCTTGGTTTTACCTCAGGTCATCAACTCTCCAGTGGATCTTTAATCTCTGTGAAATGTCCTATGTCTCTATCATTAGTGCTTAACTAAATGATGGGTAATTGTGAATTATAAAGCTATCGTTACCATATAGCAAGTGGTTCAGGACTGGTAACTTAATAATAAATTAACAAAGTTAAGCCTCAGCCATAATTATTGGTTTGTTCCCAATTTGCCTATGTTTTTCTGTTATAAAACGTGTGGATCTAGTAGCTGGTAGTGAGGACATTAGAGCTAACATCCAAAAAGCATGCAGTTTGTTTCAGGAAAAAATATAAAGGTGAAAAGAGATGCTGGAAAAAATATAGTATACAATTATCTGTCCTGTAGATCATTAAATAATATCAGATCTGTTATATCTGAAATATAATGTATACCAGCAGCATAAATCTCAAAGGGAACTGAGAGAAGAAAAAAGGGATGTGTTTTACATAATTCTCATTTCCGCTGAAAGGGAATGGAAAATAGCATATGAAATTAAACGGGTCCTTCACTAAAAATGCCATCTTCCATGGCAAGTAAACTGTTCTGTTCTCAAGTTTTATTTTAAATGAACGCCAGCCCTAGTGATATTTACAACATGATGAGAAGCCAAATAAAAAAGCCAAACGCAAGCCCCACACACCAGTGAAAAAGAAATGATGTTCTACATTCATAAACACTATTTACTGAAATGAAAGGTCCACAGTGCATGTGTCAGAAAAATGCTGATACAGTATTGTGTGTGTAAAGTGTCCATAGCATAAAACTGAAAAATATATTAGTTGTCAGATTTCCCAGCCCCTTTCAGGTCATAACAAAGCTCTGCATGAACAAGGTCTGTGAAGTGTTATTTGTTTTTCCTTTGCAGAGGTTAGTGAGTTCTATTCTTAATTACAGTAAAGAAAAGTGTCGTAGGGAATAGGTTACCACGGTCCTTTACACTGGATGGAATTAGAAATGTTCAACTTTGTTTTGTAAGCCCTATACTGCTAATAGGGAGCCCCCTTTTACCTGATTAATAGGAGGCTTTTTTACTTTATTTTATTTTTGAGCATGAATCTGCCAGTAGCGTAGTGAGGGTATCTGGTGCCCAGGGGCCAAGCTCACATTTGGGCTTTCCCAGGCACCCCACACCTTGCAGCCCTCCCTCCTCCAGGACAGGAGGGGGTATCAACCCCTGACAGGTGCTCCAGGAAGGGGGGACCTGCAGAGGCAAGGCCCTCAAGCTCCTCTGAGGGGCTACAGAGGGGTGCAGGGCCAGCCCACACCAGGGCTGGATTAGAGGGGTCCCAGCCTGGGCTGCCCACTTTTGGGGCACCCCCTCCCACCACATGGGCCAGAATAGCAGCAGGGTGGCTGTGGCCCCTGGTGCTGGAGGGGGGCCATTCAAAGCTGTGCAGGTATAGCCAAAGCCAGAGCATTCCTGGCAGCCCCACCCTGGCCAGCTGGTCCACCCTATGACAGTGTGAAGTCTGCGCCACGGCCCCATGGCCACGCTTCTCCCCAGTCCCAGCTGCCTTCAGCAGTGGGCCGATGGCAGCAGGGCGGGGTGAGAGCACTTTGCTCGGCCCCTGGGCCGGCCCTCTCCTCCCCCAGGGCAGAGCAGCAGGCCAGCCCAGGGGTGGGGCGAGCGGGTATGCAGGCAGCGGCCAGCATGCGGCAGGCCTGCTCTGGGCCGGCTTGTCCTGCCCCAGCCCCACACATGGCTCCCGGCTACAGCCGGGGCAGGGCCAGCCCCTGCCGGCAGTGTGGCCTTGGCCGGGGCTGACTCCCAGCAGTGGCTGAGCCCCGGCAGCAGCCTGGGGTCCCAGCCGCAGCCAGCTCCTGGCCGCAGCCTCACCTGGCACCAGCTCCTGCCAGCGAGTGGCCTCGTGTCCGCCGGTAGGCGGCCTCGGGTTCCCAGCTGGGGCCAGCTCCCAGTCCCCAGGGGGCAACAGGGGTTCCTGGGGGGCAGAGCGGGCCGGCCCGGCCCCCATGGTCCCCTCCAGCATGGGGGCAGGGGGAGCAGGGGCCCCACCTCGGCTGATTGGCCCTGGGCCCTGCTCCCCCACGGGATGGCCCTGGTACCATAGGTGCACATGGAGCTTTACAATAAGACATAGAACATTGTGTGATACTGAGGCTTCTAAGAGGTTTAATTTAAGGTTCTGCTTTTGGGAATGGCTCACTTGCTGGTGGATTCTCTGTATCTTAAAGTCTTTAAGTCATGCTTTAAGGACCCAAGAAAGACAGACTTATAGGGCAGGAGACAGGAAGGAAGAAGGCGTAAGTTGCTAATACAAGAAGAACTCAAAAGGGAGAGGGAGAAGTGTGCTACCAAGAAAATACTTTTTGAATATTCTTGTAATTAAAGAAAAATTCTCTTATCACCTGTAGGTGTCGCATTAGCCAGGTGATGATTAACAGTGGAAAGCCAGCCAGCAGGAGTGAGGCTGAAGAAGTGACTTACTGCACACAAGATGCTGCCTTTGCTATAGGAAAAAGGAGGCTGTTCAGGCTTGGGAACCGGCATGAAATATATTAATATACCATAATACAATAAATGAGAGACAAATGGAATGTAGAGTACACCCTCAGTGCCAGAAGGAAATCCAAGATACCATACAAGAATTCTGGTGAAGAATAGCAGCTCAGAGGGGTTAAAAATATATATGGAGCAGTCACTTAAGGGTATAACAAACCACTCATAAACCCTAAACAGATATCATAATTCAGACAGGAAGCACAAACAGGTAGTCTTTATTCCGTTATTGAGAGAGACAAGCAGCATTCCCATTAACCATCCATTAACAGAGTTTGCAGGGACTACTAAGGGAGATTGGAGATAATGAGAAAGAGGCAGGTTTTGGTTACATTAAAGAAGAAATTACAGGACTCTGTGAGAGTCTGGGTAAAGCTGAGGGATAGGGAAGGAGAGAAAAGAATCAAGATTAGGAACCAGGATGTAGGTCTTGGAAATAGGAAGAATAATTGAGGTGCTGATGTGACAAAAAGTGAAGTTTAAAAAAAAAAGCTATGAGAAAAGATAAAGCTGAATCGGCAATGACAAAGCAACATGGAAGTGGACATGTCAAAAAACAACTAGAACTGCAACACTAGATAGTAGAAAAGAAATCAAGATAGCTTTGAAAATCACCCACAAAGAGGTGGCAGTTGAAACCCTAGGAGCAGATAAGGTGACTGAGTAAAGAGAGGAAAAAGGAAGGGACTGGGAACAGGACGCAGAAAGAGTAGATGCTACCAGCAATAAAGGAGGCAGCCAGTGGGGCAATATGGTTTTTCAGTTCATGGGGTCAGATTATATTCATCTCTTCAAGCTGGGATGGTTTATAAAAAGATATGAGACCGCTAAGATATGCAATTGACAGAGCGCTTTATAGAGCAAAAACAGCATTTTGAATTGTACCCAGAAATAAACTAGGAGCCAATCTAGCTTATACACTGCACACATAGTTGACTCCATATGAAAAACATTATTAGACAAGCAGCCACATGCTGCAGTGACTGACATTTTGGTGTGATTTTCAAGTGCAATGACACAAAGTTATTAGCAGGAATCCACCTTACAGGAGTTGGGGCCAGGTCTGTCTCTGAGAAGAAAGATCCATACCAAAGGGGGAAAAGTCTTGGCTGCAGCTTTTGATTTTGTGTGATTTTTTTAAACATTTACACTGTTGGTAGGCAGTAACCAAAATAAAATGTATTTTTATTCTAGTTATATTCACAGGGGATAATAAATCTTCTAAGCCTGTCAGGTCTTCCCATATATGGATGAGAAAGGATCAGCTGACTTGAGCACTCTGCTCTAGCACAGCATATTTTTCTGCAGTAAACTCCTAAGTTATTTTACTTAATATGTCTTCTGATTAAGTTTTTATAACCTCTCTTGGTATGTAAGACCCATGAGACACTTACTTTTAGAAAAAATATTTCTGGGATCAATCTTTTGAACTTTTGCAAAGATGTTTTGGACAAGACTACTGCCTATTTACACCTAAATCTGCTTCGTTGGATCCCTCAAGAGAGTGCTTTTGTCTCCACTTTATTTATTCACAGTTCTTTTTTCCCAACAAGGTTTCTTTATATATTTCAACCTGGGTGGTCTTTCAAGTGATTGAACGATTTAAAACGTTCATTTTCAATAAGTAGGGAAAGTTGCCCTTCCATTCGAAAAGAACCTTCCTGCTAGTGCTCTCATCAATAATTCTTTTGTCTGCACTGCACCAGCACTCCTTTGACACAGTTAACTCCATCTTCTGTCCATAGACTGAGGTCTTGTACACACGATCACTTTATCGCGCATTAACAATCGTTACCGCGCGATACCAACAACGGCGTACACACGCGCAATAGGGCTGTTGCGCGTTAACTGCCTTGTTGTAGCACAATACAAAAACCACCTCGACGAGGGTGGTAGCAGTTAACGCAGAACAGCTGTTGAGCCTTTCCACTCGTGTGTACGCTTACCGCGCAATGATTGGCCTCCGGAAGTGTCCCAGCATTCCAAAGTCGTCCTCTCTGGTCTTCCCCCCACCCGCTCTGTGGCCGTGACGAAACAGTCCCCGCCCTGATCAGATTCCCGGGATTTTCAAATTTCTCCTCTGTTTCACTTCCTGTTCTCTTCCTCATGGAGTGGAGTGCAGCTCCGATCATCAGTAGCAATGGCGGCCCGTCGTGGAAGACGCGCACCCCTTTGGAGCAAGGCAGAGGTGCGGGACCTGATCAGCATCTGGGGAGAGTCCGCTGTGCAGGCGCAGCTACGCGGCAGCAGGCGAAATTATGATACATTTGGCATAATTTCTCGGGCCATGTCAGAGAGAGGTTATGATAGAGACACTGTGCAGTGCAGATCGAAGGTGAAGGAGCTAAGAATAACCTATCACCGAGCGAAGGAGGCAAACCGCTGTTCGGGATCAGCGCCTGCTACATGCAGGTACTATAAGGAGATTGAAGCCATCCTCAGTGGGGACCCCACAACCACTGCAAAGAGTCCCGTGGACACATCGGCCCCCCCTCATCCAGTGAATGCCAGACCCGAGCAGGATGAGGACGTAATCGATGAGGAGGAGGAGATGGAGGATGACCTGGAGGAAAGTGCAACAGCGTGTAGCCAGGAGCTCTTCTGCACCCCCGCTGAGACGTCCACCCAAGACATGAATTGCAGCGTGTCCTCTGAGGCAGTAGAGGGGGGTTCCGGTAAGTTTTTCTTTTGTGCAGCTATGGCTCCTGCTAAAATATCATTGTCCGGGGTGGGCGTGCTTACTGTCTCAGTCCCTGCTGTGCATGCTCTTTACTCTGCATTCATTAGAAGTGCATCAACACAAGCAGTGATTGTCAAAAAATCATCTGTATTTAGGTCAGTAAAGGTTTCCTCGATGTACCTCCAGAGCCTACTACTCAGGTTAGATGGGAGAGCGTATGTGTCTACGCTCCCAAAGACAGATACTCTGCCTCGCCAGCTGCAAAGCACAGCCCTGGGAACCATGGCAGCACACAGTGCAGCAGCATACGGTCCTGGCTTGCAACCAGTGGCATGTAGGATATGTATTCTAGCTGGCAGGGGCACTCTGAGGAGAGAGATATTGGGTTCCATCTGTGTGCCCTGTGCAGAATGTTAGCCCCCAGTAAGCTTTCTATTAGGACGTACCTTGTCCGCTTCAGCGAAGCATAGGATGTTGACTGCCCTGCACCTTCCAGTGGAATGTGCTACTGGAAGGTTACACTGGTTATCTAGGCTATGTGTTAACAACAGCTTTATTATTATTATTATTATTATTATTATTATTATTATTATTATTATTATTTTTAGATTCGACCTTCACAAGGCTGGTGTCTACCCCAGCTGACCACATGAGAAACATTCGGCGGCGTGCTCGAAGAAACACGGAGGATATGTTTCAGGACCTGCTGAAAACTGCACAGGAATCCGCGAGGGAGAATCGAGCCTGGAGAAAGGAATCCCAACAGAGGAGGCAGAAACACAGGGACGAACTGATAAGCGTGATGAAGGAGCAAACAGAACTGCTCAAGAGCATGATTGCTTTGCAGACCCAGGCGATTAATGTACGGGCTCCACTCCATACAGTTCAGCCGTGTCTGCCTCCCACACCCCGTAGTCCTTCAAAGAATTTCTTTGAAGGCCACCCGTCCCCTGGTACACTGCAACATCCAGTCCCCCCCAGAGCTACTTTTTAGAGACCCACAGCTACACCCATCTGGAATACCCCCCCCTTTAGGTTTTAATAAAAACAGTGACAAATAATTTGACGAGTGGCTTTATTTGTACACATTGAAAATCTCATAAGGTGCACCTGATGCGTCCTGGAAGTTAACTAGGGGAGGGCATCATTGAAATGGTCCCTGAGTGCCTCCCTTATGCGAGCAGCTTCTCCTTGGGCCCCCCTAATACTTCTAGTGGCTGGCTGTTTGTATGCTTCCTCGAGGCGCTGTGCCTCCATAGCTCACCCCGGGGAAAACTTTTCTCCCCTACTTTCACAAATGTTATGAAGGACACAGCACAACACAATCACAGCAGGGATGTTGTCCTCCGCCAAGTCCAGCCTCCCATACAAACAGTGCCAGAGCCCTTTTAAATGGCCAAAGGCACACTCCACAGTCATTCTGCAGCAGCTCAATCTGTAATTGAACTGCTCCTTGCTGCGATCTAGGTTCCCGGTGTACGGCTTCATGAGCCATGGCATCAGTGGGTATGCTGGGTCTCCGAGGATGACTATGGGCATCTCCACATCCCCCACAGTAATTTTTTGATCTGGGAAGAAGGCACCCCCTTGCAGCTCCCAGTACAGACCAGTGTTCCTGAAAATGCGGGCATCATGCACCTTTCCCGACCACCCAGAATTCATGTCTGTAAAACGCCCCTTGTGATCCATGAGTGTGTGCAGCACCATGGAGAAGTAGCCCTTCCTGTTGATGTACTCGGTCGCGAGATGGTCTGGAGCCAAAATAGGGATGTGTGTGCCGTCTATGGCTCCCCCGCAGTTAGGGAATCCCATGGCAGCAAAGCCGTCCACAATCTCACGAACATTGCCCAACGTCACCATCCTCCGTAGCTGAACGCGATTGATGGCTCGGCAGACTTGTGAGAGAGCTAATCCGACAGTGGACCTCCCGACTCCAAACTGGTTTGCAACCGACTGGTAGCAGTCAGGAGTCGCCATCTTCCAGACAGCAATCGCAACACGCTTCTCCACAGTTAGGGCTGACCTCATGTTGGTGTTGTTCCGTCGCAGGGCAGGGGCCAACTCTGAACACAGTTCCAGAAAGGATGCTTTCCGCATTCAAAAGTTCTGTACCCACTGCTCGTCATCCCACAGCTGCATAACAATGCGATCCCACCACTCGGTGCTCGTCTCTCGCGACCAGAAACGGCATTGCACCGTGTGCAGATGATCAGTGAAGGAGCTGAGCAACGCGGTGCTGTTGCTCTGCATGGCATCGATCAGCTCCTGCTCCTCAGCGTCCTCGTCTGACTCGGAGCTCATTGCGTACTGAGCAACCAGCCGAGATGTATTTAGAATGCTGAAGGCGACAGTGGAGATTAGAGCAGGATCCATGCTGTCGCTGTTGTGATTGCTCGCAAGTAGTGCATCACTGCACTGTTGAAAATAGGCGCGAGTTGCTATTGGCAATGGGGAAGATGCAAGGGGAACACAGTGCACCACGGGAAACTGAGATTTTACCCATGGCGCTTTGCGTTCCTTTCCTTCATCCCATGATTCCAAGCGCAGATTGAGGGAAAATTAAACTGTGGGATAGGTGCCCAGAATTCATTGCGCTACACCGCGATATTGCTAAGAATTCTGTTGTGTTACAAGAAGCGACGTGTGTACGCGCTATCCCGCAATAAAGGTCATGTGTTTTTTATAGCGCGATTGCCATGTTGCGCTTTAATCTGATCGTGTGTACATAGCCTGAGATCATACATGTTAATCCTTGATATGCTTTGACTTTTGAAACTGATTAATCAATTTATATCACCCAAGTCCATACAATTATATGGCTGTTTTATTTCTGGTTCTCACCTTTCCCAGAGTTCTCTCTTTAGTTTAGAAATGTTCAAGGATTCCTTAGGAATCTCAAATGCAAAGCAGCCCAGGTATTGTGCTCTCTCATATGTATGCTTGTATTTGTTCACACTTTCTTGTAGTATACTTGTTGCCTTCAATATGTAAGAGTCTTAGAGAGATTATGTTCATTGCTGCCAATTCAATCATTTTAATGCAGTGGTCATATTTGTTGTAGGGACAGGCAAACATGGGGGTTACCTCGTGGTCCATTTGCTGCTCTCTAGTAGTGAGCTCAAAGGGGCTGGGAGCAGTAGCAACAAAGAAATAATTTACTTTTTTAAGTACAAAGAAGTTGGTGGGAAAACCAGCGGCCACATGTGGAGGGGAAGTGAGCACCGTGAACTCTTGGTTGGTGGATGGTAAGGAACTGCAAGCCTACACACTTCCTCTAAAGGCACATAAGAGAAACAATGCATAATGCACTTCTAACAATGTTATATGGTTATTATTGCTTAGTTAACCTGGGTCTCCTGTGCTGTGCTATTACATAAGCCAATTGATCTATATCAGTGATACTTTGACGTCAGTGAAACAAAGAGAGTCCTGTGGGACTTTTAAAGACTAACAGATTTATTTATCGCATGAATCCTAACAGTCTATTTTGATTTGCTGTCATACACATTTAATTTCCTCCCACTCTGTAAGTTTCCCATCTTCAGAGCATCTGACGAAGTGGGATTTTCTCCCATGAAAGCTCATGCGATAAATCTGTTAGTCTTTAAAAGTGCCACAGGACTCTGTTTCTCTGCAATAAATTAAGATGGCTACCCCTTTGGAATTTGATGTCAGTGTTTCAAGAGCCAAAACAACTGGTTAAAAAGTAAAAGTATCTTGATTGGTTAATAATTGGTTAATAATTAAATTGCAATGTTTTGATATCATGTGCTGCGAAGAGCCACAGGAGACACATTAAAGGGCCATTTGCTGCTTGTGACCCTCCCTCTGGCTATCACTGATGTATATTACTCATGCTATGGTATCCACTGTGATAAATGAATTGATCAGAATGGCTATGTCTACACTGCTGGCTACTTTGAAGGACTCTTCTGTCCCTTTCTAAAAATTTGATAATTTTTTGTTTTTTGGATCATCTCAAATACAGAAAAGTTGTTATATCTTTTCAATCTTATCTAATGCAGCTCAGACTGGCCTCATCTCTCACTCGATGCCGCAACTCAGATAAATAAAAAGGCAGTTATTTGGTAGGTGGGTGTTTATAGATTATCTGGAACGTGAAATTCTTGTGTCAGAAAACAATAACCTGTTTCTCCACTTGGCCACCTCAGCTTTGCACCATCGTAACTCTATTACGATCCACGAAGTTAAATTGGCACAAAGCTAGTGTGGATTCATGGAAAATCAGGCCCCAAACATTCTGATGCCAACCTATTATAATGATGTAACATATCACTATATTCTCTTTTTGTACCTACCACTTCAAACACCAAAAATTTAGGCACCAGTTATTTACCATAAACTCCTGGAAGGAGACATAACCTTTTTTAAGATAGGAAGTTAAAAATAACACTAATAACTTCATTACACTAGTCTTAAATAATTCATATGCACAGTAGGGCTGTATTTGTCAACTAAGACCTAAATTTCTAGAGTGCCCTCTTATTTGTATTTCACAATGTATTTTAAGCACATGCAATGTCCAAGTACCGTAGGTTGACAAGCCAGATATATTTCCTTAAATTAGCTCAGAACAGTAAATGTTTATAATTTAGAAAGCTTGGAGATGCTTTCTCTACCCAGAGATTTATCTTTATGAGCTGGCTATGTCTGCTGCCATCTGATGGCTGTATTCTAAGCACCATTATTTTTCTATTGGAAAATATGTGCAATTTGATGTTGCTAAATATACTAACGATTAATAATTTAAAGTCTATTATAATGTCTGAATGGTAGGTATAGGCAGGGGCGGTCTTAGGCATTCCAGGGCCATGGGCAAAAGTAAAGGGTGGGGCTCCCCCCATGCCACGCAAGGGGCCCCATCCTTGACTTTTGCCCCCCAGCTGGCCTCACTGGGGTCCGCGGCTAGCTACCTGGCCAACCTTGCTGAGGCCCCCAGCTGGCCCCCTGGCCCCACCACCAGCCCCTCACTGACCTCACCAGGGCCCCCAACAGGAGCCACAGTGTGTGTGGGGGGCTCACCCCCCATGGGGCCCTGGGCAAATGCCTGCAATGCACCACCCACCCTCCCACCCCCGCTAAGATCGCCTAGGGTATAGGATCAGAACTTTTCCTCATATTTATTCGAAGTTGTATAAGGCAAGCCAATTTTGCATTCAATTTCATTTGTAGAAATATGGATTAAACCCATTCACTTCAGTGGAGTAACTCAGAACTTACACCATTCCCACTTACAGAAGGTTTCTCAGTGAGGATATCAAAGCACTTTAAAATAAGTTAATCTTCATAATGTTCCTGCAAATTAGGGAAATGGTTATTAGTAGCCACATTTTACAGATGGGAAACTGAGGTGCCAAAGAGTCAAATGAGTTGTCCAAGGTCATACAACAAGCAAGTGGCAAAGAGGTTATATGATGCAGAGTAGCAACTGAGACATTTCTGAATAAGCTGCCAATGCACTATTGCCTAATCCATTAGTCTAGCATGCAATAACCTAACAGCTAACCTCCATGCTGTAGAAAAGGACTGGAGTTTTGGAGTGTCCCTAGCAGCTTTTTTGAATTCCAAAAGTGAACTCACGGGGAAATCAGACATCAAAACACAACATGCAAAGAAGGCCGGTCCCTAGCCAGAGGATCTCCAAGATAGCAGAGTTTATCAGCAAAGCCAACCTACCACTGGAATGGAACTGAAAGTCTCTAAATTCATTCCTCAAAAGACTACCCTTTTCTAGCCTTGATGGATTTCACAATCAAATTAAAGCTGCAGAGATGACAACTGTGGCCATTGAAACAACAGACTAGAATGTAGTTGTGCCTGCATCTTCCTAAGGATAAGACCACTTGGGATATGGATAGAGACCTCATTAATGTTTTTAGTGAAGTAAATACTACTAGAAATTGTGTGATTATGGGAGAATTTAACTTCCCAGATATAGACCAAAGGATAAGTGCTACTAATAATAGTACAGCCAGCTTTTCCTGGACATGATAGCTGACAATTTCCTTCACCAAATAGTTGCTGAACCAATAAGAGGGGATGCCATTTTAGATTTAGTATTGGTGAGTAGTGAAGACCTGATAGAGGAACTGGTTGCAGGAGACAACTTTGGCTCAAATGACCATGTGCAATCCATGTGCCTAAATGGAGAGTATGTTTTTAAAGTATCTCTTGAGACTGGGTTACTGTACTGGGCAGAGCCAGAAATTTCTGGAAATTGGGTATGGTAGCTGTGAACATGCTCCACAAGATTTGCTGCTGCTGTGTGTAGTAGGTACAGGCCCAGTACAAGGCCCTTAAGCAGTTATAGGCCCAATATAAGGCCTCTAGCCTGAACCAAACTAATGTCAAGATATTGTTAAACTAAGATACGTCAAGAGTTACATAAGCACAACTCAGCACATTCCATAAACCAGGCACCAAGACATCCAGGAACATTCCATAGATAAGAAAGAACAGGCTGACCCTTCCCAGAACCAGAAACATGATGGATAGGTAAAACCAACGTGTACAAGGTAATAGGCGGCACCTAACTGCATCAAGGGGCCGAACCTTGATACGTCAGAAACATTGTGAAAGTTTCTAAGTGTATAAAAATGTATTTCTGGGATGCTTTGGGGTCCGGCCTAGGGGGCAGTGGAAAATCCCGCCACTGACTGAGCCGAGTCCATTGTCCTAGGGTCAGTATCTGCAGTGTGCCTCTGGATGAGTCTTAGAGCACTCCAAGGGAACTGCTGCTGTATCCACCGTGACAATAAACCTGGTCGACGTGCCTTCGTACCTTACTAGACTCTGTGGTCATTAGGGGTTCTCTTCGGGTCTGCTGTGTCAGCTATCTGCAGGAGCTGGGGCAGCGCTTACAGGGAACACACGCACGCAGCCAAGTGGTACCAACATTGGAGAGAGCAGAGCACCACACCGGGAGCCTCTGACAACACTGGTGACCCCGACTACTGATCTGGTGAGTAAGCGAGCTGCCCTCTGGAAGGAATCGCAATCTAACATGGCAGAAAACCTCGAGTTAGGTTTTTGGACCCGTTGGATTGCCAGTAAAGGGGGCCCATATGAATTTTAAAAAGATAGTGGGGAAAAATGGACTGGCATATGTAGAGCGATGGCAGAAACCGAGGCTCTAAAAAACAGTAATAAGAGTAAGAAAACAAAAACTCTGCAACTTATGTCTATGGTGTCAGATGGCTCAGACAGCATGCTGTCCTCCTGGCCAAACAAGTAATGGAAAAAACACAGGAAGTAGAAGAGATAACCCGGGCAGCTGAGCACTGGAAAGCCCAGGCTCTGCTGGCAGGCCAGCAGGCAGTCCAGACTCATGATATGCTCGAGCAAGTCAGGCAGGAAAATAAACACTTGGAAACAGCTGTAGAGAACCTGCAAAAGCAAACTGTGCCGTCCCCTAATGCCCAACAAAATCTAGGTATTACAGTGCCTAAGGAAGGGGGACAGAAATGGAAACAGGTTTCTGACCCATGGGCAGGAGCTACCGCACCGGAACCGCCACCTTATGATGTGAGCCAGGTTTTGGGCACACACTCCACAAAACCTAGATCGATTCCAGTAAAAACAGGAGAACTGGGAGACGAGGAGGAACAGGGTCCTACTAATGAAAACAGGACCAATGACCTCCCCATGTACCACCCTAGAGACTCCGCTCCACAAAATGCGAACGTTGAGTCACACATAAGCCCCGAGGATAATCCGGAATTAGGAACCCCTCCTATAATAAAGAAGTATTGGGAGGAGATAGACAACCTTACAAAAAATTTCACTCAGCATTTGAAAAGGCCATGGGTACATCGGCACCATGCAGACAGGGAGAAGGATCAAATACCTGCTCCCAAACTGCCCTGCGTAAGTGGCTTAACAGCCAGACTGAACGCGTTAAAGATTAATGAATACTCCCCCCGCGGTCGAGGCAGGGGTTAAAACGGTCATGGACAAAACAGATTTAGAGAGGGAGATGTTTCTTTTAACTGGATACTTTGAGTTGTTGTCTTAACTATTGTGATGAATGAACAATTCTTTAATGTAATAAGGGGAGAGAGCCAATTATATTTTTGTTACTCTCATAGCTGTATGTTTTCTTTTAAAACAGGGTTTCCTTCTTTGTGTATATATATATGTATATGTAACTAAGTGTTAATCACAGGCAGTCTTAGCTATGGGGCAGATGGGGCATTTGCTCTAGCCCCACCCCACAGAGCCCCCAGTTTTCACAGCATACCCTAAATTTCAGACTGCACTCTGCAAAGCCAGTACATTACAGGCAGCCTCCTGTCAGTCAACCTGCAGTGCTCCCCCATCACCTGAGAGCTGTGAACAAGGCTAGTAAGGGTGAATGGAAGCAATTATAGTTGCATGACTGGCTGCTTTTTTAAAAAAGGAAGTCCTTGGGCCAAGCCTATGGGGTGGAGGATGACGACTGGCTGACATTGGAGCAGCCAGGAAGGGATCAGATAAAGTTAAGGCATCAAACATTCTGAATTACATTTAAGTATACACAGTGTCACCATTTTTAAAGCATTGCCATAACTTTTAAAAAAGGTTCTAAGTCCTACTACCTGCTTTTATTAAGGTCTAGTATTTTTTTTTTCTGGGGTCTAGCCAGCCTGCTTGTGTATAATAATCTGGAGTCCCTCAGTAACCATTCACATTCTGTTGCAATACCAGTAAAACTTTAAACAACTACTTCTCATGTTTAAAAAAAAAAAAAAAAAAAAGCCATAAGCCGGGTTTTGATTAAATTTATGTCAAAGCCTAGACTTGGTGCCTGTCTAAATGGAAAAGAAAGTGTATAGAAAGGAGAAAAGTACTGGATAAATAAATTAAATAAAGGGAAAAATAAAATGATTCACAGAGCACACTAGAAGACAGGAGAACTGTAACACTGTTACAAGGTAATGAGTAAAAATATTTCATCGTTAAGCAAAAGTTACTGTCCTTAATACATATATCACCACACAAAGTGCCCAAAACCAGTTAACTATGCAAGTTTTGGACACACACACACAAAAAAAGCCAATAGCCAATGAAATAATTATTGTATCATCAATTTGCACATAAATGAAGCATGCAGCAGGACCGCTGGAGTCCATTTAAAAATTGTTGTCTATTTTAACTGATGTCAGCTTACTAAAAAAAAAAAGAGGAAGCGAGTGTTGTTGTTTGTTTCTTACAGGAGAAGATGCCATTGTCGTGGATGTGGAGTTTAACAAGCATCTTGGTATTGGCCCATGACAGCCTATCCTCATCCAATTCCCACAGATGTACCTCCAAGGAGTATACCCCAGTTTCAGGAGCAAAGTATAGACTTAATCTTAACTTAAAAATTAACACTGTTATCAATGGATTAGGGAAAGCAGTCAAAACTGGAGGAGGAGTAAGTAGTCTCTTACTTGATCAGCATGCAATCACTATTGATAACATGCATTTAATTGCTCAAGGATTTGAACACCTGAATGCCACCATTTTGTCCCTTATTAACAGCATACAAAACAACAACGTTTCACTGGCAGTTGCCTGCTCAGCCTATGGCAGTAGAATAATAAAAATTGTACAGCAAAGTTTATTACAGCTACAGCTTCAAACTTGGCCACGAATTCTGAACCAAACATCCATTATGAATCAAATACAAGGACATGGTATCAACCACATAAAACCTGTCTTTTTGCAGTTTGCTAAGTTTGATAGGATCCCAAAAGAAACTGGTAAGAAAGACAGAAGCGTGCACCTCATGATGGCAGTGCCAAGGTGGGTGCAAGAGCCGGTTAAGGTTCACTTCGCAAATAGTGCAGGGACATTGGTAAACAACACATATGTCCAACATTACCCCACTGTGCGCTTGGTAACTGAAACTGGCTCAGAGATTAATCAAGCTTGTTGCACAAAACATAATGGATGGTGGTTGTGTGAGTGCTATGCCAAAATTGACGTTAACACCACAAGAAGGGGCTGGGCGCGACTGGTATCAAAAGAACTAGTTGCAGAAGTGCTGCGAATACAAGATATGGCTTGTGCCATTGGATTCCAAAATTTTTCCAGTGATGGGAACATTTGTCCCGGGAACAAAGCTGGGTTCTGTGTACCAATCACAAGTACAATTCAAATAGGAGCCCATGCCTTTTGGCCCACAAGACACAGTAAAGCCGTCACTACAAGGGTAACCATACATAAACACTTAGCAAATTTGTTGGTTAACCTGTTTCCTCCTGTAAAATCTCTACAGCTAGATGTACATGCCCTGGTTCAAAGGACTAAGGAATCCCTAGTTCCAATCGCACATCTAATCCACCAGCAAGCAAAAGAAGTTGATGCAGTAAAAAAAAAAATGGAAACACCCTGGTGGGCAATTCCACAAGATTTGCTGCTGCTGTGGTCAGATGCCATGAGAGCAGCATCCACAAGAGTTGCATGAGAAGAACCCATGTGCTCAGTGGGTGACTGAAAGAAGCTGAGCCAGGAGCAGAGAGCAAGATGTTTTCTCCCCACATTTAGCCAGTGTGGATGCAGATTAGCCCTAAATTAACTTAAAGGGCTTCAGGGCTCCCCCACTTAACATTTTTAATCAATGACCTATAAGAAAACATAAAATCATCACTGATGAAGTCTGCAGAAAAATTGGGGAAATGGTAAGTAATGAAGACCAATTGCTGATACTGTACATTCTCTACTGCTCAACAAGCTGGGGCACAAGCAAACAACATGCATTTTAATATAGCTAAATTTAAATATATACAGTTAGTAACAAAGAATAGAGCCCATGCTTACAAGATGGGGGACGCTACTCTGGGAAACAGCAACTAAAGACGATTTGGGATTCTTGGTGAGTAATTAGATGAACATGAGCTTCCAATGTGATGCTGTGGCCGAAAAGGCTAACATGATCTTTGGGTGCATAAACAAGGGACTCCCGGGTAGGAGTAAAGCAATTATTTTATCTCTGTATTTGACATTATGCAAGCACTGCTGAAATACTGTGTCCTTTTTAAAATCAAGATTTTTTTTAAAAGGAATTATTTGGAGGAAGTTCTATGGTCTGGGGTGATTTAGGGGGCGTGGTCCCGCTTTTTAGCAGGGGGTTGTACTAGATGACCTTGTGAGGTCCCTTCCAACCCTATTATTCTATGATTCTATGATTATACAAGTGTGATGCATTAGATTATCGGGTCCTTCTGCAAGTGACATACCCTTGTAGGACAAGTTGAAGAGATTAAGGGGGCAGATCTTCACAACTTCACTCACTAACTAATATTAGGGATTTGTCATTATAATGCCTCAAGCCAGTGGTTCCCAACCTTTTTGGCTCAAGGGTCACAGATATTTTTACAACCCTAAAGGGCCACAGCCTCTGCCAGCAGACCCCCCAAAAAGCAGTTTGCCTCCTTCCTTGAGGATCTTCTGTCTCCCTGTCTGCAGTAGGGAAACCGCATGCAACCCACAGCTCTGCGCACTCTGTGTCCCAAGGTAGTGGCTCCCTTCTGCAGCCAGGGGCACACAAGATCAAGCACCCTGCTATGGCCAGGGGGATGGGAGTGCTAATCTCCTATCCCTTTGGCTGCAGCAAGGAGCCTGCACTGGTCTTTTAGACCTGTGGAAATGTGCTCCACCTGGGTCCTTAGACAGTGACTCCATGCTGCAGCCAGCAGGAGAGGAGCTGAGGGCCACTTTTGGTCCCTGAAACACAGGTTAGGAACCACTGCCTCAAGCCATAAGGGTAGATTCTTGGTTACCACCAGGTGATCCAGATGGTTGTTATCTACCGCTCTGGGTACAATGCATGAACTTAAATACTGTACAATTCAGTATCTAGAACTTCTAATCATGCCCAGATGGAACCTGATCTTTGTGTAATCTGTTGATGAAATACTCTCACCTGACAGAGTTTATACAGGCCCAACTCTTGTGGCAGCAATTAATACAAAATAGACTGCTGGATAAACCAAGTATTAGATACACAAATGGCCTAATTCAAAGCCAAAGTCCAAGAGGAAGAAATCAATAACATCCCTAAGGGTAAATCCCCTCATCCAAGGAGATTTGGAAGCAAGTTTTAAAAGTCCTTTTGTCAATGACCTTCCCTCAGTCACTTCCAATGTTTAGCTCTCTCCCTTGGTTGAGTTGCGCTGTTGGAATTCAGCTGTATGGCTACTGTTACATTCTGGAAAACCTCAAATGAGGCCAAACCATTTCTGTGGTTAATTTAGATAATATCATATTAGCCAGGGCAATCCAAATTAATTCCAGCTCAGTTCATGGGTGACAACATTCAAAGGACTCAATACTATTCAGAGGATAGTCAGGAAAGCATTTTGTGGTTCTGGATGCAGAAAAAGCCTTTGATCGGGTCCAGTAGAACTATCTTTTCAGCCTTTAAAAAACAAATTTGGGCAAGGCTTCATTAAGTCTAATAAGGAATTCTATACATCTCTGAGGGCATCTGTATTTGTTAATGCACTTACATCAGACTCATTTCCCTGACCAAATGAAACACATCAAGAATTTCCATTATCGCCTTGCTTTCTCAGCTACGGAGCTTCCTGCGGCAGCGATTCTCATGTACTTAAGTAAGATACATCCACAGGGTATCTGAGGCTGAGCTGGGGAAGGAACCAGTGGCTCCCCAGACCTCTCCATGTTGTCAATATGAACATTGTTCCAAGGGTTGACCAAATACTTAGATCTAAATCCCATCCTAACTGGCATAGGGAAAGGGAGCAAATATGTAGCCCAGTGCCCTCTGCAAAATTGATTCCTAATACAAATTGCAGAGGGGTAGCCCTGTTAGTCTATTTCAGTAAAACAAACAAGGAACCCTATGGCACTTTTAACAACTAAAATTTATTTACGACAAACTTTTGTGGACATAATCCACTTCTTCAGATGCATGAAATGAAAACTGCAGTACATTAGGTCTACATACACATGCAGAGAAGGGTGAGTCACATAATTATTTGGCGAGTTAACAAGGTTGATTCAAACAGTTGTGGGGGTGGGTAAGCCATGCATTCTCACCTTCTCCTCAGTTGCTGTTAATGGCCACACTTCCATACTGTTTGAATTAAAACAACTTGTTTGTTTTGCTGAAGTAAACTAACATGACTACCCTTCTGGAACTGTTTGTATTGACCTTGTTAACTTTCAGATAATAATGTGACTTACCTTTCTCTGCATGTGCATATATATCTAACACACTGCAGTTTTCATTTCATGCATCTGAGGAAGTGGGTTATAGCCACAAAAGTTTATGCCTTAAATAAAGTTGTTAGTCTTTAAAGGTGCCATAGGACTCCTTGTTTGTTTTACTCCTGATACAGGCCATCAAATCATGGAGAGAGTTGGAGCAGGGAAGAATCCATTGCCCCTCCACACGGCTGGCTCACACTTACTGGTGACTAGAGCATGTTAGCTGGCAGTCCCTAAACTCCAGTATCACCCCCTCAAAGTTGTAATGATTGAGCTAATATTTTAACAAATATCTCTCTTCATGCTCTTTTGATGCCTGACCTGAGGCTTGCCTATTCTGTCCTGGCCCCCAGCTGGGGACGTTTTGAAGCTCGGAGTTTACCAGTGCTGGCTTCCCTCACCCTATTCCCTGGCTGAGCAGTGTTACAGAAGCCAGAGGCATCAGGGGTGCTTGGGCTGGGGGTGGTCCCAAGGTTGTTGTGCTCCAAGGATCTCTTCTGAGCAGGGCAAGGGGAGCTGGCAGCAGCAGCAATCCTGAGGCTGCTGTGCTCCAAGGGTCCCCAGAGCACCACGGCAGCCTCAGGACCACTGTCATCCTGAGCGCCGCTGTCCCAGCTCCCCTTGCACTGCTCAGCCTGTGAGCAAGGCAAGGGGAGCCAGCGGTGGTGGCAGGGGTGCTGCACCCAGGACCAGGATATACAGATGGTGCTTCCACCAGAGCCACAGCTCCACCACGGAGCCAGAACCCCATGGCCGGAGGTGGCAGGAGGGATCCTATGGCCTTGCTGTGGGAGCTGAGAGATACTCTCTCAGCTCCCACACTGCCACTTAGGTCAGTGGAAGTGATCCTTGTAAGGACACAAGGATGGTTGTGTGGACATCAGACACTGCTATAATTATAGCAGAGGGTGGCTGCCCACAAGACTTTTGCCAGCAGAATGTCCTGGTGTAGACATAGCCTCAGTTACAGGTGTGAATTAGCAAAGCATTTTTGTCTGTGGTAAAGGGAGATTGTTACTGTGTTAATTGGGAAAGGATATGGGAGTATGATATGCTGGACCTGTTTAATATCAGAAGTCTAAACTCTGAGTTCCAGAGGGGTAGCCGTGTTAGGCCATGTACACACTACAGGAATCATCGCGGAACAAACCCATTGTGCTTTAAAAGTCACTTGGTTTTTATAGCGCAGTATTGTGTCCACACGGAGCTGCTCTTGACGGAACAGATCCCCCCCATGCAATTCGCGATTTCACAAGAAACCCAATTGAATTGTGGGAACCTATCCCACAGTTCCACCCATCCAGATTCAGTGCTCAGAATCCTGGGTAGAAGGAGCACCAAGTAAATTCTTGGTTTCCCATGGTGCATTCTGTTCCCCTGCCATCATGTGAGTTGCTACCAGCAACTCTCACCCATTTTCAACACTGCTATTTTGCTTCCCGGAACTCCTTTTTGCAGCAACATGGATCCAGTTCTGATCTCGACCATCACCTTCAGCATAATGAATACATCTCAGCTGGTCGCACAGTATGTGTTGAGCTCTGAATCAGACCAGGAATCAGATGACCCTGTGCTGGTGACTGCCATGCAGAACAACAGAACCACATTGCTGAGCTCCTTCACAGAGCATCTGCACATGGTGCACTGCCAGTTCTGGTCATGAGAGACAAGCACTGAGTGGTGGGACCGCATTGTTTTGCAGGTGTGGGATGATGAGCCATGGCTACAGAACTTTTGAATGCAAAAAGCCATATTCATGGAACTTGTGAGGAGCTAGCCCCCACCCTGTGACGCAAGGACACCAAAATGAGAGCTGCCCTCACCGTGGAGAAGCGTGTCATGATCGCTCTGTGGAAAATGGCGACTCCAGACTGCTACCGTCACAAGTGGCAGTTGCGAATCAGTTTGGAGTCGAAAGGTCGACCGTCGGGTTAGCTCTTTCACAAGTGTGCAGCACCATCAATTGTGTTCTGCTTCGGAGGACAGTGACATTGGGCAATGTGCCGGAGATCGTGGACGGATCTGCAGCCATGGGATTCCTGAACTGTGGAGGGGCAATAGACGGCACACACATCCCTATTTTGGCTCCACAGCATCTTGCGACTGAATATATTAATAGGAAGGGCTACTTCTCCATGGTGCTTTAGGCACTCATGGATCACAGGGGGTGTTTCACAGACATCAATGCAGGGTGGCCGGGAAAAGTACATTTTTAGAAACACGGGCCTGTACCGGAAGTTGCAGGCAGGGACCTTCTTCCCCGATGATAAAATTAATGTTTTGGGATGTGGAGATGCCCATAATGATCATAGGAGACCCAGCCTACCCACTGATGCCTTGGCGCATGAAGCCCTATACTTGCAATTTGGATCCAAGCAAGGAGCGCTTCAATTATAGGTTGAGCAGGTGCTGAATGACTGTGGAGTGCGCCGTTGGGCGCTTAAAGGGCTGCTGGCGCTGTTTGTATGGGAGGCTAGACTTGAATGACGACAACATTCCAGCCGTCATTGCGACGTGCTGTGTCCTTCATAACCTGTGCGAAAGTAGGGGAGAGAAATTTTCCCCTTCATCGGATGTGGAGGCTGAGCGCCTGGAGTGTGCGTTCCAGCAGCCAGTGACTAGGAGTATCAGGGGGCCCCAGCTGAGAGCCGTCCGCATAAGGGAGGCACTTAGGGATCATTTTAGTAATGGGGACTTATAGGACGTATTGCATCACTGGGTTGCAGTGTATCTGCAAACATGCAGGGTACTGAATCCCAGGGAAGTGGGGTGTGTGTAATGTACTATGTTTAAATGAGTGAATATTAAACATGCCACAACAAATAATTATTGTGTATCAGTAAAGACACTGTGCATAGTTTGAGCTTCACTTTTTTTATTATCCAATATTAAATATTTACAGTAAAGCAGTGACTGCACCAGGGGCTATAGATGCGTGGCTCAATGCCATACCTTTGTGCAGGAGTGTATGTCACATTGTATCAGGAGGGTCCCTGGCCTTCAAATAACTGCTTTGTGGGAGAATGGGGTGGTGGGGACAGAAAGTGTTGCTGTGTGTGCGGGGTGGGGGTGAGCCTGAAGCAGCTGTGTCTGCAGACCAACCATGCTCTTCAACAGTTGGGTCTGCTCCTGCAGGATGCTGATGAGGGCATCCTTCTGCCTCTGCTTCCTCAAATTGTTCTCCTTGCCCTCCTGCTGGCACTCCTGTCTCCAAAATCTAGTCTTCCTTGCTGCCGCCTCGTTGGATTGCATCAGCTCTTGGAAGATATCCTCCTTGCTCCTGTGAGGCCTCTTTATCTGTCTCAGCCAATCAGCTGGCGCAGATCACCGACCGGCGAAGGTCGTTTCTAAGGAAAAATGAAACATCATAAGTAGTGCTATTGTTCTCACATTGGTTAAAGAGCCAATAATATGCTCCACCACCACATTCCACTGTGGCCAAGGCACTGAAAGGGCTTTTGAAAAGGGAGGTTCGGATTTGCCAAGACACAGCTCAGGAGGTTGACTATTACCAATGCTTTGGGGGAATATTTCACATAGGGCACAGCCATGGAAGGCAATATCTCGCTTCTTAGAGTGCCACTGCAAGCTAGAATGCATATCCTGCATGTCACTGGAGATAAGCCAGGACCGTACGCAGCAGGCTTGTGCGCAGCCATGATTCCCAGTGCCATGCTTTGCAACTGGCGAGGGAGAGTATCCTTCTATGGGGGTGGGAACACAGTAGCTCTCCCATCGAATTTAACTAGGAGGCT
Organism: Pelusios castaneus; assembly: GCA_007922175.1. Taxonomy (NCBI): domain Eukaryota; kingdom Metazoa; phylum Chordata; order Testudines; family Pelomedusidae; genus Pelusios; species Pelusios castaneus. The sequence continues at coordinate 2,373,760 of ML685969.1, forward strand.
GTGGAAGTACATTCAGGGAACTCAACAGAGAGGATTTCTTGAGAATTGCTGCATGCATTGATGCACTGCTCATGAATGCAGAGTAGATTCCCTCGATCCTCAGAAAAATAAAATTGGAAAGGATGAAACTCAAAATGCCCATCTCCCACCTGTTCTTCATTTGCCTACAAAGCTTATCCAGCAAGCACAGAAGCCTCACTTCCGAGGAAACTTACCAGAGCTCCCCTCTGCTGCATCCAAAGACAACATGGAGAAGGAATCTGAGCAGCATGTTTTGGGGGGGGAGAGGGGAGGAGAACAGTTCCTGGCTCCCTAGGTCAGCTGCACCACTTTCAGCCTCCAGGTCGTCCTCCACCTCCACTTCCTCGTCAACGAATTGCTTGTCACCATCTGCTTCGATATCCTTTTGATGGGGGGGGGGTTCCGACATGTCCACAGGAGCTTTTGGAGTGGTTGTGGGATCCCCGCTCAGGATAGCTTCCAGCTCCTTGTAAAATCGGCGTGTAACCAGCGCTGAGCCAGAGCACCAGTTTGCCTCTCTGGTACCTTATCCACAACTCCTTCACCTTCAACCTCCACTGCAGAATCTCTCTCTTGTACCCCTTCTCTACCATGGCCTGAGAAATCTGGCCAAAGATATCAAAATTTCACCTGCTGCCACGTAGCTGTGCCTGCACAGCAGACTCTCCCCAGATGCTTATCAGATCAAGCATCTCAGCTGTGGTCCACACTGGAGCACATTTGCCGCATTGAGCCACCATAGCTCTTGGAGAACACAGCTGCACTCCATGCCAAACAAAACAGGAAGCACTAACAATTCAAAAATTCCCAGGAATGATGGGAGGGTGGGTACAGTCACGTCACAGCCACAGAGTGCAGGAGGAAGTGCAGAAGGGATGGCATTAGAATTCTGGGACATTTCTGGAGGTTTAATATTGTGCGGCAACCGTACACACACACAAACTACCGCAGAACAGCTGTTCTGCGTTAGCCGCTACCACCCTCGTTTTGGTGGTTTACATGTTGTGCAGCAAGATGGCTGTTGCCGCGCAACAACATAGAGTTGTGTGTGGACACTGTCTGCGTTATCACGCAATAACTTTGTAGTGTGTACAAGGCCTTAGTATAGTACAGCAAAACAACAAAGAGTCCTGTGGCACTTTTAAAGACTAACATTTATTGCATGAGTTTTCATGGACTGAAAGAATTAGGCACTGTGGATTTTTCTTTTTGAACTGTGAAACTTTGAACAAGGTTTCCTACAGTAAATTGGCTCTAAAAACACATTTTAGTTTTATATTTCAGTTAAAGGAAATCTGGCTTCTATTCCCATTTCCCACAGACAGCCTGTGTGACCATGAGACACATATCATGTGAACTCAGTTTTCTCAGGGAAAAAAAAAATGTGTTTAATGCAACTCAAACAGCGTTGCAGTTTATAATGCAAACTTTGCTGTTAGAGGTCCCACCTCCTGCAGTTCTTGTTCACTAACAGAGGTAGAAGCCTAAAGTCCAGTAGGTTTGTACAATAGGTTTATTGGGGTTGACAAGCCTTTCCCAGCCTTTACACCAGTAATTCCCTTTTTTCCACCTACTTTCTGTTGGACCTCAGGTTTTATAGTGTATTTTTAACCAATCACCTTTTTTACAAGTATTACCAGATAATTCTATAACCTATCCTACCATATTGTAATATAATCCTCCACGCAATCATACCCCACCACCTTAACTGATTACAACTAACTACAAGACAGACAGAAACAATTAAGGATGCCAACAGAAGTCATCAGGGCAATGGATACCAGGATGACCAAACAATACAAAATGTATATTTTTATCACAAGTGTGATGCTCTTCAGGTGTTGGCTCCTTCTGACTTAATGTGCTTGGAATGTGTGGATGTGACTGCATGCTTCCCAGTTTATGGCTGCCGCTGGTGCTTTTTGTCTTTGCTTAGCTCAAGTACAAGGCCTCAGCCAGTCAAGTTGATTCTTTGATTTGCTACCACTGTAGCTAGCTAGTGTTACAACATATTTAAAGAAAATCATAGGCCTTATTGGCCAGCCTAAATGTCTACAGCAGGGGTCGGCAACCTTTGCTGGCCCCTGTGCCAGCCCTTCCCACTGCACTCTCAGCAGGTGCCCAGGGCGGGGCCAAAAGGGGGCGGGGCTGGCACCCACCAGCAGGCCTCTGGTTCCTGGGGCCGGCTCCCATCAGCAGTGGCTGCGCGGGGCTGATGGCCCCACCCCCTGCTGGATGGGAGCAGAGCAGGTCGGATTGGCTCAGCCCACCCACAGCCACGCCACTGCCGGCAGGACAGAGCCGGCCCCAGCCAAGGTCAGCAAGGGGGAGGGTCGGCTCGGCCTGCTCGGAGCCGCCACAGCCAGTGGGTGGCCTCCGGTCCTCGGCCCCTCCTGGACTGGAGCGGAGCGGGATTGGTTGGCCCACCCAGAGCCACGCCGCTGCCAGCAGGCCAGAGCCAACCCCAGCTGTGGCCGGCAAGGGGGCAGGTCAGCTCAGCTTGCCCGGAGCTGCTGCTGCTGGCCCCGGAGGCTGTCCACCGGCAGCGGCAGCTCTGACAGGCCAAGCCAACCCAGCCCCTTGCCAGCCATGGCCGGGGCCGGCTCCCTCCTGCCTGCAGTGGCGTGGATCTGGGTGGGCGGGCCAGCCTACCCACCCCGTCCTCCTCCCCTCCAGCAGCCATGCCCAGCAGGGGGCAGGGCCAGGAGGGGCCATCAGCGGTGCCAAAGCTGCTGGCCATGCTCCCCAGCAGGGAAGTGGGGCGAGCGGGGGCCAGGCCGCGCTGGAGGGCGGGGCCAGTGGGGAAGCCTGAGTGGCACCGCGTGCCACTCAGGCTTAGCCCGCGTGCCAGGTTTGGCATACGTGCCAGGGGTTGCTGACCCCTGGTCTATAGTGTAACATTTGCCTCTGCTTAAAGTGTCCCATTGCTACACTTCTTTCTTAGAAATTTTGAGTCCCACCATTCCCACTCCAAGAAGGCTTCCTACAACATCTGTGGTAGTTGCACCCACAGTTGCTCCTGGGTCCAGATCCCTTGGTTCATCTGTCTGTTGTTCTGACTTTGTATATCCTTCTTTCCTACATGAATTCTTATCTTATTAAAAATAAAAGTACTTTAGAAAGGAAGCAGGGGGCAGGGTTAAGATTTCTTTTTACCTCCTATCACTGGTCCTTGATGTGGTCTTTCAGGGGGTCTCTACTGCCCTCTGATTAGCAGTCTTCAGTTAGCACTTGGTCAGGAAAGCTCTTCGCTTTAGCCTCTAATTAGGTATAGTGCCCTTCTGCTGTTCCTTTGTGGCATGTTTCTGAGGTCGGCTGATACAGAGAACATTACTGTAGCTGAGCTCTCTCCTTTTATAGTAGGTCTTGTGTCCCCCTATTGGTTGCAGCTGTGGGTGCCTACCTCCATCATTAGCTGTTATGGCAACAGGGAGAGGGTAGGGGGAGTCAGACTGCTTGTCCTGGTCACTTCCCCCTTTTTTCTCTGCTCAGGGTGGAGTTTGTAGACCCCATTACACCTCCTCACATAACACATTATGAACATCATCTTTTCTGTTACTCATTTTCCAACACTTATTACCTGGACATTTGGGGTTTAACAACATATACTTAGTGAAGGTTACACCTTCTCTTAAAAAGCTATTAAAATCTGAATAATTCCACAGTGTGTGAACCTGAGGCTATGTACACATGATCACTTTATTGCGTGACAAGGCTCCTTATCGTGCAATAAAGCTGACTGTGTACATATGATCATTTTTCTTGTTGCGCGGCAACACCATCTTGCCACTCAACAGTAAAACCACTCAACACAAGAGTGGTAAGCATTACTGCGGAACAGCTGTTCCACAGTAATGCTCATGTGTATGCTTTTACCGTGATAGACAGTCTCCGGAAATGTCCCAGAGTGCCAATCGAGGGCACTCTGGGACATTGGAGTTGTCAAATATGTCAATTTCACTGCTCTGGCTGAGCAGTGAAATTGACATATTATGTCAATTTCACTGCTCTAGCAGAGCAGTGAAATTGACTATTATGGGAG
>VOCT01035854.1:0-11842 GCA_007922175.1 Pelusios castaneus
TATCTGTGGACATCCACAATGGGTATCTCTGATGTGACATGGGACAGGCCTCTTCCCTTTTTGGTCCTCAGTTCCTCCTCCCCACTTTTGTCGATATAGGCTGTGAGTGATCCTATCTCCCACACTGCCCGTGTCATTCTCAGCCTAGCAAGACTCAGATATGAGTTGGGTGTATAGGTGCTATTTAAATTCAAATAACCATATCTGGGTCTACCAATCCTTCCCTATGAAGCACACATATGCGTATCCATGTAACTCTCTCCCTGAACACCAGGTCTTCAAATGGATCAGAGCTTTAACATGTCCTTTCCTCTGCAGTTTGTACATATATGTGGACCTGACCATCTACCCCTCTCTCCTTCCATGGTGTCTATTTACTCATGCCTCCTTCCAACCATCCTTCCATGGCATTTTCCCATGCATCCCCCCTTTCTGCCTTCCATGGTATCTCTGCATGCATCTACCCATGCTATCTTCTATGACATCTCTCCATCCTACCTTCTATGGCATTTCCCATTCTTATCGTCCATCATACCTACCCATGCATCTACCCACCCTGCTTTCCATGGCATGTATTCATTTATCTCTCCAACAATTGAGGGATTCTACCCTTGTCTATCTATGCACCCCTGATACATACTTGTCCACTGATACAGGATCTGGTATTAGTAACCCCAGTCTGGTGGCACCTTAGCATCTCCCAGTCTCCAACCCAGGACCTTGCCCACCTCAGCAACCTGCCAATAACTTCCCCAGTGATACCACAACGAGGAGAACTGGGTGTGAGCTCAGACAAGTTTCATTTATTTTGTGGTCGTTGTTGAGGGCACAGAGATTATTTACAGGAAGCTCTACTGGACAAGGCTAACAGCGGGGTTGGAAGGAGTCATCTTCATTTACCAGAGGTTTTGCTGACAGTTTTCTGGATCAGCTTTGTTGATAGGGCTTCGTGGATGGCCATGCATGTGTAGGTGTCCCCACTGTTCCAGCTCTCCTTGCTGACTTTCAGCTTGCTGTAGAGGAAGTAGGTTGAGTCGCCGGCTCCATCCTTCATGGGTGAGGTGGTGATGTATTCAAGGCTCTTGTCGGGTTTCTGGTTCTTCTGCCACTGCACCGAGATGTCATCGGGGAAGAATCCCCTCACTAGGCAGGTGAGGCTGACGGTGTCTCTGCTGCTGGCCAGCTCATCAGGGTGGGGGCGCAGGAGGTAGACACCCGGAGCCGAGCGCTTGCCTTAGGTGGGTGGGGATGGAGGACACAGGTGAGGCAGGGACATCACTGATCCGGAGCCACGTAGGGAGGACAGAGCATGTGGCTGGGAAGGAGCATTCCCTTTGAGCTCTGTGATGGAGGGGCTGGGGAAAAGGAACTGGCCTGTCTGAACTGCAATTTGGGGGTGGGGATTTGGGGATGCAAAGGAGCCAGGATTTTGGGAGTTGTGGAGTTTCCTTAGGGAGCCTGACTCTCTGCTCTGGCCCAAGATAATGGGTGATTCTCCTTAGGCATCCTGCCCACCTCTTACCTGGCTTCTTGGCGATGGCTTTCTCGATCGGTGATGGCAGGTCTGGGTGCCCTACTTTGCAGATGAAGGTTTCTCCATCCTCCCAGTCGCGACCGAAGATGGGCAGGGAGATGGAGGCGGTGTAGGTGTCATTGTACTGTTCCACCATTGCCATGGGCTCAGGGTTAACGGGCCCTTGCTTCTCCCGAGACCAAACCACCTGCAGGTCGGAGGGACTGGGCAGGTTGACAACCAAGCAAGTGATCTTGGGGTACAAGTCCACAAACAGGGCAGCAGGGGACGGGGGCACCAGGAAGACCTTTATGTCGCTGGTAGATGAGCTGTCTTTTGGGGAGAAGAGAACCAAGGTAAGATGCTTGGCCTGGTCCTCTCCCGCCCCACCTCCAATCTGCCCCCCATTCCCGTTCCACCTTAGGCCCAGCCTGGTCTCCCTACACTCCTCCCCCCGGCCTGGGTGGTCACCCCTCCATGGGTAGCCCAATGTCACCTGTGCATTTTCGGGCATGGTCCTGTACTGTGCTCTTGGTCCCTGGGTGGAAGACCTTGCAAGTGTACACTTTGCCCTCCAGCCACTCCGATTGGGCAACTTTGACCACGCTGCGGGTGCTGAAGGTGTTGGTTCCGGGGATTTTCTTGGCAGGTTCAGTGACAACGTCAAGGTGCACTGGCTGGTCATCCACCAGCCACGTCACTGTCAAAGGCATGGGGTAGAAGCCAGAGACAAAGCACAGAAGCTGTATGGAGGTCATCCCTGGCTTGCTGCTGCAGGAAGAGTGATAGACGTGCACCTCGGGGGGATGAGGTTCACCGATGCTTGGCTCTGGGAGAGAGGAGTGAGTGGTTAGTGGCTGTTACAGACCCCTATTGGATCTCCTACCCTGCACCCTGCAGCATGGCCACCCCCCCACCTCCCTTTGCATGGTTTATCTCTCCTCATCTTTCTGCCCTTCTGTGCTTGGTGTCCCTCTTTCTGTCTCCACACCCAATGGGATCTACCTATGCCCTCTCTCCTTGGTGTCTGTCTCTCTCTATCCACGTCATCGGCTCCCTGCACAAAGGACCTCACAACCCCTTCCCACTGCCCCTGGCCCAGCTGGGCTCAAACTGCGCCATCCCTACTTTCAATTTGCTTGGAGATGCTGGTCCTGGTAGGCTCGTGCTGGACATCGCACTGATAAGTGGTCACCCTCCAGCTGGTGGCCGGGACTGTGAGCTGACTGCTGAGGCTGTAGAGGCCCGAAGAGCTTATCATGGAGGGGAAGGTCTTCACGCCCCTGGAGACAGAACCGGGGTTCCACTTCACTGTGACCGGCTCAGGAAAGTACCCCGTGATGAAGCAGCCAAAAGTGACCTCGGTGGTGGTGGCATCGCCAGCGCAGGGGACCAGGGGGAAGACGGATGGAGGGGTGTTGGTAGCTGCAAAGGGGAAGAGATGAGAGAACAACTGAGCCTCTGCTCCAGAGCCAGCATTCGGTGCCAGGAGAGGGATCTTGGCTGCCATAACACCAGTTTTTGCACCTTTACACAGTAGAAGATTGTCTGTAGTTAAATGTGATCACTGTCTAAATAAGGAAGACAGAGGAAGAGTCAGTGGGGAAACTGAGGCAGGCTATGTCTACATTTGTAAAGTTAAGTTGACTCTGTTAAGTCTGGCTTTAAGTGGACTTAATATGGTCGACTTAGTGCTATTCCCCATCCACACTAGCTTTAAGTCGACTTAAGAAGTCAATTTAAGGCTTAAGTTGACCTTCAGAGGTGGTGTTATTAAGTCAGCTTATGCCCAATGTGGACGCAGCTTTGTGTAGGTCAACTTACGCGTCCTTAAGTCGACCTAAGTTGCCATTGTAGACGAGAGTGGGACTGACCAAGTCAACCAAGGATATATGGGCCTTCTGGACTAAAGGTAGGGTTAAAATTATATGTAGGGGAGGAAGATTAAAATTTAGTGATTAGGGTTAGGTGCTGGAGTTAAGCACTTTGAGTTCCAGGGGTAGAATTAAGGGTGATGGTTTAATGGTTAAGGTTGAATATGTTTCCAGTTTTGTGTTCTGTATTTGAGAGGTCAGTCAGATTTCTTGTAATTTTTTCAGCCATTTAACCACTCAGATTCTATTGGGTCTGTGGCCATTTCCCAATGGGAGTTAGTGAGACTCTTGGGTCCTAGCCAAAGGGGCCAGTTTGCCAAAATGACTCACAATTCTGGCTGTGAGGTTACTTGGTACCCACTGGGGACACTGAAACTCTGGTGTTCAGAGGGTAAAGGTGAGGAGGTTAGGGTTAGTGCTGGGGTTAAAGTTAGTGGGTCAAGGGTATAATTCTTCTCAAGTATTAGTGTCACAATAGCCTTGAAAACCCAATGAAGGGACCCATCATGCTAGGTACTTCACAGAGAGGACTTTACTTCTACCAGGACAACTGCAACCTAGAGTGATCCAAAGTCAGGGTTTGGGGGATAAGGCTGTGAAGTTAGGGTTAGGGGTTTGAAGTGAGGGTCAGAGTTGGGGGTCAGGGTGAGGACTAAGGTGTTGGGGTTAAGGAGTTGGTGCATCTTTCAGGGGCCGGAAACCTGGGGTTAGAGTCATGCTTACTGAGTTAAGCGAAAGTTGGGGGGTTGAAGTAGTTAGGTTAAAGTTTGGTTTAGGGTCACGGTTTTATGTTTAGTGTAAAACACTCCCTCTCCCCCAAACTCAGTACTCAATTAGTCATGCCTTTTCTAGCCCAATTCCTATGCAAGAGAGCAATGATTTTGTAACTGATTTGGATAAAGATTTTTCTGGATATTTTCTTCCACTATATGGAATGAGTTTCCCGGAATCTCAGCTGCCTCAGTTTCTGGGGGGTCAAGGTAGAGGCACCCTGGGGAGCAGTTCCCAGGATCCATATATCCTGTGGGCCCTAGCTGGGGGTCCTGGATCTTGTCGCCTCTGGAAAGGAAGTGCAAGACATCTCCACTTGAGTGCTCCACAAAAACAGAACTGGCTCAACTCAGAGGCCCAGTTAGAAACGTGAACTCTGAGCTATTTCCTTCACAGAGGCTGCCAGTTATAGCAAGCTGCAAGTGGCCAGGACCACCTCTTGCTGTAGAGGAAACTCCCCTGGCTCAGCTCTCAGCATGGAGCATGAGAGCACACCTTGTGGAGGAAGGCAGGAATGGCTCGGGTTGATGCACTCCTGCTTACAGAGTTCAGGGTTTTACCTCTGGTGAGGGATTTGCCAAAGGGGAAATTTATACTTAGAAAGATTTTGGTAGCAAATATTTGCAATTGGTCTAAAGAGAGGGGAGAATAATATCTCCTTAGAAACAGCTCTGCCAGTGCCCTTCATTCCCAACCTGCAGCCCCTGTTAAACTACCCATGGTCTCCCCATACAGCAATTCTGATGCCCCTCAGTTCCCATCTGCGGCCGCAGCCAGTCTAGTTCTGGGTCTCCCTGGCCCTTCCGGTACCCCTCACTCCTGACTTGCATCCCCTGCTAAGCCAGCCCTGAGCTCCCCAAAGTTCTGCTGGTGCCCCTCACTCCCAACCTGCGATCCCTGTCACTCCAGCCCTGAGCTCCCCACAGATCTGCTGCTGCCCCTCACTCCCAACCTGCGATCCCTGTCACTCCAGCCCTGAGCTCCCCACAGCTCTGCTGGTGCCCCTCACTCCCAACCTGCAATCCCTGCCACTCCAGCCCTGAGCTCCCCACAGCTCTGCTGGTGCCCCTCACTTCCAACCTGCGATCCCTGCCACTCCAGCCCTGAACTCCCCACAACTCTGCTGGTGCCCCTCACTCCCAACCTGGGATCCCTGCCACTCCAGCCCTGGGCTCCCCACAGCTCTGCTGGTGCCCCTCACTCCCAACCTGCGATCCCTGCCACTCCAGCCCTGAACTCCCCACAACTCTGCTGGTGCCCCTCACTCCCAACCTGCGATCCCTGCCACTCCAGCCCTGGGCTCCCCACAGCTCTGCTGGTGCCCCTCACTCCCAACCTGCGAACCCTGCGACTCCAGCCCTGAGCTCCCCACAGCTCTGCTGGTGCCCCTCACTCCCAACCTGCGATCCCTGTCACTCCAGCCCTGAACTCCGCACAGCTCTGCTGGTGCCCCTCACTCCTGACCCACAGCCACTGCTAGCTCACCCTAGACCTCACCAGCTCTGCTGCTGCCCCTCATGCCTGACCTGTGGCCCCTGCTTCTCCAAGCCCTGGGGAGCCTCCCTACCATGCTGCTGGTATCCCTTCATCTTGACCTGCAGGCCCGCATTCTTCCAGACTAGAACAGCTTTCAAAGTGGTTATCCCAATTTATTGGTGGTGGGTGAGCTAAGCTCCTCTGTCCCACCATCTGAGTGGGGGTTGGTACAGGGGGCACGGCCTTGCCTGCAAGACCCCTCCCCAGTATATCCATGCAGTGCAGAGGGAGCTACCTGCTGCACCCTACCACAATATTGGATCTTCTGTGGGAGATGTACCCCATTTGGCTTTCATAGGTCTGAAGAGAACCCAGGAGTCCTGGCTCCCAGCCTCCCTGCTCTAACATAGTAGATCTGCTCCCCTTCCAGAGTTGGGGAGAGAACTTAGAAGTTCTGGCTCCAAGTCCCCCAGATCCCACTCCCTTCCCACAACAGTAGATAGAACCCAGGAATCTTGGCTCCCAGCCTCCCCTGCTCTAACCCACTAGATCCCACTCCCCTTCCAGGGCTGGGGAGAGAATTAAGGAGTCCTGGATCCCAGCCCCCCTGCTCTAGGCCCCCAATTCCTTCCCAGATCTGGGGAGAGAACCCTGGAGTCCTTCTCCCCTTTCTAGCTCACGCTCCTTTTCTAATGGTGGGATCGTCCCTCTGATGGGTTAAAACACCCTCTGTACTCACGTGAAAGGAATCCCATAGCAGCTGCTTTCCTTTAATTTCTTCACCCAATTGATGGCCATGGTGGGCAGTGCCCCAGCACTGTATATCGGGTGGTTCTGTCTGTGAGTCCAGCTCTGCTCAGTGCCTGTCATATTGCTCTTCTCAGGCATCTCTGACTCTCATACAACCCCTCTCCTCCCTGCAAGTGGCAGTCAAGGTAATTAACTATAGATTAAGAACAAGAGCTGATGCCCACATGGGATATTAAACTGTTCAAGCTGGCGAGAAGGTGTGAAAATCAGACTGGTGGGGCTAAAAATGGGATATGAAAAACAGCCTGGGTGAGACTTTCACTTGTGTAAACTTCTGCCTTTTCAGCCTGTGTTGTTTATTTGTTGGTTGGCTGGTTTTCCCAAGAGACTAGGACAAGAAGACTGCAGAATCAGGAATGATTGAGGCTTCCAGGGGGTGGTGTGGTGAGGTCTTTTAGAGAACATGTCATGTGACAGGGTGAAGAAGCAAGGGCTTTTCTGCTGCCCAGGAATTGGGGACAGAACCTAGGAGTCCTGAAGCTAAGACCCTCTGTCCCACTAGTATATCTAAGTGCACCCTCAGAAGTGGCAATAGATTCAAGGAGGCTAGGTGTCGGCCCATTGACTTTAATGCAACAGAGGCCAGAGATAGAATCCAGGGCTATGTCTATACTAAAAAAAGTTAGGTTGACTTTGTTAAGTCGACTTAATAATGTGAACTTTAAGTCTACTTAAAGTCGACCTTATTAAGTTGACTTAACAAAGTAATTTCCATGGATGTGGACTTAGTCCACTTTGTTAAGTCGACCTAACTGCCCTTAGGTCGACTTAATAAAGTGGACTTAAGCATCTACACTGTGCTGAGGTTGACCTAAAGGACGGTTAGGTAGACCTAGGGAGGGTTGTCTACCTAACCAGCAGGTCTTACTAAGTCGACCTAAGCTTTCATTAGGTTGACTTAAGAATTTTCTGAAATTGACCTAATGAAAGCCTGGTGTGAACAGGGACTAAGTTAGGTCGACTTAAGCCTCCTTAAGTTGCCCTAACTTGCAAGTGTAGACATAGCCCAGGCCTCCTGGATCCCAGCCATCAAGCATGGATAGATAGCTAGTGATGTGTCTCTGGGGATAGAGTGATGGGTGTCCTATACATCATTGGGCCCAAATATGATGTGTTCTCTCTAGCCACCTTTTCTTCCTTTTAATCTCTTCTAGCAGATTGTGTTTATTGCATAGATTGTTCCTTCCTTGCTTCTGGGCATGTGGCGAGAAGGGGTGGTTCATAGTACCATGAACAATGGTGAAATGTCCACTCTAACCGTTTTGAGTACTGATAAATTCATTGACTTCAGGGAGGAAAACAGAATCATAAGGATCAGCCTCTCCCCCGCCACCCCCGATCATGTGGTTCAAGGTTCGGAGTGAAGGTTCAGGTTTAATGCAAAGCCCCAGGAACGTCTCCATTACTGTAAAATCCAGCTGAGGATGACTTCTGTGTTGATAATGAAGAAGGAGATGAAGATGATGTCGATGACAAGAAGGAAATGAAGATGGTGAAGGAGAAAAAGAAAAAGAAGATTAGAATGGTGAAGAAGATGATGAAGATGAAGAGGAAGAGGATGACAATGAAGATTATGATCTGAAGAAGATGAAGATGAGGAGGAAGGAAATGATTATGGAGGTGAGGAAAGAGTAGATGATTATGAGAATGGTGATGATGATGAAAATGAAGGCGATGATGATGTTAAATTGTAGCCATTTAAGGGTGAGGATCTGGAAGTTCACTGTGCATTTTAAAGGGAAGGCCTGGGTTTCATTCAAGTGAAGGTCCAAGATCTTGAGTCTGAAGGAAGATGATGCTCAGAGGTATGTTTTTTATCTTACCTGTTCTAGCTTTACACCCACCCTAAACAGTTGCGCTTGTACGTCCCTTCATACAGTAATAGTTGCTGGATCAAAGTCCTTAAATTAGAGGTGCAAATCAAGTCTTCTTCTTGTCTTGCTCCTCTTCCTCTGCTTTTAAGGATGAGTAAGAAGGGAGTCCTTAGTCACCATTGCCTGAGCCTACCATGAGATGATCTCAGGGAACAGCGTCCTTGACTGTCATCTGCAACGCTATTGACTTTTGCTTGCAAGACATCAGAATCTCGTGGTTGAAGAACAACGCTGAGGAATCAAGACCAAGTCAAGGTTTCTAATTTTGATCATTTTTGGTGCTCACTGTTGGATCCTTTCCTGTTTGGCCACATCTTTTCCAGATGTGCTGTGGGTAGAACTGGATCTAGCTGAACCTCAACAGTGTGGAGCAGAGCAAGACCATGAGCTCTTGTGTTTTATACACGACCTTCCTGCTTATGCACCCCAGAATGACATTAGGTTTTTCTGCAGCTACATCACATTGTTGACTCACCTTCAGCCTGTGATTCATTCCTCTGCAGCTGTGCTACCCCCCCAGCCAATCATGCCCTGTTGTGTAGTTTAACATTTCATTTTCCTTCTTAAGTGAAGTCCTCTGCACTTGTCCTGATTGAATTTTAGCTAATTTATTTCAGAACAGTTCTCCAACCTGTCAATATCCTTGTCAGCTGTTCCCAACACGCTAGGAATGCTCCCACCCCCCTCAGCTTGCTGTCCTGTGCAAATTTTAAGAGCATGCTCTCTGCTCTATTACCCAACTGTGTGATGGGTTGTAATGACCTCTCTGAGAAAAGTGGGAGCCTTACCCTTCCTCAGAGGCCAGAAGAGTCCATCCCTGCTCCTCATCAGGAAGGGGGGCTTAAAAAACCAACCAAGGCATTGACAAAGGTTGGGAGAAGAGGGGAGAGAGATTTGCTTTGAGATCCCACAAGGAGAACTCCAGTGATTCCATGAGAGCAAGTCCCTCTCCAAAGCCCAAAGGCAGATCAGGGGCCACAGGGCTCATGGGCCCCCCCTCCGATAAGCCCCCCAAGTTGGGTCCCTGCCTCTCCACCTAGGGACCCTGCTATCCCTGCTAGCTTAAGGCCCTAGCCCTCTGCAGGTGGGCCAGCATTGGGGAGCCTGGGGCCAGAGGCCAGTCATGGCCTGGCAGGTTGGACCCTGGGGATGGTGGGACTGACTGGCACGCATGGTGTGGCTTCTGGTATGGACCAAACACTGTTCCAGAGGCTGTGCTACACATGCCAGTTGGCCGTGCTAGCCCGAGGGAGTGACTAGCCAGGCCATGGTTGGCCCACCCCACCCTCCGGAGTGGACCCGCTGGCCCAGTGGCAGGGCTGGAGCACAGACCCCAGCCTCTGGGCTGGCTCACCCCATCCTTGGGGGTGGAGGGGTGGATCTTGACTGGCTCAGGGGTGGGACGGGAGGAAGGAGCCCAGCGTCTGTGTCAGCCCGCTGCACACCCCCCCCGCCAACCCCCAGTGCAGGCAGAGTGGAAGGCTCCCACATTGTGCTGGGCCCCTGGGGATGGGCCCCGTTGGCCCATGCAGTAATCCACCCCTGCCAGAGGTGTGTTATGAGTTATAGACAGTAGTACCATGTGGAGGAGTCCTTTCATGCACCGGGGGATGCAGGACTGCATTACAGCTCAGCAGAGGTAAATGAGGAGACCTGTAATGTCCAGAGGAGCTTTCGGACTATGTTGCAGCCAGGTACTGCTGCTTGGGGAGCCTGGCCCTGACCTTGGGACTCTTGACCACTTCCTGAGTTGACATGGTTGCTTGCAGAACACTGCCACACCCAGAGGGGCTTTAGGACAGCTCAGCAGCCCAAGACTATTGTGGGATTAACCAGGGCATGCCCAGAGAGGCTTGTGGACTTTGCTACCACATGGCACAACCTTTCAGGGAGATAAATGGGACAGGAGGTGTGCCAGCGCACCCCTTATGGTTGGGGAGCCCTGACACAGTCTGTCACACATAGCTGAGAAAGTGGGCATAGCTCGTTTTGGCCTGATACAAAGCCAACAAGGCTAATGGAAATGGATTAGCTAATGCAGTGGCTGGCTGAGAACCAGAGCAACAAGAAGAACATCAAGAATAGCAATAGCAACAACTGATCCAAGAGATGATGTCACATCATCATCAGAAAAGCACCCAAGGAGAATGGCTGATTAGGGAATAGCACCAGCTTCTCACCCATCAGATGGCTGTGGGGCATCAACAGCAATACCTATGTAGGCATGGGTGAGGAAACTCAACCTTTCCCAGGGACAGTCCTTCCACCTGTGAATCTGATGAAGATGGGGCCCCTGGATGACCCTGAGACATTTTTGGTAGTGTTTGAAAGGTTCGCCATGACCACTAGTGGGCCCTGGGGTACTGGGCAGTGATCCTTGCCCCCACTTCATGGGCATGGCCCAGGCAACCTATCAGGGAATGGACCCAGTGGAGGCTCAAGATTATAACAAGGTGAAGGCTGTCATCCTAGATGCTTTTGCCATCACCACAGAGACACATTGCCACCGTCTGTGCCACAAGAAATTTGAGGTAGGTGATCCCTCTCGGGCCATAGCCTAATGGATGAAGGGGCACTATTGGTGCTGGCTGACCCCTGGGAGGTGAACTGGAGAACAGGTTGCTGAACAGGTAACCCTGGGGCAATTCATGCAGGTCCTCCAGCATATGCCAAAGAACAAGGATTAAGGAACTGTCCGCAGACCTAGGCAGGTCTTGATGTAGGACATGAAGGCTGAAGGGACGATGGACTCGGTCACCGGCCCAACTGCACAGAAGGTGCTTCTAAAACTTAGGTCCAAAGAACATCACCCAGCCCTGGTGAGGAGCCCAAGACCTGACTCATGACTTGACCAGCCCTCCAGGGAACCTTGGGCTATGGCATCCCAGCTGAGGAGATCAGGAGGGATCTCAGTGACTCAGGAGAGAGCAGTGGAGGCCACCAGCTTGCTGCTGGCTTTGGAGTGGTAATCCTGGTGGGGGTATTATGTTTCTCATGTGGGAATGTTTGAACATTTCTGGAGGGACTGCCCATAGATGGACTGCTCATATGGACAAGTGTGGATGGCTGTGATCTATGTGTGGAGTGAGTAGCTTCCTAAGTTGGCAAATCCAGGAGAAAGGGGTGACCATAATGGCCCACCCAACACTGGGTTTAGGCAGTCCATGGTGAACCAATAGCTTGTCTTGGAACGTGCCACTCTTGATACCGTGCATTTACAAAACATCGATGGTGATGTACACCCTTACATGGTCACAGAAGTGGAACTCATGATCCCCAGCCACACATGGAGAATTCAGGTAGGCAGGCTCAGTGACACTGGGCCAGGATGTGGATGAATCCACTGAGTTTGCAAAGGCGGGGGCAACCCAACTGCTGAAGAACCAAGGAAAAGTCGGGAGCCTGCCAGGTCACCTTGGGCCAAGGCAAGAAGGGAGTGTGTGTGAGCGTGATGTACTCAGGGAAAAAAGGGAAACCAGTGGAAGTAACATTCCCCAGACAATGGCTCCTACTTGAGCTGGAAG
>ML685970.1:0-29875 GCA_007922175.1 Pelusios castaneus
AGTCGGTGGATGGCTCTTCTCAACGTGCTGGAGGCCCCCAGGGAGGTGCCTTTCGATGAATTCACCGTGGGAAATCTGCCCGGTCTGCTGCAAGGCGCTAAATCACTGTGCTTCTCTGACAGTCCAGCTGATCTGCAGGTGATTGAAGTGATGATGCAGAATGAAAGAGAAACAACCTGGCAGGGTTTGCCTTTCCTCACCCCATGAAGGAAGGAGCAGAGAGCAGGGTAGGGCGATGAGGGATGTCAGCTTTGGGTTCTAATTCCCCTGTCCTCTTGCCCTTGTGGAGCCAGCAAAGAAGTAGATGGAGAGCCGGGCACGGGGAAGGGGGACTGACGCACAGGTGTGGGCTGTCCTCACTTTATCTATCTCGATGCAGAGCACAAGACTTGAACCTCTCAAGGGACATGACCTCCTGTTCCTCTGCCCTACTTTAAAACCCTTCCAAACCCACATGCGTTATTGCCGACTTCTAACCCCAAACGCCACATTGCGCCCAGCTAAAAGCTGTATGTTGACCTGAATCAATGGACAACAGACCTCATTTATCCAGCTGGTGGGTATTTGCTAACTGGGCTTAGGCCTTGTCTACACTAGAAAATTTTGTCGACAGTACTTACAGTGGTGTGAGCTGTGTGCCGTTTGTGAGGGTCTCCAAGATGGCCAGGTGGTGTCTGGATTGCGTGTCTGAATGTCATGGTCCCCAATGCTAGATTTGGGGACCCAGCAGAGGTAGACCTCAATAGGCAACCTCAGAAGGAGCTGATGGACACACAGTTGTAGTAACATTTTACCTGAGGCTTTCCACTGGGGAAGGGGCAGTGCTCAAAACACTTAAAGGGACCCTAGCCCCTTCCCTAATTTGTGTCTCATCTGCTACAGGATCCACCCCCCGCCCGGCCCCTTCTCCCCCCAGATTTATACAGGGAAACTGATCCTGTGGAGAGTTTTCAGGACCAGACAAGCCCCAGTCTATGGATAAAAGTGGACCCATCCCAACTAAGGTCGATTTACAAACCAATCTGCCTGGTAAATGCCCCAGTTGGGTTCTATCAACAGAAAACCAGCTGCCAGACCGATTCATTGCATCCCACCAGAATCAAAATCAGGGTCACACAATCAATCCCTTTCAAACCTGATTCCCATAAAAGTGAGGCAAACGTTGAATATAGACTGGAGTCTGCAGCATGGCCAACTCCAAGCATTCAGAAATCATGTCAGGTCTCCAGAATTCAGGAGATTGGTATCAAAATCATGAGATTTTTTCAAAATAAACTTAGGGATTTTTGTTTCTCTTCTGTTTTTTAAGTCTCTACGATCCATGTTTTCAAGCTGCTGTTGGGATTCAGGCTGCTTTGCCCCCTGCCACTGGCCAGAAGAACCTTCTCTGCCCCATCGAGTCACCAGCAGTTTTTGAACCTGGGATTCTCAGTGCCATAATATAGACCTCTGTGCTTTCAACTCACAGAGTCGCTTCATCAGCCAGTAGCAGAAGTAGGATGTTACCCGCTCAGTAGCTCAGCCACTAGCATTGCCCCTTTATTCTCTTTTTGTGGGACTGAGCGGTGTTACCTGCCAACTCTGTTCCTGGGGAACCCTGGTGCCGTACCCAGCCTGTCTGATTCATGAAGGAACAGCGCCCCCCCCCCCCCCCCCGGCCGGACCCTGCCTGAACCAGAACTGATCAGAAGAAAGACGGACACACCTAAAACTCTCAGACAAGAGGGACAGGATTCAGGCAACTCCCCTACTCTCGTCTGCATCAAAGATGGGACAGAGCGGCATCTCCATTAGCCTCCACAGCAAAGAACAGGATTCCAAGGTGAGGACCGCACTGAACTCTGGGATTAGAGAAGCAGGGGAGCATGGCCTGCTGGGGGATCTCTGCTCCAGATGTTAATTAGCCCACGCTGGCATATACCCAGCTCAGTGTTTATCAGACCCATTCTGGTGATGAATCCTTTTTGGATTCCGAATATGAGATATATCCAATTGTAGTGTGGGCTCCCTTGGAGTAACATCGCCCATAGCCAGGAACGATCCAGTCCTATTGTCCAGCCTAAACAAAACAGCTCTGGTCTTCTCCCTTGAGTCATTATTTACCCAGAACCAATTCGTGTTCTCCCTTGAACCATTCTTGTTTCTCTACAGAAACCCCCACCAAGCTCAAGTTTCTTTTCCGGGGCCTGCATCCAACTGCTGCACCAGTTCCACTGGGACGTCCCACCTTTTCCTGCCTGCAGTACCTTCACCAATCGTAGACTCATAGAACTGGAAGGGACCAGGAGAGGTCATCGAGTCCCGTTCCCTGCACTCATGGCTGGACCAAGTACTCTTAAACCATCCCTGACAGGTGTTTGTCTAACCTTCTCTTAGAAACTTCCAATGATGGCAATTCCACAACCTGCCTAGGCAACTTATTCCAGTGGTTAATCACCCTGACCATTAGGAGTTTTTTCCTAATGTCTAACTTAAACCTCCCTTGCTGTCATTTAAGCCCACTCTTCTTGTCCTATCATTAGTGGTTAAGAAGAATAATTTTTCTCCCGCTGTGTTGGGGAGCTCTGCCCATCTCTAGCACTCTGGACCCTCTTCAAAGAACACCCAGAAACCTTGACCTTTTCATGGAGAGCCCCAACTCTCTCTCTCTCTCCCCCCATCCAAGAATAACTTTCTAAACCTGACTTTTGTACCCAAACTTGGGTTTCCCCAATACCGGACTGAAACTGGGTCCTATTATAACTGGTTGGTTTGTTTCTCCTTGTTTGGCTATTACTTTATATATCTGGCAATAAAATAACTCTTATGGCCAAACTGGCTGGCAGATTCTCTCAATGTCAGTTACACTTTCATTTTCTTGGTGTCCCTATTCGCTCTGCAGCAATGCTCCTCTTTCCTAAACCAAAGATCCCTGTAACCTCCTAAAATTCACTTATCAAAGGAGTTATTCCAGGACAGGTGTGACATGAGATGGTGGTGGTGGTGGGGTGCTGCGTCTGGGCCATATAAGGGTGCCAGCTTGGACATGCTGCTCGACCCTCCCTGCCCAGCGTACTTTGCTCCTATGCCGAGTCTGGGCCACGTGTGTGTAACAGCTTGAAGGTGCGGACTGCCCCGGCCTGCTCAGGTGCTCTGTGAATCTGTTTGTGTGTGTGCAGCTGATTCTAGGGCTGGCGGAGCCCAGCCCCGTAGAACGAAGCCCTGCAGGGTAGCTCCTCTAGGAGTGGCAGGGACTCCAGAAGGGAGAAAGAGAGAGCTCCGTATAGAAACACAGGCAGCACATTGATAAAATGACAGAGATCGCGGAAGGCCACCCTGATAAATGAGCGTGCCCCAAAGTGACGGGCAAATCTGGGAACGGGAAGTGGGGGGTGTTGGGGGTACATGGGAAAGGGCTTTCTCTCAAGCTGCCTGACAGTTTATGGCTACAGGGAGACCTGTTTTATTTCACAGGCCACTCCCAACCGCTCTAGCTACCCCCAACCAGATCCCCAGGATGGTTGCCATGCCCCAGCTTTTAACCCCCCCATTGGAGGGACCCCATCAGTGGGTCAGCCCCTCCCCCTTGGGGTCCTCCTCTTCCTCAGCACCCCCAGGACGAAGCCCCTGGGCTCCAGCCTTCCTGCTTTGCTCTGTTAGCTCTGCCCAGCAAGTCCAACAGAGAGACGCCGATCTGAGACATGTAGCCTCTTCAGTGACCCAGGCGCCCCAGCCAGAATTTGCAGGGACCCCCAGCGGCTGTCCTTTCCCTGGTTTTTCCTTTCTCCCCCTGGACCTTCGTCAGGCCCAGGCCTGGAAGAGACTGAGCATCCAAGCCTGAGTCAACCCTGGCTTACAAATGACACTCAAGTCCTGGGTTTACAACCCCAGGTTCTGCGGCATACATCGTGCTGTAGACGGAGCTGAAGGGAGTTGGTTACTTAACTTAAGCTTACCTCAATGAGAGCTGGATGTTTTGATTCCCATTAAGCCCCCAGTCCTATTTTTTTCATGCAGGCCTTCCCCCCACCCACATGAACTGGTCTGAGACCCGAGAATTCATCTCATGTCAGTGAAAGCACAGTACTGAATCTGTCCTGCTACAGAGATGAGCCGTCCCCAAAGCGGGGCAGCACGAGAGATACTGTCTCTAGAGTTGTGTGGTTAGCTTTCCACACCCCTGAGATAGTCGATTTAGGTGCGCCTGCGGTGTCCATCACCTTGGTATCTAGGCACTGAGTGAGCCACTGCCCATAAGGACGTTGATTAAGCTAACGTTAAGGAGCTGTAATTTGAACGTATCAGTTCAGGAGAAAACTTTGCTGAAGAGCAAACAACAAATGGGAGGTAATTTTAATGGGTCCCCCTAGGCATCATTAAAAAGTCTTTGCCAGGATGACGAAGTAAAGTCTCAACTTCCAGTCGGGGTGCGGAGGGGATTGGGCTAATCCAGAGGGCTCAGTCAGTGCGGCACCAGCGTATTCCAGGATGAATTCGACCCCAAGATGTGAAACGCCTAGAGGCAGCGGGTGATTATGGACATCTCCACAGTGGCAAAGGCTAAAAACAAAACCACAATTAACTAAATGAGTCCCAGGGAGGAAATGTCCTTGGGAATTGAGGTGTTTTGTCTCCAGTGGTGACAAAACAGCCATTAGGTACAGATTGATAGTACCATAAAGCGTTTCCAGAGGAATCCGGACAGTTCCCCGTAAACAGCTGGGGTAGAAAACTCGTCCATTGTGATGCTTCCCGGTTGGCATCTTGCAACCAGCTGCCTTTACCTTTGGCTCACCAGGGGTCAGGTCCACCATTTCCCAGGCCATGGGTAATACGGGTGTCGTTTTCCAGATTGCCCACAGGCCCCGCTGTCACATCACAGGCTGAGCGATCAGCCCTCAAACCCTCTGAGTGTCCCGCACAGGCATCCGGTCCACTGAGCCCTCACAAAATTCTCAGGTCAGCTGTTCCCAAAGAAACCCCCCCACTCAGTTTATTTGTCCCCCACTTCACTCACAGCACTGAGGTGTGTTTGTAGTGGAATGGCACACAAGTTTGTTTAGCAGAGAGTGGAGATTCAAGTGACAGCACATGGCAATAGTGGAGCTAATTATGAGGGGGACGAAACAGCTTTTGTGTGAGGAGAGATTAAAATCACTGTGCTTTGTCAGCTTGGAAAAAAGGCGGGTGATATGAAGAGGGCTATAACATCATGAGTGGTGTGGTGAAGGAATTGTTATTTACCCCTTCACTTAACATAAGAACTAGAGATGACCCAATGAAATTAATAGACAGCAGGTTTAAAACAAACAAAAGGAAGGACTTCTTCACTCAGTGTCCAGCTAACCTGTGGAACTCACTGCCAGGGGACATTGTGAAGGCCAAAAGTATATCTGAGTTAAAAAAAGAGTTGGAAAAGTCTATGGAGGCCAGGCCCATCAATTGCCATTAGCCAAGGAGGTCATAAGCCCTAACCCCCTCACAGCTAGAATCTGGGAATGGATGACAGGGGGTGGATCACTTGTTAATTGCCCTGTTCTGTTCATTCCCTCTGAAGCACCTGGCTCCAGCCAGTGTTAGAGACAAGCTACTGGGTTATTAATTTTGTGGGCAGACCCCTGGCCTGAAACTTGTCCACTCGTCAGAGCCCAATGCCCCTTAGCCAGGATTTGCAGGGCCGCCTGGTTGCCTTGTCCAAACAGAGCAGGGTTTGTTATGCCACAGCACACTCCATCTGTCTTCCTTAGCAGACAGCCAGAAAGGTTAAGACACAGGACGGGCTCCCTTGAGCTGTGTCATGGAAAGAAAATATCTTGGCTTCTTTCTCTCTGTCCCTTCATTTCCTGGTCCTGGGTGGGTTCCTCAATCCCCCACAGGCCAGCTCCTATCTCAGCTTCCTTGACACTTCTCTGTCCAGTGTCTGACCCCGATGGGTTCACAAGGTCCACCTGCTGGAGATCCATGAGGACTGGGGTCAATTGCCCGCTCCTGAGCCTACTGTTTTTGTTCCGTGCCCATTTCAGCCAGGCCTTTAACAACCCACCCATTCCTCAGTGACTCCCCCCGCCCCGGCAGCCCCTGCTCTGTCCCAGGAGCAGCTTTTTATCTCTTTTCCCCTCTCTGGATAGCCATGCAGAGTACAGAGGGAAACTGAGGTGGAGATGACAGAAAACTCCCAGGCAGTGACCTCATAGAGCCCTGGCAGGGTCTAGCGGTAGGCAGTGACTTCATAGAACCGTGTGATGGAGAACCTCCTGGCAGACCCAGGGGCGCTGGAGGAGTGTGACCTGCCCTGGAAGGTGAGCTAGTTTTCGGTGTCAGAAGAGCAGCCATACTGAGGGACAGCAAATGGCCCATCTTGCCCAGTATCCCTGCTCTAACAATGGCCCTACCAGAGCCGGTCAATTCTGGAGAGATTCCCGACCCCTCATCTTCCTCCCCTGTCTGCTGGCTGTCAGAGGATCAGAGTCATACTGAACATAGGGTTGTATCTCTGGCCATCTTGGCTAATAGCCATTGACAGACCTGGCTTCCATCACCACATCCCCTGGCAGTGAGTTCCACAGATTTGCCAGATGCTGTGTGGAGAAGGACTTCCTTCTGTTTGTTTTAAACCTGCTGCCCGTTCACTTCACCAGGTGACCCCTGCTTCTTGCATTATGTGAAGGGCTAAACAACTCTTCCTTATTCCCTTTCTCTGCATCAGTCATGCTTTTTGTGTCTGCCCTCATATCCCCTCCCTTACTCGTTGCTTTTCTAAGCTGAGCAGGCCCACTCTTTTTCCTCTCTCCTTGTATCCCAGTTGGGCCAAATCCTTTGTTGAAAGCAGTTTGTAAAACAATGCGAAAAAGTCTTCAGGGGAGGTAAAACGTGCAGGACCTGCAAGTCTAGGGGCCGGAAGGCGGGTTATGATTTTATTTTACACGTAAACATTTCTTACCCTTCATTCTTCTGGGATCCCTGTGCCCCACAATCTGCCACCCTAAGCTTGCCCATGCTGGTGTCTTCCCTTGTTTGTCACCACCAGAGCGCCATGGATACGGATGACCTGAAACTGGCCCTGGAGCGGCAGAGGGGGGAGAACAAGGAACTGGTGGAGACACTGCTGCAGCTGGAGGGTGATTACACCCGTCTGCAGCGGGAGCAAACGCAGATGCAGGAGGAGGTGGCCAGGTGAGAGGTGTGCAGGGCCTGGTGCGCAGGGGCTGTAGTCACAGTGATGTGCTGGGGCAGCGCCTCTGTATCGATGACTCGGGAGAAAAGGTCAGATCATCACCGCTAAGGTTTGCGGGTGGCACAAACAGTGGGGGAACAGCAGTCTCTGATTCGGCACCACCGGGATGGCTGGGTAAACAGGGTGCGAGCAAATAATCTGCAGTTTAATACAGCTAAATGTTGGTGCAGACGTCTAGGAACAAAGGCTGTCAGCTGTACAGACAGGCCAGGGGGACTGCCTCCTGCCAAGCTGGAATGCTGAAAAAGATTTGAGTGTCACTGGGAACAAGAGCCCTCTTGATGCAATGAGGGAATGGCTGGAAGTTGAAACTGAATAGATTCATCCTGGAAATAAAGAGTCGGTTTTTAATGGTGAGGGGGCTTAACCATTGGGACAGTTGGCCAAGGAGCACGGTGGAGTCTCCATTGCTGGCAATCTTTCCATCCAGATTTTTGTCTACAATCAAGGAACTGTACTCTGGCTTGTATGATACAGGAGGTGGGGCTAGAAAGTGCCAAGGGTCCCGTCCAGCCTGGGGATCTATGGAGCAAGTCCAGTTTTTGCCTGAAATCATGTATCCTTCTTCTGGTGTCTTCAGGCTGCAGAGAGCCACAGTCGCCACAAAGGAGACAGACAGCGTTTGGGAGGAGCTGGACACCACCAAATCCAGCCTGCTGCAAGTCCAGCAGGAAATAAAGATCCTGAAATGCCAGCAGAAGAGTTTGGTATGGAGAAGGAAGCCTAATTCTAAGCGCCCTCCCCTTTTGCCTTCCTTTCCCTGGATCTCTCTAGGGCCGGGACCTACTCCATCTAGCCCAGTATGTCGGCCTCCAGCCTGCACTTCCTGCTGGGATCCCATCCCTGCCACCAGCTTCAAACAAGCAGAACTTTCCCCCTGAGGGATGGTGCCATGTTTAGGGTGGTTGCTTGGCCCAGCCAGAGCCACTTTTGTTCCCCTGCTCTGTCCTAGACTCTGTGTGACTTTAGATGAGTCACTCTGTGCCTCAATTTCCCTTCTGTAACACAGTTTCTGGTAGGCCTGGTTCAGCTAATTTTGTAATGAAAAACTGGGGTTTTGAGAAAACAAGAAGTGTCTGCTTTCCGTGGAAAATGTTGATATTTTGTCCCAATACCCCTTTCCCCCAAAATGGAATATTTCAGCTAAAAATTTAATTTTTTGGCCTCAAGATGACGCCTTCATGCCTTCTGAGAAATATTGTTTGTGTGCTCTCTTGTTGGACTACATTTCTCATGATGCACCAGTTTCTTCTATGTGGAGGAGAGGTTGCATGACAGGGATTGTTGCCTGTAGTGCATCATGGGGGATGTAGTCCAACCAGAGATCCTGGCCTATGGAGAGAAAAGGAAGCAGCACCTGAACTACCGCACTCATGATGCACTGCAGTGCCATTTTGATGCGAGATTAATACATTCCTAGATTTCAAGGCCATTGGGCTCATCACTTCTGAGCTCCTATATCACACAGGCTGGGGAACGGCCCCCAGGTAAGGACTACAGCAGATCTTTTAGGAAATCTTCCCAGCTTGATTTTAAAAAGCCCAGTGATGGAGATTCCACTGTGACCCATCATTGTCCCCAGCGTGGATTACCCTCCCTTTTGAAAGTGGATGCCTTATTTCTGACCTGGCCATTTTAACGAACTAATGACCTTTTCCCAGGAAAGCTGCCACTTTCCCTTCCCCTCCCACTCCATGTCATTCACTCCAAACCCAACTGTACATCGAAAAATCACTTGGATAGAAAATGCTGCCTCAGCCCCGCCTGTGTGTGCACCCAGGGCTGAGTTAGAGGTATTGAAGCATGCGGAGTGGGTCCGGGGCTAGTGGGGCGGGGCCTTGGGGAAAGAGGTGGGCAGGGGTGGGGCCTCAGGGCTCTGGATACCAGCCATTAGCAAGGAGGCAACTGGAGTCTGTCCCTGCAGGAGGAGGAGAAGCAGGAGCTGCGGTGTACCATCCAGGAGCTGACGACAGAGGTATGGGTGTGGCAGGGAGGGCTGTCACACCCCACTGAGCAAGGGGTGTGTTCACTTTCACAGCCTCACCTGTTCTCACCTGCAGAATCTCACCCTGACTAAAGGGAATTTCCGAAGCCACCAGCAGCTCTTGGAGATGCAGCAAGCCTTGAAGCAGTTAAAGGTGGGCAGCCCTGAGCATCTCAGCTCCCCCGGGCCATGCAGAGTGGGGACCATGTGGCTGGGCTGACCTCTCAGAGTGGGAACTTCAGACTGGGTTCCGGTGCCTTGTTTTCTCCTTCCACTCCAGGCATATTCTTTGGGATTTTTATTAATCGTGTGTCTGAGCAATGCCTGGCACAATGGGCCCTGATCTCATCAGGGTCTGTACAGCACCTGGCGCAGTGAGGTTCTGATCTCAGTCACCCCTCCAGGCACTACTGTAACACTCCACAACAATCCTGCCTGGCCTGCTCTTTGGGAGCTCACATTCACATGCACCCCACAGCTTTTAGGAACTGGGTTTCCACCTGCAAACCCGACTCCACTGGCTGTTATTGATTGGAAGGATGGACCCTGGCCATGCAGCGTCACTACCCTGAGTTTTTCCCTCTTGTGCAGGGACGGCCTCGGTGGCCCCCGTTTGTTGATGTGGGCTAGGCCCAGGGCCTTGGGAGTGGGCCTGGGGAGGTATTATTGCCCCAAGAGGCGAGGCTGATCCCGCGGAAGATGCTCATGTTCTGTGTAATTCATTGGGCATGGGGAGGCGAGAACATATGTTATCCCCAGATGGCTCCGGCACCACCCAGCCTCCTCTCCCCGGGGTTGCCTCTCTCACAGCTCTCTCTGTCACCAGATAGATCTGCAACGAGTCAAGGAGGAGAGAGCTGCACAGGGGAAGGAGCTGGCCAAGGTAACAGGGATGGGTCACAGCCTAC
Source organism: Pelusios castaneus (assembly GCA_007922175.1). Taxonomy (NCBI): domain Eukaryota; kingdom Metazoa; phylum Chordata; order Testudines; family Pelomedusidae; genus Pelusios; species Pelusios castaneus. The sequence continues at coordinate 10,106 of ML685970.1, forward strand.
TCAGAGTGGATTCTGCACCCGCCCAGCCCCCTGACATTGGGGGACAAAGGGAGGGATAAGACAGAGGTCTATGAAGCCACGAATGGTTTGGAGACAGTGGCTAGGGAAGTTTTAACGACCCCTGCATGTAACATGAGAACCAGGGGTAACCTGATGAAAGGAACAAGCAGCACATATAAAAGGAAGAAAAGGAAGTGCTTCTTCACACAATGCAGAGTTAACCTGTGGAACTCACTGCCAGGAGATGTTGTGATGGCTGATAACATAATTGGGTTCACACCAGCACTGGAGAAGTCAGATGCTCAGAGACACAACCCCATGCCTCAGGTGTCCCATAACCTCTGACTGCCAGAAGGTGGGAGGGGAAATTGGGGGATCTCCCCAAAATTGCTCTATTATGTACATTTGCCCTGAAGCTCTGGTAGGGGCCACTGCTGGAGACAAACTATTTGGTTAGATGGACCATGGTCTGACCCAATATGGGAACTATCATATGTCTCTAGGGGCTGGACCACATGTCACCGTCACCCCTCTGGCCAGACACAGGTCATGCAAGTAGTGCACTGGGCTGGGTTCCAGCTGATCTGTTTTCAGTTTCCAGTTCCGCCACCGATTCCCAGTGCAGTCTTGGGGGAGTTACTTGGACCAAGATGTTCAAAGCTCCTGTAGGAATTTAGAGACTCCTGAATTCAAGGAGTTGTGTGTCTCGGTTAGGAAAAGGCATTTGCAAAATACTTGGAGAAGATTTAAAAGGGGGGCAGGGCTGGCTTCAGCCTCCATGACCCCTGGGCAATGGAGTTTACAGTTCTGACAAGAGCAGGGAATGGGGCATTGTGGGACAGCTGCTGGAGGACTGTAGTGTCTTTGCTCCGTGTTCTAATGGATGCTCACGTCAGCTAGAGACAAATTACAGAGTGACACCAACAATTTCACAGTCCCAGACTTGTCCCCAGAAATGTGATTTGTATTGCCAGGGCTCAGCTGGACAATACACGCTCCTAGAAAGGCTGTCATTTTATTAATAGCAAATGCTGTGCACAAATCTAGTTATCTCAAATGATGTTCTCTCAGCACTTCAAGCTGAACACTCACTGGTTTAGATAAACCAATAAAAGAAGTCTAGTAATGACAGAGAGATTGATTTCACGTGCTTGGCAGTCATGAGGCACAAACCTCAGAAATAAAAGATAAAACACAAACGAATCCCTAACTTAACAAGCTAAGTGAATTCAAAACCAAAGTCTCGCTCACCACATGTTCAAACAGTTTTACTGGCTGAATCTACCAGCCAGGACCTTTTCCCCATCCAGTGATGCTTCCTTTGCCTTTCAAGTGTTGTAGATGCCGTGAGTAGAGATGACAGGTGAGGGAATCTGGGGAGTGTGTGTCTTTCTTTCGCGGCAAGTCTCAGCTTTGAGAATAATCTGCAGCTAGGGGTCATGTGACAGAAAGTCTGTCAGCACAGGAACCTCTGTCAGTTCCAGTGCCAAGATGTGAATTCCTCGCTCACCTTCTTCCTGTCAAATAATGGGGGGGTGTCATTCTCCATGGGCTATTGTTCTTCCAGGGGTATTCTCCATGGTGTATCACTACTTTGCCACTTGCCTGATGCATTAGTCAGTCGGATCCCCCACAAACATTCACCTGCGCTTGTTTTCAGGAAAAGCTCCATTCCTCGGAGCTGGAGGAGACGATTCGGGAGCAACAGGAGATCCAAGAGGTATCAAATTTCCTTGCCGTACAGACTGTGATGCTGTGGAGTGGCTCAGCTAAATGCACACTACCGCGGCTGGTGTCTATCCGTGGTGGGGCCTCACTGCCATGGGGCTGTGATGATTAATACCAGCTGGACTGTCCATGGGGCTGCCATGGTGTGGGAGGAGAGACGGTCGGCGCCCTGTGTTCTGACTGTGTTACATTTTATATCAAGGTCCTTCAGAGCAAAATCAACCAACTGAAAGAGGAGCTGGAGGATTTGGAGCAGCAGAACGCACTGTATGTTGGACGGGGGGAGGGGGGGGGGGGGGGTCCTAGCCGACCCGCGCCGTGTGCCCCCCCCCCCCCCCCCCCCCCCCGGATCCTAGCCGATGGGAACAGTGTTGCTCTGTCATAGTTAATGGGGCCAGATCCCAGCCGGTGGGAAGCGGTGTCGCTCTGTCATAGTTAATGGGGCCAGATCTCAGCTGGGGTCAACCAGCTGTAGCTCCGTTGGAGTCAGATCCCAGTGCACTGTATTTTGCATCCCTGTTTCTCTAGCACTCTAGGAACACTGGATTTAGTGTGTGGTCAAATGACGGCACATGGATCCTGTTTTCACCTGATCCCCACTGCGCTGGGCCAGGTGCCCAGGTAGGGACCCCATGTGATTAACGAGGGATCCTTGCTATCACAAATGCCCACGGCGATTGGTGAGACACTGACCCACTGAGCGGTTTTTATCTAATTAGAAATTATGTAATGCCCCGTGGTTTTCACAGAATAAGGATTTAGCCCTGGATACCTTGGTCTGGTTGAGCGGTGAGCTGAGATCCTATGAAAGGAAAGCCACCCGGAGCTGCCTAACTGGAAAAGCCTTTGTCTTCAGTCCAAGCATGAAATATAAAGGTTATTTCTGGGGCTAGAGGTGAAACACTTCTCTGGTCTTCAGGGTGGGCTGCATTAGAAAGTGAGGGCACCCTGCTGGGTCACTCGGGGTGGGAAAAATTCACCCCAACAGAAGCTGGTCTAACAAAAGATCTGACCTCATTCTGTGTCTCCCTGCCTGCCTGAGAGAGGTAGAGACCAAAACCTCTCGGAGGGAGGTGGGGATAGACAGAGCCACTGGGAGTGTCTACATGGAAGCCCTTCAGTGATGCGCATGTAAACATGGCGTTAAGGTGGATTGGGGACCATGCATGTCCTTTCTGCGGCTGTCTTTGCTTCATTCTTTGAGGAATAGATGGCAGCTGGGTGCGATCCTTTCCCCTCTGATGAAGACTGGAACCCAATGGGAACCCAGCATGGTGCTATTGATGACGGTCTCCCTTTTTATTTTCACAGCCAGAAGCTGGACCAGGGTGAAGACCTCTCTGGGTCATTGCTGCGTGAGATAGTGGAAGCCAAGCTGGTAAGGAATGGGGCAGCCCACGTCCCCAGAGCCCCAGAGTGCCAGGCTCGGCTGCGGGGGTTGGGCTGTGAGTCCGGCAGAGATTTTGCCCTGATGCACTGAGCAAGAGGATAGTCCAGGCTCAGTCTGGGGAGGAAGGGGGAGCCTCATGGTTTCTGAGCAAGATTTGGCGGCCAGTTCCCAGCTGTGCCCACCAATGTCATGTATCATCCATGGCCAGGCTTTGGCCTTGGATCTCGTCTGGATAAAAGGAGAGAGAAAATCCTCCCCATGTTGGGCTTGTCTCTTTCAACCACAAGCTTTTGGAGCAGGGTTTGTCTCTCACTTTGGGTCTGGGCAGTGCCCGCACAACAGGGGCAATGATTTTGATCAGAATCTATGCAGCACCTGGCACAAAGGGGCCTCCATCTCGGTCGGTTTCTGGGCAATGCCTGGCGTGAACCAGGGGCCTGGATCCCCGCAGAGGTCTAGGCCCTGCCACAATACAAACGCTAATAAAACTTCCCACTTGCGGCTATTCTGTAGGAGACTCAACTGGTGGCGAAGAGACGCGGTGTCATCTGCTGGCTGTGGTGAGCGGAAAGTCTGTGTCTGCTGGTTTTCTGGTAGCCGGAGGGCAGGATGCCTGGGTTCTTGCATCAGTTAACACGTGCATGGAACAGCAGCTTCCCTCAGCTACCACTGCTTGTGTGGCTAGAATAATTTACTAGGCAAACTGAGAAGATTTTGCAGTCTTTGGGCAGCTGCGTGGCTTCTCCAGTGATCTTTCTCCAGTCAGTTAGGGGCAGGTTGCAGCTGTGGTTCACTGCCTATTTATTAATTTATTACTGGAGCAGTAATTTACTTAATTGCTGATTAATGTTTCATTTACATATTCCCAGCTGGATTTATGCCAGGCTTTTCCCATCAGCAGCCATGAATCAATAAGGCCACAGGGAAGTTGCTGTCCCGGATCAGCTTGATGGGCCCATCTAGCCCAGAACCCTGTCTCTGACAGTGACCAGTGCCAGCTACCACAAGGGATGGTGGAAGGCACCCATGGTGGGCAGCGATGAAATAACATCAACATCCAGTCCCTGTGTGGATCCTGCAGAGCTTTTGGCCCCACTGAGCTCTGGTGGCAAGGAGTTCCACAGTCTCGCTGACAGCACTTTCCCCACAGGACACTGGCCACTCTCTGCATTTGGCTGCAGCTCCTCACTGGCTCTCTCATGGCTGTGGCCATCCTCTACACATACTTCTTTGATGGGGAGTTCATCTACCGCACGCTGCCGCTGGTACTTTCAGAGCGTGGCTACGACCAGCTGGCCACTGGCCTGGGCGGCCATTTCACCCTGCACAGCGAGGGGCTGCTGCCCTTCTGAGCCCCCAGCCCCAGAGACAGATCACTGCAGTGCTGTGGGCTCTTAAAGCATGCATGCATACATGTGTGTGGCAGAAAACCCAGGAAAGAGCCCTGGGAGATTAAACTATTTAACTGCCATGTATTTGCTGAAGTATTTCCCACCCCTGAGGGGGTTCACTGCCTTCCAACCCATATCCTGTGGGGCTGATCCTACCCCACAAGCGTTAGCCATCTGCCTGGTTCCCTGTGGGCATCCCTCTGTCATGGATCCCCAGCCGTGTCTCTCTGGGGCTGCTCTCCTATGGGCCGGAAGGAATGGGGAAACCGAGGCATGCGAGCAAGTGTCTCTGGCTCCCATCTGGGCTAGCCCAACTCTACAATGCCTGGGAAGTGCCCTGAGCCTGGCAGTGGGGAGTGGTCTGGTTGTTTCTCATTGCTCCCATCAAGAGGAGGCTGCAGCTGTTACTTACTGGGCATGTCCTGACTCCCATCACCTGGCATAGTGTGTGTGGCGAACCAGGACATGGCGCTGGCACTGGTTTGGGGCTCAGGGAAAAACCAGCAGCCTCTGGCATGACTCGTGAGCCCTGTGTCTCCATGCAGGCATCCCTGCCCTTCCACCCAGCAGTGCCAGAGCAGATTAAAAAATTCCCACCTTCCCTCTAGTGTGCAGAAGGAGCACACGCTTCTTTGCCAGGGTTCTGGGGTCAACAATGAAACCTTGCAGGAGAATGTTGCCACATCAATGCCTAGCAAGAAGAAACAGCTGCTGGAGTTACAGCAAGGAGCACGGTTGGTTTTTGTGGCTGAACACCCTGAAATAAGAAAAAGAAAAGGGGGTGGCACAAATATTTCTCAAGGCTCTTAGAATCATAGAATCATAGAATAATAGGTCTGGAAGGGACCTCATGAGGTCATCTAGTCCAACCCCCTGCGAAAAAGCAGGACCACTCCCACTAAATCACCCCAGCCAGGGTTTTGTCTAACTGGGCCTTAAAAATCTCCAAAGATGGAGATTCTACCACCTCCTTAGGTAGCCCATTCCAATGCTTCACCACCCTCCTAGTGAGAAAGTTTTTCCTAATGTCCAACCTTGACCTCCCCAGCTGTAATTTGAAACCATTGCTCCTTGTTCTGTCCTGTTACCCTCGAGAACAGCCTAGCTCCCTCCTCTTTGGAGCACCCCTTCAAGTAGTTGAAGGTTGCTATCAAATCTCCCCTCAGTCTTCTCTTCTGTAAACTAAATAAGCCTAGTTCCTTCAGTCTCTCCTCGTACGTCACGTGCCCCAGCCCCCTAATCATTTTTGTTGCCCTCCGCTGGTCTCTTTCTAATTTGTCCACATCCTTTCTGTAGTGGGGAGCCCAAAACTGGACACAGTATTCCAGATGCGGCCTGACCAGTGTCGAATAGAGGGGAATTATCACATCCCTTGATCTGCTGGCAATACTCCTACTGATGCAGCCTAATATGCCATTGGCCTTTTTGGCAACAAGGGCACACTGTTGGCTCATATTCATCTTCCCGTCCACCATAACCCCCAGGTCCTTTTCTACAGCACTGCTACTTAGCCGATCGGTCCCCAGCCTGTAGCGGTGCATGGGATTTTTCCGTCCTAAGTGCAGGACTTTGCACTTGTCTTTGTTGAACCTCATGAGGTTTCTTTCGGCCCAGTGTTCCAATTTGTCCAAGTCTCCCTGGATCCTCTCCCTGCCCTCCAGAGTATCTACCATTCCCCTCAGCTTGGTGTCATCCGCAAACTTACTTCATGACCAGGGTGATGCCAGCTTCCATCGGAGCCCGCACGTGACGATCTTTGGGGAGCTAGAATCAGCACTTGTCGCTGGGTGTTCAGTGGTCATGAGTCCCAGTCCCACCACAGCTTCCAGCCGCATGTTCCAAATGGCTGATCTGCCCCACACCCAGCCTATTGCTCTTCCCGTCACTGTGGCCACCCTCCCCCCGTCTCTAGATGGGCCACTTAATGCATAGACTCAGACTTTGAGCCCAGGAGGGACCATCATGTGTATCTAATCTGACCACCTCAACATCGCAGACCACAGAACCTTACCCGCCCCTGTAACAGACCCACAACCTCTGGTTGAGTTACTGACATTCTCCAATCATGGTTTAAAGACACCAGCTTACAGAGAATTCACCATTTTTGCGCTAGTTTAAATCTGCCTCCCTCTCCACCACTTCAGAGCAAGGTGAAGAACCCCTCCAGTGTCTCTGCCAATCTGCCCTGGTCGAAGATTTTCCCCAACCCAAAATCTGGTGATCAATTAGACCTTTAGCATGGGGCAAGACCTGCCAGCCAGACAGCTGAGAAAGAACTGGCTGTAGTAACTCAGGCTGCATCTACACTTGTAAATGACGTCGACTTAAGCTTGCTTAAGTCGACTTAATTTACCCTGTGTCTACACTACAGTTTCCTTAAGTCGACTTAAGGAAAATAAAGGCGACTTAATGAAAATTAAGTCGACTTTATTAAACCTACTTTTACTTCGACTTAAGCCAAAAGTCGACTTTTTAAAGTCGACTTAGGCCAGTGTAGACCTGGAGTAGCCCTAAGTCGACTTAGGGCTACTCCAGGACTCCACCACTGCCCTCCCTGCTGGGGGGGGGCACAGTGGGAGCCTGGCATGCCCCCCCCTACAGGGCAGGGCAGAGCCCTGCCCACCCTGCCCCTATGCCCTGCCAGGGTCCCTGTCCCCCTTTGCCCCATTGTACCCATGTACAATGGGGCAAAGGCTGAGCCCCCTGGCACTGGGCAAGGGGTGCCCCCCTGCCCCCATGGACCTGCCCTAGGTCCCCCTAGCCCCTAGAAGTCAACCTAGGCATACAGTGTGGATGCTCTAGGTCGACTTTGTAAGTTCCTCCCAAAGTCAACTTTTAAATTTAGGTGTAGACATGCTAATTCGACTTAACAAAGTCAACCTAAATTTACAAGTGTAGACATAGCCTCAGGGTCCTCCCATCCAGTGTCCCGTCTCCGGCCATTGGAGATATTTGCTGCTAGCAGTTGCAGACTGACTCCATACCATCGTAGGCAGCCTCATTGTACCGTCCCCCCCACAAACTTATCAAGCTCAGTCTTGAAGCCGATGAGGTTTTATTGGCCTCCACTGCACCCCTGGGAGGCTGTTCCAGAATTTCATTGCTCTGATGGTTAGAAACCTTCACCTAACTTCAAGCTTAAACGTGTTGATGGCCAGTTTCTGTCCATCTGTTCTTGTGTCCACATTGATGCTTAACTTAAATAACTCCCTACCTGGTGTTTAGCCCTCTGATGTATTTATAGAGAGAAATCCTGTCTCCCTCCAGCCTTCGTTTGGTCAGGCTAAACAGGCCAAGCTCCTCGTGTCTCTTCTAAGGTACGTTTGTCTCCTCCTTCTTCCATCTCCTACCATCCACTCTGCCATAACTGCTAAAAATGGAGCCATCCGCTACAATCACCCTGTCCATTTCCCACTGCCCACCAGCTTCACAATGTTGATCCAGTCTGGCGTTCCCTCCCCTTCTGCTTTCCATCAGCCTCATTCCTTGCATTCAGCAATGAGAGACAACCCAGCAGCTGTTCCCTCCAGCACCCCATAACGATATCCAAGCCATCACCACACAAATTCGAGGAGCAATAAACAATGCAGAGGACAGGCCACAGGGTCACTACTGGTGAATTCTCTGTATCTTAAAGTCCTTAAATCATGATTTAAGGAGGTAAAGAACTCAGTCATAGGTTGGTGGCTTATTGCTGGAGTGGGTGGGTGAGGTCTTGAGGCCATTTGCATTTTGCAGGAGGTCAGACTAGATGATCATACTGGTCCCTTCTGACCTTAAAATCTATGAGTCACTGCAATCTGGACAGCTGAGTGAACCGGGAGCCAGCACACAACATGTGTTTTAATATGGCACAAAGACAGTATAGACAACTGGGAACAAAGAGGGTCAGCTGTCCTTCCAGGCTGGGGGTCCTCTCTTCTGGGAAGTGGATTTGGAGGTTGTGGGGGTGAATCTGCTGAACATGAGCACCCAGGGTGATGCCAGGGCCAAAAGGGCTAATGCAATCCTGGGATGTATAAACGGGCATCTGGAGGAGCAGAGTTTGATTTGGCCTCTGGATTTGGCCCTGGTGTGATGGCTTCTGAGATCCTGTGTCTAGTTCTGGTGGCCACAATTCAAGGAGGACGTTGATCAGCTGGGAAAGTGTCAGAGACGAGCCACAAGGGTGATTCGGAGGTTAGAAACCCAGCCAGAGAGTGAGAGACTCCAGGGTCTCAATCTTTTCAGCATAATGAAGAGAAGGTGATAATTTGATCCCAGTCTGTAAGTACTTACGTGAGGAATACATATTTTTAAAAAGGCCCTTGCGTCCAGCAGAGGCAGATCTAACCCGAGCCAATGGCTGGAGGTCAAAGCTAGACAAATTCAGACCAGAAATAAGGTATCAATTTTTAATGGTAAGAGCCATTAACCATTGGGTCCATTGACCAAGGGTGGATTCTCCCTCACTGACAATTTTTAGTCAAGCTGGGCTGTTTTTCTAAGAGCTCTGCTGTAGGATTATTGTGGGGATGTTTCCCAGCCTGTGTGAAACAGGGAGGTCAGGCCGGATGATCCCAATTGTCTGTTCTGGCCTTGGACTCTATGAAGCGTTCTTCTTTGACAAGTCTGTTCCTTCCATGGTGAATTGATCTTAGAGGGCTTCTCCCAAGATGACTCAGGCACCACCAGCCACTGGGGCCCATCCCAGCTCAGTGAGCCAGCTCTGTGCGGTGTCACTGTGCAGCTGTTACTCAGCCGCCCCTACCCAGCGATGGCTGCATCCCAGCTGTTCCTGAGGGCCTGTACACGGTGTTACAGATCCGCATCAGTCCCGTCTTGCGTTTCTTTGCTGATTGATGGAGGAGCCATGCTGGTCACACCTCAGCTGTGGTGGGCCTAAAGACAGAATTTTATAGTGTTAGCTAAACTAACTCCATTTTGTCATGTAACCTTTGCTGCAAGCCTGACCCTTAACAACCAGGGTAGCAACAAGATGCCCTTTATGATAAGAATAGAAGCGACATTTAGAAGGACGCGCTGTTAGCCTTGCTTGGCAGGAAACCACATGTAACAAAAAGTCTCTGCAGTTGGAATGACACCTGTACCTGTCTAAGATGAGTTATGACCATGACGTCAAATACGCTGTAACCAAAGAGTTTAACTACACTGTTTTTCCTGCTTGTCGTTGTTGCCCTTGTCCCCTCGGGGGGGGGGAGGGGCAGGAGCAGCCCCACGGCCGTGGTCAATAAAGGGGTCTTTTCTCTCCTTCAGTCTCGTTGGTCAGTTTGTAGGGAACGACATTTCCGGTGGCAGCGGTGGGATCGGAGGCTCTGTGGACTCGTTGAGGAATCGCCCGAGGCGCCATCTCTCGCTTTACGAGAACAGCGGGCACTTACTGACGGGCCCACTGACCTACCGATCCCAAACCCGAGACTGAACGAGACAGGTGTGGTGCACCAGGGAGTGCACCAGGGGTGGTTCGAGGGAGAACCACAGGGAAGACCGAGGCCTCGGCAGGTAGGCAGCCCAGTAGGAGGCTGCCAGGAACTCCGGGACGGCCCGGGACGCCGTTGACTGTATCCCGTAGAGTAGATAAGTATGGTTCTGTGTGTGTGACCTCTCTTGGTCTAAGTTCCTTGCCAAGTGTCCGGTTGCCTGACCAGCGATCCTTATGGTCGCTGGCCGTGTGTGAAACTCTCCCTCGGGAGGGGATCGGCACAAAAACTCAGGCCGTGTAAAACCTCCTCCTTTAAAGGCAAGGTCTCTCACTCTCTCTCTAATGAGTTTCTGTAAGCCTACATACCTGTCAGCCGCACCAACTGTCTCTGCGAGGGGAAACCCTGCGACCGGAGATTAGTTGAAAGCAAGGGACGTTTGTTGTGCTTCTTTTCCTTCTCCCATTCCCTTCTAACACATTAGCCACTATAACAACCTGCACACTACATAGCAGCCTTATAAGAAGCTGGAAAATAGGATGAAAAGGGTTTAAGTGTCTTTTTCCTCCGGAGGTTAATTAATCTTATTGACCTAGCCTGGTTTGGGGCAGGGACAGTATTAGGAGCTATTGCAGCTCTGGCGATTAGTTTCCTGTCTCTAGTGCTGACAATTCTTAGTCCTGGAATAAATGCAGGCATAGGACTGGGAATTATTGTAGTTTTTGCGCTTTATTCTTGGTGGTTAGAGATTTTTGTTTCTCATTAGGTTCATAAATAGTATTGAACTAGGCTGATACCAGGGGTTTGCTCCTGGAATAGGTGTTGGCATAGGATTAGGAGTTATTGTAGTTTTGGTACTTCATTTTTGTTAATAGAACTGGCAATTTGTACTTGCAAATTTTGTAGGAAATAGAAGTCTGAAAACCGGTTTGCTCTTAACTAGTAAACAATAAAAAAATCCTAAACCATGAGTCAAAACCAAAGCACGCTGAAAGGGGTCCCAAAGGGAGCCCCTGTCAAACAAATGTTTGACAAATGGGGCCCCGAAGCCGTGCAAAATCTGGACCAGTGAAACACCTTAACTAAGGGAGATCTCAAGTTACAGTTTCCACTGTTAGGAACCTTTGAAAAACCACGGCTAGAATACTTAAAAAAAACAACTGAACTCTCTTTAAAATAAATAAATAAATAAAAAGAATGTCCTCAGAAACAAGGTCCACCAGTTGTAAATACTTCTAAGATGCACAGTAACTGAGGGTGCCCCGGGAAATCTGATAAGGCCAAAATGCTTAGTTTTTAGTCAAAGTGCCCCTCACGGTAGGATCCCTATCTAACCACCACTCATTTCTTTTGGGTAATGGTATTGGTACCGACCTTTTGGGAAGGGACCTTCTTTGCAAATGGGGATGCACTATTTCTGTTTCCTGGAAGGGGTATACCTGGAAATCCCTGAAAGTGCACTATCAGCCGCTTTAACCCTTCCCCCAAATCCAATGGAACCTGTTCCTCTTTTCTTGGTTCAGGGTTACCCCCTCCTAAATATATTACCAAAGAAATTGTGGGCGAAATCGGTGTCCGCTAGTGGTTTGATAAAAAGTGCACAGCCAGCCAAGGTCTGGTTAAAGGCCGCCTTCCTCGCACCCCTCAATACCCCCCCTCGCAAGGAGGCCCTAAAAGGAATTAGAACCCGATATTGCCCGTTAAGAGGTCTGGAAGTAACAGTCATAGACATTTCCAGCACCTTCTTTAGTCGCCCAGTGTACCCTGATTCCCAATTTTTGTTTGCCTTTACCTTTAAGGGCCATCAACTCAGATATTCCTGTTTAGTCCTTGCCCTTCCATTTGTATTGTCATGAGCAAGATGAATTTGTCCTGGGGTTAGTGACTCAACTTCATGGGTCTTCGTTCCGACCCTACGGTTATTTTTCTGGACCCTGTGGATCGTGGTTATCCCCCTTGCCTGCGTTCAATCGCAGCAGCAGCCCTTCTCATTGAAAAGACAGTCGTCCCCGCACTGACTTGGTAGACACCCCTTTCTTAACTCTAATGCTGACTTTTACACTGACGGCACTTCTTTTGTCAGTGACAGTGGGGAGAGACAAACAGGATATGCAGTTGCAACTGAACATGAGATTGTGGAAGCGGTTTCATTGCCACAACATTTGTCAGCACAGATGGCTGAGCTTGTGATATTAAAATGAGCATGCGAGCTGGAAAAAGAGCTCAGGGTCAATATATACGGACTCTAGATATGCCTAAGGTGTATCAGCACAGGAACTGCCTCAGACCTCGGTGGAAGGGGCCGCACCACGTACTGTTGTCTACTCCCACAGCGGTCAAGGTTCGGCGGGGTGAAAAAAAAAAAAGACTACGAAGTCCCAAATACCACACCAGAGACCATCCATGGCCCCCAGGAACATTCTCATCAAATCGGTGAAAATAAACTGACAACGAAATCCAGAAAAGCTGCCCTGGCAGGCCAACCAGGTTTCAGGGTTATTGGGGTCAAGCATCGTGACCGTTCCCACATTTTTCCCTATTCCCACACTCACTATCCTTCAAGGGGCCCTGGAAAAAGGAGGTTGAGGGGTGGAAAACTAGGGATTGGGCTTGGAGCTGTGTGCATAATGGCAGGGATCCTTATTTTACCTTTGCTATGTATAATGGAGGCAGGTGAAAAAAAAAAACAAAAACCCTCAGTCACCTGTAATGAAAACAGCTTCCTTGAGCGGACTCATAGGCTGTCTACTACCTTAAACGCTTCCAATAAGTGGGTCTGCCAGCCTCCTCCTCCCAGCACCTCTATGGGCATTCCCCTCCTCCCAGAACCCCTTAGTGCCTTGGATATAATCCTCAATATCATGTCATGGGACCTCCATAATCACTCTATCCAATGGGGAAAGAAGGAAAATGAAATAATCATTGTATATGATACGCCAGGACTTTTATGCTTTACTGCCAACTGTTCAGCACCCAGTGCCTGTTGGGTGGGAGATAGTCGATGCGATTTCACCTCCTATTGCACACCTGATTCTTGCTGGTGGAAATCCCCCCCAGGCAAGGTATTTAACAGTGTAAACCATGCCTATAGATGGGAGCCTAAGAACAAACCTCCCCTTGGTAGCACATATGAAAATGATACTTCCTATCTTGAACTTGTTGATGCGATATGTAAATCCTTGTACCACTAGGCTAAGGGAACTGTTGGCGAATACCCCTGTAGAAAAGCTTTCCACTGCACTCCCCACAACAGCACACAACCAGACTTACTAAGTAACCCTCGTGCCTTGCTGGAATGCGAGCATCTAAATCGCTTTGCCATGCACAACCTTGATTGGGGAAATTGTGCTGTGGTTGATGGGGGCTGGTTCGATATCAGGGAAATCACTAAGGGCAGGGAGCTCTCGCTCACCCCTGATACCGTTTGCTCTTTAGGATGGTTCCTCCCCTTCAAAGGCCCCTATGATTTCCTGTTCACTCCAATTACCCAAGAAGGCCCAGGGCATTAAAAGGCCACTATTTTGTGTGTAGACATAAAACCTACAAGCAGCTTCCTAGATTTTGGTATGGCACCTGTTACATTGCCAGACTATGGCCAGCTGTCAAAGTACTCAAACATGCCCTCAGTGGGGTCCACTTTTACTCGGGTAACACTAAGGTGTGCCTCTACTCGGGAAAGGCAAAAAGGCCCAAAAGGCGCCCCCTAAGGTCTAAAAGAGACAAAACCTCTAACTCATATATCCTAGGTATGGACACAAGGGATCCCCAAGGGGAAAGTAAATTCAACAAATATGCCCAGTATATGGGCTAAGAGGAAGCCCACTCTTGCTTAAAAAGTGTGAACCCCCTCACAGAAGCCAAATACTCCGGATCCGCTGTTTTTCCCTGGGTCGGAGTGGTGGTTGTGGGTTGCACTGTGGTATGTCTGCAGGCCCTCCTGGACATCTTGGCCAACGAAACCTCAGACGCCCTTAGGGCCTTAGCTGAGAAGCAGCATCAAATCCGCTGTATGGTACTGCAAAACCGTCTGGCTTTGGACTATTTACTAGCAACCCAGGGCGGGGTGTGTGGCTTGGTAAATGGAACTTGCTGCATGTATATCACTAATAACTATGAGCTTGTTATGCAAAAAGCCAGTTTTATACAGGAAGTGGCCAAGGGTGGGGGGGAAAACAGAAAATTGGTGGGGCTGGCTTACATCCTGGATGCCAAATATCGAAAGTTGGGGGCGAAAGATACTGTTAACCCTCCTTACGGGCCTTGCTGTTCTGCTCATGCTCTGTCTATTTGTATCTGTTTTAGTAGGCCTTATGAGCAAACTGGTTAAAACCCCCGCACAAATGTTTGTTTTCAGACACACCCCCAATGGAAAAAAGCAAATTTTCATGCAGCAGGAAGCCCCCAATGGGAAAGAGGAAATTCTCATGCAACTGGGAAATAAAACCCAAATCTAATTGATTCTCTTAGGGAATCAAAAGGGGGGAGATGTGGGGCCTAAAGACAGAATTTTATAGTGTTAGCTAAACTAACTCCATTTTGTCATGTAACCTTTGCTGCAAGCCGACCCTTAACAACCAGGGTAGCAACAAGATGCCCTTTATGATAAGAATAGAAGCGACATTTAGAAGGATGCGCTGTTAGCCTTGCTTGGCAGGAAACCACATGTAACAAAAAGTCTCTGCAGTTGGAATGACACCTGTACCTGTCTAAGATGAGTTATGACCATGATGTCAAATACGCTGTAACCAAAGAGTTTAACTACACTGTTTTTCCTGCTTGTCGTTGTTGCCCTTGTCCCCTCGGGGGGGGGGGGGCAGGAGCAGCCCCATGGCCGTGGTCAAAAAGGGGTCTTTTCTCTCCTTCAGTCTCGTTGGTCAGTTTGTAGGGAACGACAGCTGTCTTTGCTGATTGTCGTTTACACTGTTGGTGGAGTTGTGCTAGTCCCATCTTGTGTCTCTGACTTTGCCCAAGCAGTTTTCTGTCTTTCATCAAGTTCGCAGCAGCTCCCGCCCGCGAGGCCAGGGGACCCAAGAGGCTCAGAGGATGCTGGGCTCATTCCTGTATCCGCCACAGAGTGGCTTATTCCTTGTGTTGCAGGTAGGGACGCCCGGAGACGGGCCGGGGCCAGCAACAGTGGGTTCGTTGCCCGGAGTGCGTAGCACCAATAACGACACTGGGGCAGAGAAGCACGCCAAGTTTATTTGAGATCTCAAGCAGGCACACGGAAATGGGCACGTTTTAAATCATGCGCACCCCACCCCATTGCAGTGACCCTTATATAGACAGGTTGTTTACTTTAATACTTTTTCCCTTGTTAACAGTGGAAATACTTTTCCCCTTCTTTTAGAGAGCAAACTTTGACCGGTTTTTACTGGTACTTTTAAGGCTTGTTATCTGCTTTACTTCCTGGAATTGAGCGATCTTCCTATATGGTTACTGGCTGTGTTTGGGTCTGGAGCAAAGGAGCTTTATTGGCACTTATGGCCTTTTACCCCCTCGAGTTACCCAGTGACAGATACCCAGATCCAGCCAGGGGCACCCACTATAGGTTAGGTTACTAACAATTCCCCCCTTTGAGAAGACTCAGATTTTAGAAGCCTGAGTCCTCTCATATTTATTAGACAGCAGAATATTAAGCTCAGAGGAAGATTCGGTGTTTGCCAACAAGGTTGGAACGGTGGGGGTGGGGGAAATACAAAGTTACGCTAGCACAGCCTTACAACATACAAAAGCAGGAGGGAGCAAACACAAAGAACCAGCCCCGTAAGAACAAGGCGAACTATGCCTGACCCTATGTTACCCAGGCCCAAGTTGGGGAGCCAACCCCAAAGGGTGTCAAAAAAGGTGGGTTTCCGCTTCTCTGCATTTCATTGATCTAGGGCCTTTTGAGCTGAAAGAATATGAGTGTTTATGTCAGTCGAGTTATCCGGCACATAAGTGCAGCACTCCTCCCCGATAAGAGCACACACACCCCCTTGTGCAGCCAGGACGAAATTAAGAGCCTGCCTGTTTTACAGAGCCAGGAGCCGAAGTTGGTAAAGCTCAGCATTGAGATCTGTCCCTATTTTTAAGGTGTCATTAGCAAACTGAGTGAGGAATAAAGACAGCTTTCGATACAGTTGGACTAAGCGGGCCACCCCATACTGGGGAAGGACTATTATACCCAAGCGATTACCCTCCCCAGTCGGCTTCAGGGTAGTAGGCAGAGCTTTTTGCCACCGAGGCGCCCAACAGGGGCATGGGGCAGTACCTGTAAGGGAGGGGCCAAAACCCCCAGGTAGCAACTTCCATGCCACCCGTGGGGAAGCCACTGATAAGCGTTGTGGCCACAAATAAAAAAAATAATTGGTACTAGCAACCAAATCATTTGTGAAGGCAGAGTCTGGGGATTCAGGGTACCAAGTTAAAAGACCTTCCTCTGTGTCATTCCCCCAAGGGTCAAGGATAGAAACGGACAAATTGCCCCAGGGGGAAAGGTAATAGTGGCAGGTACTATTTCTGGCAAACCAAACAATGTTCGAAGCTTTGTTAACATAAGAACGATAACATATTAAGCCTAAGGGGGGAGGGGTTCTTAACCTGATGGGCACGGGCTTTTTGTCCGGATTATAATTGGGTTTCCAAACGTAGTTAATAGGCCTTTTACCCGGGACACAATAGTTGATACGAGAATAATTGGCCTCTAAAGTACAATTGTGGTGGAAATTAACAAGCTTGTGGCCCTCCCGAGTAAAATTCCACCTCCCTGCGATGGCACTTTGGCAGAAATCAGACCAATTAAAGACTATAGCCCTTCAGGGCAACCCAGAAGCATGAAAAGGGATCTGAGCACAGATCCAACAATTGGTAAGATTAAAAGAGTAGGCAAATTGCCATTTTAAGGCCTCAAAGGTGTTGGTGTTGGTCTGTAGGGATGGCAGATCTTTTTGCCAGCCTGCATGGTCGGGGGGTGCCACCGCAACCTCCGGTGTCCAGAGGATGACCAGGAGCAACGCTGCCACCCTGGACATAGTGGAGGCCTTGGGTCCCCCCCCCCCCCCCTTGTAACACTTGCGATTGTGATTGGGGCCCTGATTTTATGCAGTTAACAGGAGTGCCGTTTGAACAATAATTTGAGTTCAAAGTTTGTTTGTTCCGAATTCTTAACAGGCTGCACAGTTTATGCATCTGGGGCTGGAGACTGGGGCACCGGCTTTAGTCGGGAGTAGTGGATCCAATTCTTGTGTCCTTTGACCTTCGCCACGGTGTGTGTAACCAGGAGCACTGTAAAGGGCCCTTTTTACCATTCCTGGAGGGGTTCATCTTTCCAGCTCCGGTCGAGGACGGAGTCTCTGGGTTAGAGGGAGTGAGCCGGGGTTTCTAGCGGCACTGGTTGAGCGTTTTTTATAATCCTGTGAAGAGAAGAGAGAACAGCAGACAACGAAGCCAAATACTTAAATAATATTGCCTTCCCTATAACCCACTCCCCTAACGGAACCGGGGCACCATTCATTGGCCAGGGCCGTCCAAAAAGGATCTCAAAGGGACTTAGACCCAACCTTCCCTTGGGCAGGGCCCGGACCCAAAGCAGGGCCAGTGGCAGGGCGTCCAGCCATTTAAGGGCGGTCTCTTGACAGATTTTGGAGAGATGTCGTTTAAGAGTCTGATTAGTCCATTCAATGGCCCCACTGGCCTGGGGCCTCCAGGGGGAGTGCAGCTTCCATTGTAGTTGCAGAGCCTCTGCGACTGTTTTTACAGCCTTAGAAGTGAAGTGAGTTCCGTTGTCGGACTCAATCCATTGGGGTAGTTTAAACCTGGGAATTAATTTTTTTTTTAACTTCACAGCCACCGTCCTGGCAGTGCAATTTCGGCAAGGGAATGCCTCTGGCCATCCAGTGAAGCAGTCCACCGATACCCCTGGGTACGTGGCAGCTCGGTGAAGTCGATCTGCCATACAATGCTGGGTCCAGGGGTTTGCTCCAGTGATGCTGGCGGGTGGGGCCCCCCAGAACGAAGGTTGTTCTTCTGGCAAACAAGGCACCCCGACATGATCCGGGAGGCCTGAGGGTGGAGGCTACTGGCAAGAAAGTACTTGGAAGCCATCTGGACTAGGGCCTTCCTCCCTGCGTGGGTTGCTAGGTGTAGCTGATTTAGGACATGTCAGGGAAATTATTTGTCCAGAAATCCCCTTTAGTGCGAATTACCAAAATGGGCTTAACCTGGAAAAAGCCCAAATAAACTTTGCACGCCCAGAGGAGAAGATCAAATCAAAGAGTTGGGTAGCTTTAGCTGAGACTATAAAGGCAAGGCGGGAAAAAGACAGGCAGAAAGTATTAGGTGTAAAAAAAGAGCTTTTGTTCAGCTGAAGGCTTACCAGAGGAGTAAGCCCCCAGTATAGGGCTCACATGGCCTTTATACTTTTTTGAAACATTAGAAACATTTAACAGCTTACATGACCATATAAGGCTATTTTTCAAATACAAGTTTGTGATTGGTTATCAGGCGATCCCCTGGGCTTCTGTGTACGTGCCTGCTGGCACGTCTGGTGGCATCTTCAGGAGTGCTGGTCAACCCTGCCAACAAAATGGAACCTGGGCAAGACAATGGAACCTGCCCACAAAACAGAGCTTTTAGCATAATTTCTTTCACAATTCCCCCCTTTCGGCCAACGCATTTGCTAATATGCCCGTGGCCGAATTATTTGACGAGGATACAATTGAATTAAACCCATACAACATTACAAACAGCAGCAACACAAGAAAATACCTATTATTACAGCACCACCTATTACAAACAAATGCTTTAACCAGGAAATGTCCGGCATCCAGGATGTAAGCCAACGCCAGATACTTTCGAAACTTAAAGAAGTATCATCTTGAGATATTTGATGAAATAGAAATGCCTCTTGTTGGATGACATGGATGTCCGTTTCCACCCTGGCCTGCTGATCAATATATGCACAACAGGAGGAGTTGATTATAGTACATACCCCCCCTTGAGCAGCCAATAAGTAGTCTAAGGCAATTCGATTTTGTGCCACCACCCGGGATAATTGGGTAACTTCTTCCTGCAGGGCTTGTAAGGCATCTGCAGTGCTGTTTGCAAAGATCTCAAGTGCGGCAGATACATTCACAAGTCCTTTTTCCAGTTCACTGACACCAATCCAAGGGAGAAACCATCTAGCGAAAGAATGAAAACCTGTATTCCTAACTGCAATAGGGTTAGGGAGATAACGCCTTATAAGTCGGGGTGGTCCCTTGGTCCATCCTCGCATTTGGCTACTATTATGCACAGTAATTAGAGGGACCACAGTACCAATGGTACAGGAGCCCCACCAGTTTGCAGAAGTTGTTTATAGTCAGTCCTATTACAGAGCCAATACCATCCCTGTCCATGTACTATGGGCCAAGAGCTATTTCCTAGTTTCCCCGCTGATCCTATTTTCTGGGTTTTTTCACAGTTTACAGTATTTCCAACATGGAAAGTATAGTCAGAACTATTACTTCTACTAAAACAGACAACCTTTTTTACATTGTTTGGGACCCAAATTTTCCAAGTTAGACCTGTTCTATTTTCCCACACTCCTTCTGAATTTTCTATATGAGTGCGCACCTTTTTCCAGATAATAGTGGTATTTTCTGATAAGTACACAGGAACCCCTGCTAAGGGAACTCCTTTTTCCCCGGCTAGAGGTAGATGACTACACACCCAGCAATTGGAATGCTTCGTTGTATTAACGATTGCCTGGGTAAGCTGGACCAAAGCATTATTGTCCCATAATCCCTGAGCGCAGGGCAGGGACAGCACAATGCTGAGGAATAGGAGGTTAAAAGGGGCACAGGTGAGAAGCCCCAGGGATTTT
>ML685970.1:39875-57088 GCA_007922175.1 Pelusios castaneus
CCCTCGAGAACAGCCTAGCTCCCTCCTCTTTGGAGCAACCCTTCAAGTAGTTGAAGGTTGCTATCAAATCTCCCGTCAGTCTTCTCTTCTGTAGACTATATAAGCCTAGTTCCTTCAGTCTCTCCTCATAAGTCATGTGCCCCAGCCCCCTAATCATTTTTGTTGCCCTCCGCTGGACTCTTTCTAATTTGTCCACATCCTTTCTGTAGTGGGGAGCCCAAAACTGGACACAGTACTCCAGATGCGGCCTGACCAGTGTTGAATAGAGGGGAATTATCACATCCCTCGATCTGCTGGCAATACTCCTACTGATGCAAGTCAGTCAGAAGTTTGGAACACCCAAATCAGGGGGTTGCATCCCTCATCATCTTTGCCAATAGCCATTGCAGAACCCACCCTCCAATCACATCTCTCATTCTGTTTTGAAGCCAGTTACAGGCTTGGCCTTCACAGCATCCCCTGGCAGTGAGTTCCACAGGTTGACTGTGTGTCCAGACAGCCAAAGCTACTGGGACAAGGGACATTATACTAGGCAAGAGTTTACTCTGGTTATAAATAATGATGAAAATTTGTGTTCAAGCTCACAGTATGTCGGAAAAACTGCATTCACTGAGGAAGACTTTTGGGGAGGGGTCTTTCATGAACATTTGGATCCTGGGTCTTGTGGCCAGCTCTGCAATTGATTGCAGAGGGGGGAACTGACTCTGTTCACTGAGGAAGTAAGTATTGAGGTTTGTGGAGTGGGGGGTGGATGGATGGGCTTATTCATTCTTAAATGACCTGTCCCTGGTCTTATTAGAAGCGTTCAGGAGAGCCAGGTGGTATCCAGGAGCTGGGTTTTAGGGGAAAACTGGCAAACTGGGGTACACTGCACCTTTGGGGGTAGAGGGACTGGAATTTCAGGGAGTTGCCAGTGGCAGAGGGCTGGATATCAGAGAGAAGCCAGTCAGTGCACTTGGGGACCGGTGCCCCACAATAGGGAGGAAACAAAGTCCGTGGGGAGATCTCCCAAAGTCTGGGGAACATGCATTTCCCCAGCAGCAGGGCTGGGGCCTCCCAGTCGAGTGTTAATGAATGTTTTCTCAGTCACATTCTCCTGAGAACTAATTAAGGCTGTCTCTGCTGTCTCCGAGGTCCAGTTTCTGGGGTTCATCTTCACAGCATGGAGTCCATTCCTCTCCAGATGACAGAGGAAGGCCTGTGCTGAGCCATCATCTGAGGTGAGCCTGGATATCAGTGTGGGTGGGGACTGCAGGGGAATGCCTGCAATCGGGGTGCAGACTGGATGGGGTGAGCAGGCTCAGGGTAGACAGGGCAACAGGAGAGCAGGGGGAGAAAACCCTACATCCTCTGTATCTCTCTGTCCCTCTTACACCCTGGTATCTGGACTCTAAACAGTAAGATCTTTCCCCACCCGCAATCTCTTCTGGGGGCCCTTAGCCACCCCAATCCCTCATCTCCACACTCCTGCGTTGTCCTCTCTAACCAGGTTCTTTGAAAATGCTGGGGGAAGACTCCATGTGCCAGTGGGTCCCCTCTTATAGAATGGAGCTCCATCTCTGCTCTTGGTCCTTCCCCATGGATGCTGGGACTGGAGCTCTCTGGAGCCGCCTCTGTGATTTACAATGCAGGGTGCTCTCCCCCTGTTGCTCTGCTCAGCTGGATTTCAAACAGTGTGGCAGCAGCTTCATCACCTTTATTCTAAGCATTAATTTCCTGCAAAGATTGCATCTCCATGGCACCATGGGCCCACACAGAGAGCTCGCTGGGGGTACGTTTTCTACCCCCCCCCCAAAAATATCAATGGAAAAATGGAGTGTTTTTGTCCAACATTTCCAAGCTTTTCATTGACAGAGGTGTCAATTTCCCACAGGATCCTCAGGAGACCCTGGAAAGCACAACCCTCCAAAAATCCAAAGATGCTTTTTCATGGTTTTGGCCTAAAAATTGAAGATTTTGCTGGCCCCAAACAGAGCAAAATGTTGGGATTTTTTTTTCTTGAAGAAACCCAGGGATTCTCTTTGAAGATGGATGTTTTCAATTTTGTTGACCAAATAAATTGTTTTCCACTGCGGGGGTGTGGGGGGGGGGGGGCGGAACCCATCTGGTGGGAAATCTTTCACTTGCTCAAGTGAAAATGAGAGCTGGTGAAATTTTTTGGAGGGAAAGGTTGGACACCAAAAATTTCTCATGAACAATGGCACTTCTCTGTGAGCTGACAGGGTGCCCTGAGGGTCTCGTATAGAATGACCAGATTGGTTCAGAACAAGTTCAGCCAGTATAAGAGACTGCAGTAACAGGTGAGGATCTCCCCACAGGAGAATTTCCTCCTGACTACTGATAGCTAGAGCTTTCATACAGCCTTAAAGCATGAAGTTTAATATCTCTTCCACAAAATGTGAACTAAACTAATCTATCCTCTTATCCAGAGAAACGTCCAGTCCCTCTTTTGAAACTTGCTGGGTTTTAACTTCAATGCCATCCATTGGTGGTGAGTTCCACCATCACTGAGTGAACGAGGCTGTCTTTTGATCTGTTTCGAACTTCCCACTGTAATTTCATGAAATGGCCCCTTGTTCCTGTGCCATGTGACAGGGAGAACAGAATCTTCAGCTCACTTTTCTCTTTCCCATTTTTGTCATGCCATGATCGCTCTTGCTCAGCCTCTTTCTAATCCTGATCTTTCCTTTTTCTCTTCACAGGAGAGTTTTCCCTGAGCCTGACCTGTCCCTTCTCATTCTGCATTTCCTGGGTGGAGGGGGGGAGCCCAGTGCAGCACGGAGGATCCAGATGAGGATGAAGGGCTGGAAGCATGTTTCTAAACTGTTACCAAGTCCCCTTTTCACCATTTTATCGATGAACTAAGCTGACGGAGCTCCACTAACCTTTAAGGTACATTTTCCAGATATTCTGCGTACATGGAAGAATCCCATATCTAACCTTGCAAATACTAAGAGCGCTCACCCCATTGTGACTCTGATGAACTTTATCCTGAATCTGGTGGTAGCTAGTGTTCTCCTTCAGGCCCTCCTGAGTCACTGACTCCAGTCCCTGCTATCACAGCGACCCCGTAAACGTAGCCTGCTCCACCTTTCAGAGGTTCCAGGGATGTAAGGGACGGATGAGATCATCTGGGCTGTTTTCCTGTATCACACAGGCCAGAGAACTGCCCCAAACTAACTCTTAGAGCGTCCCATATTGACTGAAAAATGGCCAGTGATGGAGAGGAGGTCTCCTCGCTGGCTTCTTTCTCAAGACTAAACAGGCCCAATTTTTTAACCTTTCCTCCTAGCCCAGGCTTTTTAAACTCTTGATCTTTTTTGTTTGTTTATTTCTCTTCTCTGGACTCTCCCCAGTTTATCTCCTCTTTCTTAAAGTGTGGCACTCAGAATCAGACACATAGTACTTCCACTGCCATGTCACTTCACTTTCCTGGGAAAGGATGAAAAAAAATCCAAACTGTTTTCATCTGTGTGTACCACAATCGAAGAGAAAAAACCTTCCCCTCCCCCTACAAATGACAAACCAAAGTCTGATTTTTTTTTCTGGTTTCAAAATTCTTTAGTGGTTCACATTTTTGGTGTTGAAAAACTGCTTTTAGGGAACATTTTTGTTTGTGAATAAAGCAAGTTTCTGGAAAACTGTAGCTTTTTCACTAAACCCTACCACAAATTTTCCCAGAAAATAAATAATGAACAGATTTGTGTTTTCCACTTTTCATCTTTGCTTTTCCTGGAAATTATGCTTCCATGCAAAAATTTTGACCACCTCTAAAAGGGACAAGTCAGGGGCATAAAGACAGGTCAGGGTTTAATGTGTCTGAGAGCACAGCTGTATTTATAAGCAGGGAGATCTTGAGTAGGTTATACACACTAATGTGAAAACAACGAGAGTCCTGTGGTACCTTTTAGACTAACAGATTTTCTTCGGCATAAGCTTTTGTGGGTTATAGCCCACGAAAGCTTATGCCAAAGAAAATCTGTTAGCCTGTAAGGTGCCACAGGACTCTCGTTGTTTGTGCTGTACACAGACTAACACGGCTACCCCTCTGGAAAACACACTAATGTGTTGTCATTGAAATCTCTATGAGACACAGAAGTGTAGAGATCTGGCACTTCTAAGTTTCTTTCAGGCAAGACCCAGGGGTAACCGGCTCTGGGGCTATCTGGCTTCAGTTTGGTGTTTCTGGTCTTGTCAGAGTCCAAACAGCAAAGAGATGGAAGATTTTCCCGTGACACTGGTTTATTTCCTTATTCAGTTTCCAAGACCCCAGGAGGAGCTTCCTTGCATGTAACATGTTGAAGAGTGATAGGGCCATTAACCAGTCCTCACTATTGCAATGAACCTTGATGACCCACCTCATTTTGATCGGCCTTCTGGAAATATAAAGCACAAATTTCCTGTGTTCTCGTAGACCAGAATACAGATGTTACAAGTGAGATTAATGCCAGCAGCAACTTAAAAGCGTTAGGTAGTCTAAACATATTTTTTTAAGACTAATACCTCCTTTGAGCAAAACTACCATACAGGTGAACTGCTTTGGTCTCCAGATGTGAGTTTGTTAGTTCTTAGCTAACACCTGCTGTCTTGGCAAGAGCTAGTGTCTGGTTTGCCAGCGTCAAAGGGGGTTGATCTTATAGACAAAGGAATAACAGGGGCTGATGTCTGGATGTCAAAGCTTGACAAATTCAGCCTAGATGTGAGGTGTACATTTCTAACAGCGAGGGACGTGTCATTAACCGTTAAAAGAGCTCAGCGAGGGTCGTGGCAGAGTTGCCATTGCTGGGCAGATTTAAGGCATTTTCCAGACAGGACTGAAGATGACTTCGCTCATAATGATCAGTGGGCGTAATTCAATAGGTGCTTTTACCCCACTGCCGACTCCCTTCTCGTCCCTGCTCAGGTGCTGCCGTATCCCCTCGCCATGGGCAATGCCAACTGGACGTCTATCTCGGAGTTTGTGCTCCTTGGCCTGTCTGAACGCCGGGATCTGAAGTCACTGATCTTCACTGGGCTCCTGGCCACCTATCTGGTGAACCTCGTGGGCAACTCCCTGCTGCTGGGCGCGGTGTGGGCTGACCCCCAGCTCCGCAGCCCCATGTACTTCCTCCTCAGTCAGCTGGCCGTGGTGGATGTGAGCTTCGCCTCTATCACCCTGCCCCAGGCCCTGGTGCAGGTCCTGTCCCAGCACCGGGCCATTCCCTTCATCAGCTGCATGGCCCAGCTGTTCATCTTCATGGCTGTGGGCAACATGGAGGGCTATCTGCTGGCCATCATGGCCTACGACCGCTATGTGGCCATCTGTGACCCACTGCGCTATGCCGCCGTAGTGACACGGCCCCTGTGCCTCAAGATGGCGGCCGTCTCGTGGGCCGTGGTGATTCCCCACTCCCTGCTCCACACCGTCATGGCCGCCCGGCTGCACTATTGCAGCAACCATCTGCAGCACTTCTTCTGTGATCTACCGCCGCTGCTGCACCTCTCCTGCACCCGTCCCTTCTCCAATGAGTTGGCTGCCTTCACGGAGGGCATCCTGGTCGTGCTGGCCCCTTTCGTCTTCATCCTGGCCTCCTACATACGCATCGGAGTCACCGTGGGCCGCCTGCGCTCTGTCCACGGCCTACGCAAGGCCCTCTCCACCTGCGGCTCCCACCTGACCGTTGTGACACTCTTCTACGGCACCGTGGCCTGGATCTGCTTCCGCCCAGCCTCCAGCTACGCCCAGACACGCGACCAGCAGGTGGCTATCTTCTACACCGCGGTGGCACCTGCCCTGAACCCCCTCATCTACAGCCTGAGGAACAAGGAGGTGTCTGCAGCCCTGCGGAGGGCAGGAAGGAAGGTCCTTGATAGGGGCACATGAGTCCAACCTGCAGCTCCATGACTGCACTGGGCGTGGACTTTCCACTCAAGATGTGTCTGGGGAACCTTCCTCCTGGTCTGCCAGGATGCCTGGGTTCTTTTCTCCTCAGACATGAGGCTGGGTGAAACTAAAAGAGACACTTGGAGCAGCAGAGACACACCTCCTAGACACACACCAGGTCTTTCCATAGAAAACTAAGGCCCAGGGAGTCAAAGAGGTGAACATAAGAACAGGCAGAATGGATCCGACCAATGCTCCATCTAGTCCAGTATCCTCCTGTTTTCTGATGCTTCAGAGGGAATGAGCAGAACAGGGCAATTCTCAAGTGATCCATCCCTGTTGTCATGTCCCAACATCTGGCAGTCAGAGATTTATGGAAACCCAGAGCATGGGGTTATGTCCCTGACCATCTTGACTAATGGTGGTCGATGGATGCATGCTCCATAAACTTTTCTTTTCTGAACCCAGTTAGACTTTTGGCCTTCACAACATTCCAGAGGTTGACTATATGGTGTGTGAAGAATTCCTTCCTTCTGTTTGTGTTAAACCTGCTGCTTATTAATTTAATTGGCAACCCTTGGGTTGTGCATTATGTGATGGGGTAAATGGCATTTCCTTAGTCACTTTCTCCACACTGTTCATGATTTTAAAGACCTCCATTATGTCCCCCCCAAGTTGTCTCTTTTTAAACATCACTCTGAAACTGTCCAGCGTTAAATGGTTTTTAACAAAGTTTGGTATAAGGCGATCTCAGCCTGCTTCGTCTGATGGCAAACTCACCACTACACTTTTTCTCCCTTTATTAAAGAGATGAAAAAGAAGGGAAACCAATCAAAGTATTTGCTGTGTAAAGTATTAAATAAGGCTTACGTTTTAACAGCATCCCTTTCCACTTTCCCCTTTAGTTGGAGGTAGTGTTTTAGAAAGAGACCTCCCCATCTGGCAACTTCTTGGATAGTGTTAAAGAGGGAACTAAGGCTGCTTTCGGGGAAAAGTGAAGTGATTAGTTGAGACACAAGGCAAATCCATGTAAAAGAGGAACACAAAGAACAGTGAAGATAGACAATGCAGCTCTGAGAAAACCACCAGCATAGAGTATGGTCTTATCAACTATGCTGAGACTTGGCAAACTCATAGCTGTATCAGTAGCTGCCTCTCTTCACCTATCACATAACCCTGGTACAGGGTAGGTTGCTGGGCCACAATTAGTGGTCCAGCATCTGTGCCAGATAAGGGCTGGTTACAGAGATGCCTCCTCAGAGAGATACATCAAAGATAAGGGTTTCACCCAGATACCCAGGTTGGGGATAGATCAGCTATAGCCCCATAGAATCAATAGGTCAGATCACCAGCCTGGGTCAATCAGCCATAGCTCAGTGGATCCGGATCCCCAGCTACTGGCAATAGAGGGAATGCTTAAAATGACCCAACATGTTGTCTTTTTTAATATGGAAAACGCTAAATCTCTAAAACAACCACAACAATAAAACGATTGGTCAGAAGAACACTCATGAAAAATGTGAGACAAAGACTGAAAACTCCTTTGAATTTTTGCTACACATTTTTAATGCCTTCGGCTGGAAGCGTTTCCCCTCTGGGTCATGAGAGCAGTATGGCAGAGACACGCCCAGGGTCTATCGACATGAGGGAGGTAGCCAATGCGAAGAGCAGCACAGCCTGGCAAAAGAGAATATCCAGCAGCGCCCATAGGGGGCTGTGGGTTCAACCTTCCTTCTGGGAAATGCTTGTTCCCCCTCTGTTCAGCACTGGTGAGGCCACATCTGGAGAATAGTGCCCGTTTTTGGGCCCCCACTCCAGGATGAATGTGGACAAACTGTAGTGAGTCCAGCGGACGACAACAAAAATTATTTGGGGGCTGGAGCACATGGCTTATGAGGAGAGGCTGAGGGATCTCAGCTTGTTTAGCCTGCAGAAGAGAAGAGTGAGGGGGGATTTGACAGCAACCTTCAACTGCCTGAAAGGGGGATCCAGGGGGGATGGAGCTAGGCTGTTCTCAGTGGTGCCAGATGACAGATCTAGGAGCTATGGGCTCAAGTCGCCATGAGGCAGGTCTAGGTTGGACATTAGGGAAAAACCTTTTCCACTAGGAGGGTGGGAAGCACAGACTGGGTTACCTGAGGAGGTGGGGGAATCTCCACCCTTAGAGGATTTTAAGGCCTGGCTTGACATAGCCTGGCTGGAATGACGTAGTTGGGGTTGGTCCTGCTTTGAGAAGGAGCTGGACTAGGTACCTCCTGGGGTCTCTTCCAACCCTCACCAACACCTGTGGTTGTGAAGACGCTCCACAGCTGGTGGAGGAGCTCAGACTAGCTGATCTCAATGCCCCCTCTGGCCTTGGAGTCTGCAAGCCTGCGTGAGACCGTCCGCACAGTGTGTTCATCTGGAGTTTACCGGTGCTGGCCCTGGCTTGCCCAGTCCTGCCAACTCATCCAGACCTCACTAGACTGCCCTTCGGAGTCAGGGCAATAGTTGGAGCTGTGCCCACTCTGCAGAATGACAGGGCTCTAACAGCACGGCGTAAGTTACTGGGAGCACGCGGGAGGGATGTGTTTGTGGGGAGGGCACTGAAGGGAGGGAGGTTGGAGCAGTGGCTCCGAATGCCAGCAATTAGCCACATGCGCCTGAGACCCTCCAGGGAGGTATTGGGGGATAACAAGTGTGGCCAGCACCTCTCTCTGCAGGGCACAGCTGGCATGGCAGGGGTTGGCTCAGCCAGTAGCCTGGGGAGCAGGTGCCAGGGAGACCTTGTGGATGCCAGGGAAAGGGGCCATAAAAGCCCCGGCAGGCACTGCCCAGGTGGAAAGCGGCACCGGCACAGAGAGAGACACAGACCTTTCCGCTGCCCAGGTATGGTGGGTGCAAGGGGCAGGGATGGGAAAAGGGGACTTTATACCATCGAGGGAATTCACCTCTGCAGTGACCCCCACTGCTGAGCCCATCTCTGCTGCTTGTGATGTTCAGCCAGAGTAACTGGGAGCCAGGGCACCTGGGTTCCAACACTGGCTCTGGCAGGGGCATGGGCTCTAGTGGTTAGAGCAAGAGGGGCTGGGAGGCAGGATGCCTGGGTTCTTGGTGGTGAGTCCCTTTATGCTTTGTCCATAAAGGTTCCCTGTCTCAGCGGGAGGCAATCTTCCTTCTTTCTCTTTAGCCGTCCCCCTTTCTATTCCTGCCCTGCCCAGGGGATTCCCCCATCCAGTGACTCCAGCCCCCTGGTACGCTTCATGGCCTCCCCGTTAGTTCTTCTCTCCTCTCTCAGGCCCGGGGCTCCAGTCTGACCCTACCTGGCCATGTGTGTCCAGTTCAGGGTGGGATGGTGAGATCAGTGCTCAGGACCTCAGGTGGAAGGGCCTCCCCAAAGCTGTCTGACTCTGATCCACACCCTCTCTGCTCTACTCTGACTGTGCACCCCTCCATCCCACCAACCCTGGGAGCTCCCAGCCATCAACCCCCCACCAGATGTCACCAACCCAGCTGGTGTTGAGGCTGGGGACCTTATGTGGCTGTGTACTATGGTCCCGCTGGGAGGCAGCAGATAGGCTTGTGTGTGTGTGTGTGTGCGCGCGCACGTATGCATATATGTATGTGCACGTGTGTCTACGTGTAAGCGCGCACATGTGTGTGTCTGTGCATGTGTGTGCCTGTGCATGGATGCGTGTGTTTATGTGTGAGCACATGTGTGTGTGCGCGCATGCACATGTGTGTGTGCATGCATGCACATGCGTGAATGTGTGTCTGTGTGTGTGTGTGTGCATGTGTGTCTACGTGTGTGTGTGTCTGTGCACATGTGTGTGTATGCATGCATGTGTGTGTGTGCGCATGCGGCGAGCTGGGCATCACACTGAGAACTGCACAGCCCAGGGTTCCATCACCGCAGCACTGCCCAGCTCCCGACTCAGATCAGGCCCTCACTGCCGGCTGCTGCCCAGACACTCAGAGTGCGAGTGGCCCTGCCCTGGAGCACTCCCAGTGTAAACACGCCGGGGGAAGCAGTGGTCTAGCATTGGGAGGCAAGTTGCCCAGCTGCAGCGTAGTCGCAGGGCTGCGGCTCAAACCCAGAGCCCCAAGTGCCTATCCTGCTCTCTGTCCTGGCCACACAGCGACGCTGCTCCAAGCTCATCTCCTTTGCTGCCTGTCCAGGTCCTCTGTTATCTCCCTCCCCGCTCATCTGTGCAGCTTCCCCCAGCTCTTGCACATTTAAGTCAAAGACCCCTGGTTCCAAAAGGCCATACATGAACACCACTTTCCTCACAGACTCCTCTCTCCTGCTAACAACCCCCTCCAGACATGTTTGTGAGTTGGTTTAGTCTTTGCTAAATTGGTGTGTGTGGCTGGTACTCGGCTTCCCTACTCCAGAGGTGACTGCATCGCAAAGCTGGGAGAGCCACCTCCAGGCAGAGTTAGGTGCAGCTATTCCCCAGCTGCTCAGCCCCAGTGTTACCTGAATCTCAGTGCAGGGTGAGAAACAACTCTGTATGTCATTATGTGCATCAGATCCCTAGCTGCCCTACCCGAGAGGTGGATGCATCTTGGCACTGAGTGAGACATTGATGTGTAGCTGTTCCTCCAGCGTCACACCCCAGAAGTGGCTGCATCTCTGTGCCGAGATAGCCTTCCACTAACACCAGACCCTTGATGCTAGGAGAGGGGTGGTGCCAGCTGCACCCCACAGTGTGGAGGGCTCAGCCTCTGGCAGAGGGGCAGGCTCTCCCCCGTGACCTCTCCCCACAGATCTGTGCCCTGTCATGGCTGAGCCAAACTGGACGGCAGGGACTGATTTCCTCCTTGTGGGCTTCCCCTCCCGTCAAGACCTACGTCTGCTCCTCTTTTCACTCATGCTTCCTGTCTTCCTGCTGGGCCTGGTGGGGAACCTGGGCTTGGCTGTTTTGATCTGGGCTGAGCGCTCCCTTCACACGCCCATGTACTACTTCCTCAGCCACCTGGCGCTGCTGGACCTCTGTTCTTGCTGCACCGTGGCCCCGGTCATGCTGCAGGGCCTGCTAGCCAGCCAGGCCACCCTCCCCGGTCCAGCCTGCGCCCTCCAGATGTTCTTCTTTGCCACCGCTGGGGACGCCGAGTGCTGCCTGCTGGCGGCCATGGCCTTTGACCGCTATGCCGCTGTCTGCCGCCCATTGCACTACCATGCCACCATGCCGCCCCGCTTCTGCCGTGGGCTGGTGTTTGGCTCTTACGCAGCTGGAGCGGCCAGTGCAGCTGTACACTCCAGCCTCGCCTTCCAGCTGCCATTCTGCCGGAGCCGCACCCTCGATCATTTCTTTTGTATCATCCCTTCCGTGCTAGATTTGGCCTGCGCTGACACCAGCCTCAACCAAGCCCTGCTGCTGGCCATCTGCGGCGCCATCCAGAGCACCACCCTGCTGGTCATCCTGGCCTCCTATGGGCTGATCCTCAGGGCTGTGGGGCGGGCGGGGTTGCGCCAGGCTGCCTCCACCTGCAGCTCCCACCTGGCAGTTGTGGCCGTACTCTATGGGACCATCATCTTCATGTACCTGCGGCCCGAAGGCAGCTACGCCCCACAGGCTGACATGATGTCCGCTGCATTCTACACCATCGTCATCCCCACCCTCAACCCTGCTATCTACAGCCTGCGCAATGCTGACGTCAAGGGGGCCGTGGCCAAGCGGGTCATCGGGAGAACGCCGCATCTGGGATGACAGAAGAAGAGGCTGGATGGCGAATGGCCAAGAGAAGGGGAGACAGGGAAAGATGGGTGCTTAGGGTCTATCATGGCACTGGCATAATGCTTTAGTATAGATGCAACCCATTATGATAGCTAGGTGGACATTGTAGTCCACCTCCCTCAGAGGCAGGAGGTAGGTCTTATGGAGTACTTCTTTATTCGACCCAGCACTGTCTGCAACAGGGGCTGAGTCAACTTCACTTTGTCTCTCTGGACATGGATAGTTAACATCCCAGAGCAATGTAGATGGATTGATATAACTCTCAGTGTTGTGCTAGCGTGAGCAAAGTGCTTTGAATCCAGCCCACAGCCTTTCTGGCTCCTATTCAGTCTGTGATCCCTTTTTCTGTACCCTTGTGTCCATTTTTCTGTACCCATGTGTCCTGTCCTCACTTAAACAAAAGTGTATTGCAAGTCATGGGGTTCATTTGCCTGAATCCAACAGCCATTCCCTGACCCATGTGACATGAAGGTTTTTCTCAGTCCGACATGGACAAAGTCAAGCCCCAATGGCCAGTGGCCGTGTCCTGTCCCTTCACCTCATGGCCCCTTAACTGGCCACTCCCTAGAAGGGGTGCTGTGGACAGGACACAGCCCTTGTACACTTTCTCCTACCACTTTTTGGAATTAGATGGTCTCCTCCATACATGACTGGTGGGTGGGAATCCCCCTAGAATTAGACACAGGGATCTGGGATTGCGCTCCATCCTCTGTGCGCCAAAGTCAGGAGGTGTTTAATGACTCAAAGAGCTCTGCTCATGCACCAGGGGAGAATCTACGAACTCCATCTCCAGGGTAATGTCAGCGTGGAGAGACTTTGGGACAAATATCCTGTTAATTGCCACAGACTCCCACTGCAACCCATCAGCAGCTCCCGTTCCTAGGTGCACCAGCTCCTAACAATGCCCAGAGTGGTGTGGACCATTATCAGTAATTAACACACTGGGGATGAGTTGGAAATGGGTGCACAGGGAATCCAGGTGGGGAAAGTTGTACATAGTCTGCATACTCCTATGTTAGATGGATAAACAGAGGATTTTTGAGTGAACTGGTACTAGTTCATCTGTATTTGTTCATGGTGCAACCTCAGTGCTGGTTAGGGTGACCAGACATTCTGCTAATTTCAGGGTTGTCCCGATATTACAGATTTGTCTTATATACACAATTATACTGCGGGGAAAAAAATGTGTCCCTATTTAATAAACCTGCCATATAGTGAGAGACTCCAGGATCTCAATCTGTTTAGTGCACCAAAGAGAAGCTTAAAGGGTGACTTGACTAGAGTAGTTAGGTGGGGGACAAATATTTAACTAACGGGCTCTTCAGGCTAGCAAAGGAGGTGAACCGGATCCAAGATTGGAATGTTGTGGCTATACAAATCCGCTCTGGAAAGAAGGTGTACATTTTTAACGAACAGATTGATTAACCATTTGGAACAGCACTTTCAATTGTTAAGTCAAGCTGGGATGTTTTTCTAGGAGATCTTCTCTGAGAATTATTTCAAGGCCGTTCCCTGGCTTGTATTTCACGGGGTGGGGTGGGGGCAGCTAGATGATCCCAGTTTGGAATCAGTGAATAATTTTGAAACGCTCCTAACTCCAAAGGTAGCAGAAAGAAAGGTGAGGTCACGATATGCTGCTGGCCTATGGCTCTGATTTCTCAATCTTATGGACTAGGATGTTTTTCTGAAAGATCTGTTCTAGTTCAAACAGGAATGAATCCAGGGCCTGGACTGTACGGGGGCTGTCAGATGGGATGAGCCCAATGTGCCTGCTGGCCTTGGCATCTTTGGACCAGTGTGAATGGTAGGGTCCAGGTCTCATTTTCATTGGTGGGCACTGGGCAGGAGCCAGGCCAACCGCCAGAACTGCCTCTTTGGCAGGTCTCATTTTCTTTGGTAGGGCGGGCTCTGGCCAACCGGCGCTTTTTAAGGCCCATGATCGTGGGGGACTTGGACGCCGTCACCAGCAAGCCCTTTCAACAGGGCAATGGGGCACAATCTCACCCCCTTAAATGCTCCTCCATTCACCTATTCTGTCATGCAAGATGGCTCCTTTCCTGCAGCACCATTGCCGTCCCTGCTCTGAGACACCAAACCTCCTTAGTCAGGCTTTTGACACAGCCCCCATGATATGGGGGTGGCCAGGGGAAATGACTATATGGGTGGTGCACAAGACGGTATGCAAAAAGTAGTCATCAATCATTCACTGTCAGATTGGGCTGACGTATCTAGTCTCACTTGGCTTTATGGCAAGAAAAGACCATCATGATCATGTAGTCTGACCTGCACGTTGCAGGCCACAGAACCTCCCCCGTGTAATAGACCCACAACCTCTGGCTGGATTACTGAAGTCCTCAGATCATAGTTTAAAGACATCGTGTCACAGAGAGTCCACCATTTCCACTACTTCAGATCTGGCAGGGAGCCATGCCCCAGGCTGCAGAGGAAGACTATAACCTCTTGGTCTTTTCCAATCTGATCCCAGGGAACATTCCCTCACAACCCCAAATATGGCAATCAGTTAGACCAGGGAATGCCAAAAGGAAAATTTCCCAGAGTTTGGATGGCAGAAGAAACAGTGGAAGCCAGCCCAGCTCAGAAAGGCAGCAGAAAGGCACCTACAAAGAGGAGCAGGGTAAATCTACTCCCCAAAACAGGAAAGTGAGGAATCCTCAATAGCCTCCTTCTACCTAAATCCAGGCCCAGCACAAATGGTGGGAAAAGATTAAAACAGAGCCTAGCCCAGAGACAGCAATGGGGGGGGAGGGGGGAGAGAAAGAGAGAGAGAGAGACCCTGTCAATGGCCTAAATGAGGGAAAAGGTTTGGTTAGAGCTTAGGCTTTGTTACATATTGAAGGATCCACCCAGAAGAGAAACCCTATTGATGTCCTGAATGTGGGAGAGGATTCAACCAGAGCTCATACCATAGTGTCCCTCAGAGAATCAACTCAGGGAGCAATACTCATTGGTTGTGAATGTGGGAAAAGATGCAATGTGAAGTCAATGCCCACTGAGTGCCTGAGAATCCGCATGGGAGAGACCTCAGCAACGTGATAAGTGTGGGAGAGGATCCTATGAGAGGTGAGACCTCCTCACCCATCAGAGAGTCCACAGAGACATAAGAGCATAAGGATAACCACACTAGATCAGACCAATGGTCCACCTAGCCCACTTTCCTGTCTTGTGACAATGACCAGTACCGGATGCAGGGAATTAATAGAACAGGGCAATTGCCCTGTTGTCCAGTCCCAGCTTCTCGCAGATGGAGGTTTAGGGCCACCTGGAGCATGGGGTTGCATCCCTTACCATCTTGGCTAATAGGCACTGATGGACTCTGTTCCCTGAATGTGGAAGTGGTCAGATTTTGGTAGTCAAGGAAAAGATATCAGGTGTATTTAGGGTACGGAAGTGAAATATAAGAATGTTGTAACACAAGTTCTACAGGCCTCAGGTGTATAAGTTATTTCACCTAGAGAAACAAAGCCTAAGGTAGGGGTCAGCAACCTTTGCCCACCCCTGTGCCAGCCCCTCCACCTCGATCCTGAGCCAGTGCTGGCCACCCATTTCCGCCAAAAAAACACACCTGCCACCTGGAAATTTGGCAGTGGCCGTGGCTGGAGTAGGGGGGAGGAGGCAGGTTACCAGGCACGTCCCAGAAAGATGCTGCCTGAAGATGCTCCTTTCCACGGCATGCTGCTGAAAGAAGTCGCTGCTGGTCCAGACAGCTTCTTTCCACAGTATGTGTGGGGTACCACTGCCTAGTCTTCTGGGGCAGGAGCAGCACTTCTGGCGGAGGGCATGTGCCGCTCCAGATCAGCTTGTGTGCCACTGCGGCACGTGTGCCAGGAGTTGCTGACTCCTGGCCTACGTCACAAGATGTCATGAGGTAATAGAATGGTAAGTAAATGCTGTTAAATGGCTAATATTTAGGAGACATTTTTGCAGTGTACCAGTTAAATATGGCTAGAGTATTTGGTGATTTTTGTGGAGCTAGGGTGCCAGCAACCGGTTTCAGGTCCAGGGTCCTGGGCCAGCTCCAGGCTTTGGCCCCGCTGGTCCCTTGTTTAGGCTAGATGCCATGACCACCTTCTCCCTGCCCACCTGGGTTGGGGCCAGCCACTGCAGGCCCTGATCGGGGCAGCCGCTGCCCCCCACCACCCACCTGAGAGGAGGGATTTTACTTTCCCTCCTCTTCTCCTGCTCTGCACCACTTGCCTCAGCTCCATGCTTCAGAGCAGGAGACACCTCTTTGCGCCTTCATTGCTGGCTCAGGACTCGGGGCACTGGCTTGGACACTCTGGACTCGTGCCCCTGCGCTCAGCGATGCCCCTGGAGTGAACCCTGAGGCTTCTCTGTGTTTGAGACCAAGGAAGGTATTTAATGCCCAACCCAAAGCCGCTGTAAGGGAGATGCTGAGTGATGCCCAGGCAGAGGGTGGTGGGGGTGGTGAGGCTGCCCTGTCTCAGTCAGAACTGGGCTGCAGGGCGGCTGCTGCCACACACTAGATAACTGCAGGGGAGAGGAAGTGTGTGTGTGGGGTGGGGGGTTTGCATTCCCCCAGCCTCACGTCCCCCTGCAAGTACAAACCCCCCTTCCAGGGCAGGTGGGGTGTGTGGCCAGAACTCTTCCTGCCCCCTGGAGGTTGGCATGAGGCGTAAGGGGGCACAAGTGTGATGTCTGATAGCCAAGCACCAAAAAATTTCTGCTGGTACTCATTGGAGAACCTCATTTGAAAAGTTAGGTCAGCCCCACTGATGATGATGATGATGATGGTGAGGACAACGATGAAGAGGGTGATTAACACTTTGGGGTTTTCTACAAGAGGCGACGTGAGTCGTCCAAAGGTGCGAAGGTCCGTACTGCTGTCTTGCTCCTTAGTGTGTGGATTGGGGTTTGGTTGGCTGATACAGCTAATTATTACAGGAGGCACTTATGCACTTTCTGTTGTGCACCTTCTATTGCTAATATCTCTCCTGGAGTTGATCTTGGGGCTGATCTCTCACAGATTGAAAGAGGTGTAAACCCTCACCCTGGGGTGGGGTAAATAGCTAAAGACCAATGACTCTGAATAAGGCTACACTTTATCACCAATCAGAGAGTCCATGCAGGAGAGAGACCCTATCAATGTGCTGAGTGTGGGAAACGGTTGAGTCCCTGCTTGAACCTTATTAGCCATCAGAGAGTCCACACAGGAGATAATTCCCCCCTCTGGACCACAAATCTAGCAATGCAGAAAGGTGGCATGTGGAATTGAGACCAGTGACTGCTCTCCCTTCGAGAGGGGAGGCCCAATCCCCATTCTTTGGAGAAGGAAAATGCTACTGGATGAGCTGATCAATTGGGAACCAGGCAGGATGGGGTGGGGGCTGGAGAGTGTTGATGGTTTGAGGGTCTGGATTATAGGGAGCAAAGGGAGCTGAGTGCTGGTGTCACTTATTGCTGCATGCTGAGGAGAATGGCAGCGTTAGGCACCCATGCAATCTCAGGGGACCTCTGAAAATCCAGATCCAGATCATGCGGGCCTTCTGTTTGGCCCACCAGGCATCAGTTGCTCTATGCAGCTCAGGGTTTAATTTAGAAAGAAAGAAAGAAAGAAAGAAAGAAAGAAAGAAAGAAAGAAAGAAAGAAAG